>QXTE01000583.1:49649-165917 GCA_003942145.1 Platysternon megacephalum
ATAACCACAGGTGACTGTGGTGTGAAATGAGATCTCATTTGCTTCCCAATGGCCAGTGCAGGGTTACTGTCACAATCCTTGCCCCCATGTTCAGCTTCTCCAGTGTACAAGGGCCATCCCAACAGCTCAGGAATGCAGGTAACAATAGCAACTAAAACTAACAGACTATGGGGGTTCCCTGAGAGCCACCTACGGGGAGCACACTGCTCCGGTTATCCCCAGTGGGGCACTGGAGTGGATTCAGGAGGAAATAACTCAATAGAATGGGCTGGACACATCCCTGCCGCGAGTCCATTTATTTCTGCAGAACTACACCAGGAAAGCATTTGGCCCCCATGGGCCTATGGAAGACAATGTAATTGACTCTGACGTGCCCTGTGGAACTGTAACTAAAATAATGCGCTGAAGAATGTAAAATGATAAAACTGATTTAGCATTGGTCCTAATCTTGACCTACATTTTTAGAGCCTTGGGATGCCTACCAGGAGCTCTGCATCTGCTTGTCTTTCCCTCATCCTGAAAGTTTCAGTCATCCCACAAAGTGAATGTTTATATATTTAAGTAACACAAATGTAAAGCTCTGGCAGTGGCTTCACCCCACCTCATCCCACTCTATGCAAAGAGCTTCAGCCATTTCCTAGAGGGGCCCTGAGAAATCTGTTCTGCGTCTCATATTAAATCCTTGATCTCTCTTAAGAGTCCTACCAGCGTGCTGCAGATCCTTGCAGACAATGGTCCAGTTTGCATGATATGTCCTTCTGCCCACAAGGAACTGACTGGGACATTCAGTTCAGTTCAGCAGTCCACCCGAAGCTCAGTGAGTAGGCCAAGGTCTCTTATTAGCACTTTGGTCTCAGTTTTCAAAAGTGACTGGAGATTTTGGGTGTCCAGGGTGAGACACCTTTAATGGCTCCTGACCCATAGAAACTGCTGAGAACCTGGCCTCTGAAAATCAGGCTCATTTCATGGTGTCTCTTTTTCTGGGGGGTGCCCAGTTTGTGTCATCCCAAGTCACTAATAACTTCTTAAAGTTTATACTAGGCCCCCCTTTCCCTGTGTTTATATTATTAAGGACCCAGCTCCTTCCAGGGGTACATTTGCTGGGCTCATATCGTGGAGCCCCAAATGCCCTAGCGAAAGTCCCTGTGTCCATTGCAATCACTTGGGCTTCTCTGATTTGTTAGAAGACATGCTGGCCAGACCATGTGGGTCGTGAGTTCCAGGTTTAATTCCTGGGTCTGCTGCAGACCCACTGGATGAAATTGTCCCCATTCACTTCTCCCAGAGTGCTTCATTCTGTGCATTTTCCTAAGCAATACTGAGGAGAGAAATCTGTGGCATCAAACCTTCCACATCCTAAGCCCACATCACGAGAAGGGCCTTTTCTTTTCAGACATTTCCTAGCTGAGCAGTGCCTAGAGCAATTGCTCAGGCGCCTAATATCCTCCCTTTGAAGTCAAGGGGTATTAGGCCATTTCTCATCTTTCATGACTTGAAATTGTTCCCCGGGATCCTTGTTGTTAGGACCTGCAGTAGTTTCCTGATAGGTGACACTGTCATATGGCTGTGCCAAGGGTAGAGCTGGTTATGGGCTAGAGACACCTCTGTGTACTCTCTGGTCTCTCTGAAAGCACCCACCTTAGGTATTGAGACTCTTGCCCTCATCTGACTCAGGGCGGAATCTCACGCTCCTTCCACTCTCAGACTGGGATCTAGGTACTCTATCCTGCATACCAGCCGCTTATCACCCTGCAGGTCCAACTGGGTTTCAGGCACCTGTGTTTCTTCACTCCAGGAACCTGTGGCCAGTGAAATTGACCAACACCCATCTTAAAACAAAGTATTTTATTTAGAAATTGGAACAAACCTTTAACAATAGGTTTCAAAACAACAAACAGCCTATGCACATCTAATCAAAGTTCATTCTTCACAGCTTCAGCTGCTTACCAACAGTGGTCAGGTAGGACTTTCCCCCAATGCACTATTGGTCTGATGGATTCTGTCCATCCCCCAACCTCCCAACACACACACACACACACACACACACACACACACACACACACACACACACACACACACACACACACACACACACACACACACNTCTTCTGAAGCTGGAGCACTGGATGTGGGGGACCAGTGCTCTGAGGTTGCCCAGAGAATCCTTTTGTCTAGATGCTTGGCTGGTGGGTCTGACTCACATGCTTCAAGCCCTATTGATCACCTGATTTGGGGTGAGGAAGGAATCTCCCTAGCTCGGATTGTCAGGGATCTTGGGGATTTTCACTTTTATGTGCAGCATCAGGCCCGGGTCACCTGCTGGGATCATCTGGGCACGTCTTACCTAATCAATTCCCTGCCATTGCAGGGGCCTCAGGTATTGGTGGCACCTCAATCTCTCCTGTCCTCTGCCTGTGGCTCTGTCACGGATCCACAGGATCGGTGCTGAGCCCCCAGCTTTGGAACAGTCTCTAGGAGGAACCTCTTCAGTGTGCCAGACCCCCGAGGGGTCTCACTCTTCCTGCATAGGCTAAGCCTCACCACCTCCTTGAATGAACCTGTGGGGCTTCAGCCCTCCTGCTTCGCACCGTGAGCTCTGTTCAGCGAGTCCAGCTGAGACAAGCTCCTGGTAGAGACTTGTCCACTCTTCAGGGATTAATGCACCTCACCAAGCATTTGCAGTGACACTCAAACAGTGTTGTCAACAAAGTAGGGTCTGGAATGCAGAATAGAAAGTCCTTAGGTTAGCATAGAGAATTGAAGGTTAAAACATGGTCCAAGTCCCTTCTGGTTAGCCCTCCACTGGGTAACAATGCAGCACATAGGGGAAAATGAGGCATCCACAGAATTCCTAAAAACATTGCAAAAATTCCTACTTCATCACTCACAACAGGTCCATCTGCTGAGGACTGAAATGTTTTAGTCCTACCCATGTTATCAGGCTCAATACAGGGGTAAACGGGTGAAATTTTATGTCCTGTGTCATACAGGAGGTCAGACTAGATGATCTAATGGTCCCTTCTGGCCTTAAACTCTATGGAACTATGACACTATATTTAGTCCCATCTAAACATACACTTCTCTGCAAGCTGAGTGTGATGGGTCCCTCTTGAATTACAGGAGAAGACATGAACCAACTCACATGCTCTTAGGAAGCCAAGAAGCTTCTGAGACCCAGACTGTTCTCATATTCTCCCTGTAATTCAGTCTCCCTCTTCCAGAGAAATCTGGGGGTTTTGAAAGGCCCCATCCTCCCTGTGCATCTGGACCCACGTACAGTATTGCTCAATGGTGTGGAAGCTTCCTTCTGCCTCAGAAGGCTGGAGTATCCAGCCAGGCCATCTACGCCCTATCTTGCATGTGCCATTCTCTGGGTGGTTGGACCCATTCAGCTTTAATGGCTTGCAATCACTGGTTTTGTGACTGTATCTAGTTTGTAGGGGAAGGTGTTGGAACTGTCTGATCCCTTCTCTTAGACCAACACACACAGCTCCTAAATCACATGTAGGGATACAGATTAACAAAGATGTCTTTCTAAAATAAATATATATGTTCTACCTCAACCACAAAATATCGGCTAGATGCAGGAATCACTGGGGGAAATTCTCTGTCCTGTGTTATGCAACAGGTCAGATTAGATTATCATAATATTCCCTTACAGGCTTGTAATCTATGAGAGTCTGAAATGGTCAATCAGTCATGGTGAAATATGGGAATGGCTTTATTCCATCATGTGAGTTATCTGGACAATCTCTAGGAGCAAAGGGAGAGGGATTAATTTTTCTTCATGCAAAATATCCTTCCTATCATTTCCCCCAAAGCATGTTTTATTGCCTTGTTTCTGAGGCTGTAAATCATGGGATTCAATAGTGGTGGCATCACGGAATAGAACATGGCAGCCAGCAGGTCCAGATACAGTGAGGACATTGATTTTGGCCTCATGTAGGTGAACATGGTGGTGCTCATAAATAAAGAAAACACTATCAGGTGGGGCAGGCAGGTGGAGAGGGCTTTGTACCTGCCGTGTACAGAAGGGATTCTCAGCACAGTGGAGAAAATGTGAATGTAGGACACAAATATGGAAATAATGAACATGGAGCCAAAGACTGAGCAACAGACAAGAAGCAAAATTTCATGGTCATGTGTATTAGTACAGGAGACCTTTAGCAGCTGTGGGATGTCACAGAAGAACTGACTGATCACCCTGGACTCACAGAAGTGCAGCTTGAAGGTATCAACAGTAAGAAACAATGAATAGATTGTGCTGCTGACCCAGCAACCAGCTGCCATCTGGACACATGCACTTCTGTTCATGATTTGTCTGTAACGCAGAGGAAGGCAGATGGCTACATAGCGGTCATATGCCATCACCGTGAGGAAGGCCATCTCTGCAGCAGCAAAGCACACAACCAAAAAGACTTGGGTGACACATCCAGAGAAAGAGATCCGTCTGGTGTTGGTTAGGGAGTTGGCCATTGCTTTAGGGACGGTGACTGAGATGTAGCAGAGGTCTGGGATGGATAAGTTGCCCAGGAAGAAGTACATGGGGGTGTGAAGGTGGCGGTCGAGGGTTATGACTGTGACAATGAGAAGATTCCCCATCAGGGCTGCCAGGTAAATGACTAAAAACACTGTGAAATGTAAAATCTGCAGCTCCCGAACGTCAGAGAATCCCAGGAGAAGGAACTCAGACCTTGTGGTTTTGTTGGACATTTCCTGCCTGGGAGACACTCTACAGAGGGACAGGGGTTATGAAAGGAAGAAGAGAGAAATAAATATGATTAAAGTTATTGCTCTGCAGGAAAAAGTAATAATATTGGACTTTGAAAGGTGAAAGTGACTGTGTATTTTTCTATAAATCTCCCTAAATATCATTGTCTTACTCTTAGAGATATGGGAATAGTTTTCCGGCAGTCATTAATGTAGATCAATGTTACCTCTGTGTCTGGATGATGTGTTCATCACAGCCAACTATTTTTTCAAACGTATTTGCTATTCGGAATCATTCATCCATATTAATTAACCCTGGGCAAACCCACTGTCTTGAACTCACACCTTCATTTATGGCAGAATCAGCCCTTACATTTCAAGATGAAAGACACAGAAATGAGCTTCATAATTTCTATATGCAGTATAAATATCATTTCTACAGTCACAGCATTTCTGAATTCTGACACCATGACTCTTGCACAGCCACCTCCCCTTCACGCCCTGCCTTCACTGACCCCTGTGTAGTACCAGCCCCTTATCAAAATGGAATTCAGAAAGGGAACATTTAGGATGACTATCTCAATGAAATCCATGAGCGTTAGCTACATGAGCCTCTGGCTTATGCCATGTATACTACGTAATAGCAGACTGTTCCCTGGGTTGTTTAAATGTAATCTGGACTAAACACTGGAACTCTAGCAGATTTTCCATAGTTACATGGAATACGGGGGGCTGCTGCACCCATAGAAGAAATGGATGCAGTCCCACTGAAGCCAAAGGAGATCACCTTACTTGTGCTAGGGCTGAATTTTGGCCAAATAGTTTCACTTGTGTCTCTGCAGTTTGCGGTTTAAGAGGAACACGGGACTTGCCATCGTGGATCAGAGACATGGTCTGTCTGGTCTCCAGCCATGGTCTGAAGCAGATTGTTCAGGGGGAAAGAAACAGTTCTCCACACTCTAATTTAGAGGTGAATCAACTTACTGGCCAGATTCAGCTCTGAGGTATCATAGAATCATAGAATCATAGAATCATAGAATCTCAGGGTTGGAAGGGACCTCAGGAGGTCATCTAGTCCAACCCCCTGCTCAAAGCAGGACCAAACGCAACTAAATCAGCCCAGCCAGGGCTTTGTCAAGCCTGACCTTAAAAACCTCTAAGGAAGGAGATTCCACTACCTCCCTAGGTAACCCATTCCAGTTCTTCACCACCCTACTAGTGAAAAAGTTTTTCCTAATGTCCAACCTAAACCTCCCCCTCTGCAACTTGAGACCATTACTCCTTGTTCTGTCATCTTCTATCACTGAGAACAGTCTAGATCCATCCTCTTTGGAACCCCCTTTCAGGTAGTTGAAAGCAGCTATCAAATCGCCCCTCATTCTTCTCTTCTGCAGACTAAACAATCCCAGTTCCCTCAGCCTCTCCTCGTAAGTCATGTGCTCCAGCCCCCTAATCATTTTTGTTGCCCTCCGCTGGACTCTCTCCAATTTATCCACATCCTTCTTGTAGTGTGGGGCCCAAAACTGGACACAGTACTCCAAATGAGGCCTCACCAGTGCTGAGTAGAGGGGAATGATCACATCCCTCGATCTGCTGGAAATGCCCCTACTTATACAACCCAAAATGCCATTAGCCTTCTTGGCAACAAGGGCACACTGTTGACTCATATTCAGCTTTTCGTCCACCGTAACCCCTAGGTCCTTTTCTGCAGAACTGCTGCCCAGCCATTCGGTCCCTAGTCTATAGCAGTGCATGGGATTCTTTCGTCCTAAATGCAGGACTCTGCACTTGTCCTTGTTGAACCTCATCATATTTCTTTTGGCCCAATCCTCTAATTTGTCTAGGTCCCTCTGTATCCTATCCCTACCCTCCAGCGTATCAACCACTCCTCCCAGTTTAGTGTCATCTGCAAACTTGCTAAGGGTGCAGTCCACACCATCTTCCAGATCGTTAATGAAGATATTGAATAAAACCGGCCCCAGCACCGACCCTTGGGGCACTCCACTTGATACCGGCTGCCAACTAGACAAGGAACCATTGATCACTACCCGTTGAGCCCGACCATCTAGCCAGTTTTCTATCCACCTTACCGTCCATTCATCCAGCCCATACTTCTTTAACTTGCTGGCAAGAATACTGTGGGAGACTGTATCAAAAGCTTTGCTAAAGTCCAGAAATAGCACATCCACTGCTTTCCCCTCATCCACAGAGCCGGTTATCTTATCATAGAAGGCAATTAGGTTAGTCAGGCATGACTTGCCCTTGGTGAATCCATGCTGACTGTTCCTGATCACTTTCCCCTCCTTTAAGTGGTTCAGGATTGATTCCTTGAGGACCTGTTCCATGATTTTTCCAGGGACTGAGGTGAGACTAACTGGCCTGTAGTTCCCTGGATCTTCCTTCTTCCCTTTCTTAAAGATGGGCACTACATTAGCTTTTTTCCAGTCGTCCGGGACCTCCCCCGATCGCCATGATTTTTCAAAGATAATGGCCAATGGCTCCGCAATCTCATCGGCCAACTCCTTTAGCACCCTCGGATGCAGCGCATCCGGCCCCATGGACTTGTGCTCGTCCAGCTTTCCTAAATAGTCCCGAACTACTACTTTCTCCACAGAGAGCTGGTCACCTCCTCCCCATACCGTGCTGCAGAGTGCAGCTGTCTGGGAGCTGACCTTGTCTGTGAAGACAGAGGCAAAAAAAGCATTTAGTACACTAGCTTTCTCCACATCCTCTGTCACTAGGTTCCCTCCCTCATTCAGCAAGGGGCCCACACTTTCCTTGACTTTCTTCTTGTTGCTAACATACCTAAAGAAACCCTTCTTGTTACTCCTAACATCTCCGGCTAGCTGCAACTCCAAGTGTGATTTGGCCTTCCTAATTTCACACCTGCATGCCTGAGCAATACTTTTATACTCCTCCCTGGTTATTTGTTCAATCTTCCACTTCTTGTAAGCTGTTTTTTTGTGTTTAAGACGAGCAAGGATTTCACTGTTAAGCCAAGCTGGTCGCCTGCCATATTTACTTTTCTTCCTACACATGGGGATGGTTTGTTCCTGCAACCTCAATAAGGTTTCTTTAAAATACAGCCAGCTTTCCTCTACTCCTTTCCCCCTCATGTTATTCTCCCAGGGGACCTTGCCCATCAGTTCCCTGAGGGAGTCAAAGTCTGCTTTTCTAAAGTCCAGGGTCTCTGTTCTACTGCTCTCCTTTCTTCCTTGTATCAGGATCCTGAACTCGACCATCTCATGGTCACTGCCTCCCAGGTTCCCATCCACTATTGCTTCCTCTACTATTTCTTCCCTGTTTGTGAGCAGCAGGTCAAGAAAAGCTTTTCCCCTAGTTGGTTCCTCCAGCACTTG
Organism: Platysternon megacephalum; assembly: GCA_003942145.1. Lineage (NCBI taxonomy): Eukaryota > Metazoa > Chordata > Testudines > Platysternidae > Platysternon > Platysternon megacephalum. The sequence continues at coordinate 57,719 of QXTE01000583.1, forward strand.
CACCAGGAAGTTGTCCCCTACACTTTCCAGAAACTTCCTGGATTGTCTGTGAGCTGCTGTATTGCTCTCCCAGCAGATATCAGGGTGATTAAAGTCACCCATGAGAACCAGGGCCTGTGATCTAGCAATTTCTGTTAGTTGCTGGAAGAAAGCCTCGTCCACCTCATCCCCCTGGTCTGGGGGTCTGTAGCAGACTCCCACCACGACATTACCCTTGTTGTTCATACTTCTAAATTTAATCCAGAGACACTCAGGTTTTTCTGCAGTTTCGTACTGGAGCTCTGAGCAGTCATACTGCTCTCTTACATACAAAGCAACTCCCCCACCTTTTCTGCCCTGCCTGTCTTTCCTGAACAGTTTATATCCATCCATGACAGTACTCCAATCATGTGAGTTATCCCACCAAGTCTCTGTTATTCCAATTACATCATAATTCCCTGACTGTGCCAGGACTTCTAGTTCTCCCTGCTTGTTCCCCAGGCTTCTTGCATTTGTGTATAGGCACTTGAGATAACTCGCTGATTGTCCCGCTTTCTCGGTCTGAGACAGGAGTCCTCCCCTCTTGCGGTCTCCTGCTTGTGCTTCCTCCCAGTATCCCACTTTCCCACTTACCTCAGGGCTTTGGTCTCCTTCCCCCGGTGAACCTAGTTTAAAGCCCTCCTCACTAGGTTAGCCAGCCTGCTTGCAAAGATGCTCTTCCCTCTCTTCGTGAGGTGGAGCCCGTCTCTACCAAGCAATCCTTCTTCTTGGAAGACCATCCCATTGTCGAAGAATCCAAACCCTTCTCTCCGACACCATCTGCGTAGCCATTCGTTGACTTCCACGATTCGACGGTCTCTACGCTGGCCTTTTCCTGCCACAGGGAGAATAGACGAGAACACCACTTGCGCCTCAAACTCCTTTATCCTTCTTCCCAGAGCCACGTAGTCTGCAGTGATACGCTCAAGGTCGTTCTTGGCAGTATCATTGGTGCCCACGTGGAGAAGCAGGAAGGGGTAGCGATCCGAGGGCTTGATGAGTCTCGGCAGTCTCTCCGTCACATCTTGAATCCTAGCCCCTGGCAAGCAGCACACCTCTCGGTTTTCCCGGTCAGGGCGGCAGATAGATGACTCAGTCCCCCTGAGGAGAGAGTCCCCGACCACCACCACCCTCCTCCTCCTCCTGGGAGTGGTGGTCGTGGAACCCCCATCCCTAGGACGGCGCATCTCATGCCTTCCAACCAGTGGAGTCTCCTTCTGCTCTGTTCCCTCAGATGTATCTTCCACTCCACACTCTGCACTAGTACCTGCAGAGAGAACATGAAAACGGTTGCTCACCTGTATCTGTGTTTCTGGTACATGGATGTTTCTGGTACCCTTTCCTCTTCTGGAAGTCACATGCCGCCAGTTATCCTCGCTGGCCTTCTGTCCCCGCTGCGTGGTATGCATGGGCCAGGGAGTTCTAGACGTGCTTACACCCAACACTCACTTTGGCACCTTTTGATTCTGGTCAGGTTAAACAGCTATCCGTTATTAAAAACACCATTCAGGAATCTGAGCAATTCTTATGCCTGTTTGAGCATGTGTGGGGCTGGTGTTTGTCACACAATAATACCACACACACATAATGAAATAGCCTACATGGCCAGGAAGAATGATCAGTGGTTAGGGTGCTTACAAGACCTGAGTTCAATATCCCTTCTCTGCAACAAACTGCTTGTGTGACCTTGGACAAGTCATATATTCCAAGGCCAGAAGGGACAATTGTGATCATCTATTCTAACCTCCTGTGTAACACAGGCTAGAGAACTGCATGAAAATAATTCCTGCATCAGACCTTTTGGGAAAAAACATCCAGTCTTGATTTAAAAATGGTCAGTGATGGAGAATTCACCATGACCCTTGGTAAATTGTTCCAATGGTTAATTACCCTCCCTGTTAAAAATTTACACCCTATTTCCAGTCAGGTTTTATCAAGCTTCAACTTCCAGCCATTGGCTCATGTTATACCTTTGCCTGCTAGATTGAAGAGCCTATTATTAAGTATCTGTTCCCCATGTAGGTACTTACAGACTGTCCCTGCTTAACCTTCTCTTTGTTAAACTAAATAGATTGAGCTCCTTGAGTCTATCACTATAAGGCATGTTTTCCAGTCATTCATCCTTCTCGTGACTCTTCTCTGAACCCTCTTCAGTTTATCAACATCTTTCCTGAACTATGGGCACCAGAACTGGACACAATATTGCAGCAGTGGTTACACCAGTGACCAGTGCAGAGGTAAAATAACCTCTCACTCCTACTCATGATTCCTCTGTTTATACATCAAAGGATTGGCCACAGCATCGCACTGCTGAATATCCACCATGGCCCTCAAATCTTTTTGATAGTCTCATAGATTTTAAGGTCAGAAGGGACCATAATGATCATCTAGTCTGACCTTCTGCACATTGCAGGCCACAGAATCTCACCCACCCACTCCTGTAATAGACCCCTAACCTCTGGCTGAGTTACTGAAGTCCTGAAATCATGATTTAAAGACTTCAAGTTATAGAGAATCCACCTTTTACACTAGTTTAAACCTGCAAGTGACCTGTGCCCCATGCTGCAGAGGAAGGCAAAAAAACCCAGTGTCTCTGCCAATCTGAACCAGGGGGAAATTCCTTCCCGACCCCGAATATGGTGATCAGTTAGACCCTGCGCATGTGGGCAAGACCCACCAGCCTGACACCTGGAAAAGAATTCTCTGCAGTAACTCCTGGAAGTATGGCCTACATTCTTTGTTCCTGGATGTATACATTTACATTTAGCTGTATTAAAACACATATTGTTTGCTTAAGCCCAGCTTACCAAATGATCCAGATCTCTCTGAATCAGTTGACCTATCCTCTTCATTATAAGTCACTACCCCAATTTTTGTGTCATCTGCAAGATTTTTATCACTGATGATTATATATTTTCTTCCAGGTTACTGATAAAAATGTTCAATAGCGTAGGGCAAAGAACCGAACCCTGTGGGATTCCACTAGAAACACACGCTCTATGATGATTCCTCGTGTATCATTACATTTTGCAATCTATCAGTTAGACAGTTTTTAATCTATTTAACATGTGCCTTTGTCATAGGTTTCACCCCCACTCTGAACTTTAGCGTACAAATGTGGGGACCTGCATGGGAACTCCTAAGCTTAATTACCAGCTTAGATCAGTATGCTGCCACCACCCAAATATTAGAGTTATTTGGGAAACTCTGTCTTCTCCCCCAAAAACCTTTCCCTCCCAAGTACTATAACCCTTCCCTGGGTAGTTTTGAGAGACTCCTCCACCAATTCCCTGGTGAACACTGACCCAAAACCCTTGGATCTTAAAACAAGGAGAAATTAACCATCCCCCCTCCTTTCCCCCACCAATTCCTGGTGAGCCCAGATCTAACCCCTTTGGATCTTAAAACAAGGAAAAATCAATCAGGTCTCTAAAAAGAAGGCTTTTAATTAAAGAAAAGAAAGGTAAAAGAAAACCTCTGGGAGATAGCATACAAGCTGATCTCACAGACAACAAATTTAAAACACAAAGGATGTTCCTCTGGGCAAAACCCTTAGTACATCAAAAAAATAAGCCAATTTGATTATACTTATAATGCCCAAGACAAGTTACAAAAGAAAATAAACATAAGCTAATTCCTTCACTAAATACTCACTACCCTGTTTGATTCCTGATTCCTTTTCCTCTCTGGCCAGAACTGAAACTGACTAACGCAAAGGGAACTTCCCTCCTTACTTTTTGAAACATCTTGTCCCCCCATTGGTTCCTTTGGTCAGGTGTCAGCTAGGCTAGGTGAACTTCTTAACCCTTTACAGGTAAGAGGCATTAACCCTTAACTATCTGTTTATGACAGCCTTGTTAATTTTATATCAATCTAGGTTTTTTTTAAAGTAAAATGTTGTGCAGTACCAGGGCCACCTCCAGGGTTTTTGCCGCCCCAAGCGATCGGCGGCACTTCGGCGGCAGCTCTACCACGCCACTTTCTTCTTTGGCGGCACTTTGGCGGCAGCTCCACCGCGCCACTTTCTTCTTTGGCGGCACTTCGGCAGCAGGTCCTTCCCTCCGAGAGGGACAGAGGGACCCGCCGCCAAATTGCCGCCGAAGAGTCGGGCATGCCGCCCCTTCCCCTTGGCCGCCCCAAGCACCTGCTTGCTGCACTGGTGCCTGGAGCCGGCTATGTGCAGTACCAAATCAAATGCCTTGCAGATGTCTAAGTATATTACCTCTATTGACCAAACTTTTAATCACTTAGCCTTTCTGGACTTCAGTTTCCCATCTCTAAAATGGGAACAAATAGCACATCCCTACTGCATAGCGGTGCTGGGAGGATAAATACTTTAAAGGTTGTGACATGCTTTGAATTCTACCGATGAAAAGTGCTAAGTAAGAACTATGTGTTATTGTTCTGGAGTCTCTGCCTGGAAGAAATGGCATGTTTCTTCCATACATTAAGCCTCCTCTCATAGTGTTCTCCCATTATAGCTGCAGCAGCAGGGCAGGGGGTGGGAGGGAGAGAGAGACATGGTAGCTACTTCTTCATAGCTGCTTCCCTGCTTCAGCCATTGCACAAGCAACAAGAGACACGGTGCTGCCCAGNTCAGGTTTGGCCGGACATTTTCAGTGTTTTTGTTTTTCCTACAAAAATTGAAATTTTCCACCGAAAAATTTGACAGAAATAAAAATGTTTCCATCCTTGTCATTGGCAGTATTCTTGTAGCCATGGTGGTCCCAGGATATTAGAGAGACAAGGTGGGTGAGGTAATATCTTTTATTGGACCAACTTCTGTTGGCAAAAGCGACAAGCTTTCGAGCTTACTCTGAGACATGAAGAAGAGCTCTGGGTAACTTGAAAGCTTGTCTCTTTCACCTGCAGAAGTTGGTCCAGTAAAAGATATTACCTCACCCACCTTGTCTCTCTTCATTCTTGTCAAAATTTTCCATGAAAAAAACTAAATAAATAGAAATGTGTTCTGACCATCCCTCCTTTCCCCCAACCCCCAGAAATACATCAGCATACGTAGCCCCTTGTGGGCAAGGGACAAACTACCAGCCCTGACCAGATTCCAGGATTCTGTAGAATGGAAAGAGATCTGGGAGAACACAATCAGAGCTCACACTGATGCCACTGAGCTCAGAACCCAGTCCTTGGTCAGTTACACATTAGTAAACATACCTGTAGGGGTGAGTTGGTGTCTTCTGAGCCAAGATGTCCTCTGATCCTTATGGTGTGGTAAAAATCTCTTGTGCTGAAATGCATGGACATCCCAATTAACCCTGTGACTTTTTTTTCTGAGACCATAAGTGGGAGCTGATACTATCTGAGAACATGGAGGGGACAATGACTTATAACAAAGGGCTTTCCGAGCTCATTAAGAGCTGTGGGTAAAGTTCATACCGCATCTAAATTAAAACAGGCTCTTCCCACCCTGCCAGAGCTGCAGAAACACTACTGGGTATGCAAATAGTTTGAGACCTGATCTAGCTGCTTACACTGGGGGCCCACCGAATATCAAGCCTTTGAGCAACTGAAGCTTTGCCAAGGGAATTTATTGAATTATGTTCTCCTAAGGGCATTTTGGGTAGGTACCCTGGAGCCCTGCAGGGCTCAGAATCAGGGGCAGAGATGGAAAAAGTTAATCTCCCATACCAGCCACCGAATACAAAATTAATGTGAAAACATAAACACTGAGTGACATTCTCCTGCCAGCTACCCTAGCTCAGCCCCATTTTCTGAACAGGGCTGAGAGGAGAACCGGCCCAGCTGATTTTCATTGTCTCACCTGCATTTGGCTTTTAAGAATTCTCTCTTCAGACATTAAACTTTCCCCATTTGCTGCAATGAAATACCCTTAGAGCTGAGGGATATCTTTGTCTGGACTCACATCTCACTGATAATGGTGAGACCTGATCTGGAATACTGTGTGCAATTCTGGTCTCCCATGTTTAGGAAAGATGAATTCAAACTGGAACAGGTGCAGAGAAGGGCTACTTGGATGATCCGAGGAATGGGAAACCTACCTTATGAGGGGAGACTCAAAGAACTAAGCTTGTTTAGTCTAACCAAAAGAAGGCTGAGGGGAGATAGGATTGCTCTCTATAAATACATCAGAGGGATAAATACCAGGGAGGGAGAGGAGTTCTTTAAGTTAAGCGCCAATGTGGACACAAGAACAAATGGATATAAACTGGCCATCAACAAGTTTAGGCTCAAAATTAGGCGAACGTTTCTAACCATCAGAGGAGGAGTGAAGTTCTGGAACAGCCTTCCAGGGGAGCAGTGGTGGCAAAAAACCTAACTGGCTTCAAAACTGAATGTTGTATGGAGGGGATGGTATGATGAGACTGCCTACAATGGCATGTAGCCGATCTGCGACTGCTAGCAGCAAATATCTCCAATGGCTGGTGATGGGACACTAGATGGGGAGGGCTCTGAGTTACTACAAAGAATTTTTTCCCAGGTGTCAGGCTGGTGGGTCTTGCCCACACTCAGGGTCTAACTGATCGCCATATTTGAGATGGAGAAGGAATTTTCCTCCAGGTCAGATTGGCAGACACCCTGGGGGGGTTTCTTCTTCCTCTGCAGCATGGGGCACAGGTCACTTGCAGGTTTAAACTCGTGTAAATGGTGGATTCTCTGTAACTTGAAGTCTTTAAATCATGATTTGAGGACTTCAGAAACTCAACCAGAGGTTAGGGGTCTATTACAGGAGTGGGTGGGTGAGATTCTATGGCCTGCGATGTGCAGGAGGTCAGACTAAAGCCGATGAGCTGTGGGAGAAGGAGGCAGGTCATGGTCCATCGATAGGTGAATGTTCTGTAAAAATGAGCTCCTTCCCCTCCCCGTGGGGCTGAGACTCAATGATCTGGGGAAGTATGGGACTCCCTGATTTTAGAGCTGTAGAAGGGCTTTTGCTGCTCTCAGGATTCTGTCCATGTCCTTTGGGTTATGTCCCGTAATTGTCTCACTAGATCTGACGTTGCGGTAATAGGTGGTCAGTCATGGCTGACCTGTCTCCTTCCTGACGTTCTGTTCATAATTCAGGAGTTGAGAATCCCTGCCCATGTCTGCAGTTCTCTGGGGTGAAGGGAGGGTTCAGGACAATTCCCTCCCCCTCTCCAATAATCTGGGCCCATGGGGGAGAAGGGTCAATTCCCCAAGGGCCCTCCTCCACTGGGAGGAGCCAGTGGCTCTTCTCAGGGCCATCTCCTGGGTCTCACAGGGGTTAGAGGTTCTTGATCCCCAAGGCAGTCTGATGCCCTGTGGTTGGTGCTTAACAGAACCTGAGGAGCCTGGGTTTGGGCCTTTCTAATGGCCATGGCTTGTGTGTGTTACAGGGATCCATCGCTATGTGGCACAAAGGGAATCCACTGGGTGGGTGAGTCAATGCAGGATTGTGTCTCGAGAGATCTGACCTATATCTCCCTGACTGATCCCCGAGTGTCTGAGAGGGTAGCCACTGGGTCAGTGAGCTGGGAAGCACTCACTCAGCTATTGTCTGACCAGATCCCAGATGGATTCCTGGCTCCCTGTGGGAGCACAGAGTGGGCGTGAGGGTTTCTCAGCACCATCGCGAGTCAGGAAGCAGAGCAGCCCTGCCTTGGGCATTGGGTCAGGGACACTCAGAGGAATGTCTCTGCTTGCACTGACCAGAGGATGTTTGGATTCTGTTGTCAGCCCAGTTCTGCCACCTGATGGGAATCAGGTGTTGTCCCCAGTGTACCTAGAATTCTTCTTAGCAGCCAAACTAGTCTAACATGCATTTTGTTAACTGGAACTGGAGCAGCAAAACAAAGAAAACAAATGCCTCATTTTCCAGCTTTGTGGGTGAGAGAACTATAAGTGAAGATTATAATGCTGGACACTGACGGCCTTAAGCCAGCTGCCTCAGGAATCTGCCAAGAACTTTGCTGAAAATATGTTCCTCATCTTAGCAATGGAGCTAAGATTTATCACACATCTGCCCATCTTTATTCGAATGAAGCTCCTTCTGATCTGACAGCTCAGGCATTGTCAGTTTCATTCAGAACAATTTACAAACTTGGAACCTAATCCTGTAAACCCTTAATCATTTTATCAATCCCATTGAAGACAATCGGACTATTTGCATGACTATGGACCACTTTTGTGGACTGGTAAGAGTTTCAGGAGTCTGTTCTGTTCCTATAAAGGAAGTTGAATCCCCCATTGAAATGCAATGTCTGGGTACAATACCATAAAGCAGTTTAGGATACAGTTCTACTTAAAATTTGTCTTTTAATAAGTCCTACATATGCTGAAATGGCTCCTCACCCAACTCTCATATTCCATATAAACAGACTGAATACTACATATGTGGGGGGAAAGTGAGTGGTTAAGCATGTTGATGTTTGTATATACAAAGGGGGGTTTCAGAGGGGACAGGAAGAGCGTCAGGGCCCTGGGCTGGGGGCGGGGAGGAGTCACATGGGGAGGTCACATGCCCCCCTTGTGTCCCTCCCATGAGTGCAGTACTGGCAAGAAATGATTTCTACTTGCACCACTGGCTATAACTCAGGAAATGCCTTGGTCAAATGACTCCAGATTTGGATCACTAACACTACCCTGCGACCCCTTGAGGCACACCAAGCTTCAAAGCAATCTGAGTGACTGTTTGGATTTTAAAGCACTTACAAAGTTTAAGCTTTAAAGCATATAAAATGGCTGGAATGAAAACCCTCTGGCTGTTTTTCCATATTGGTGTGTGCACACTGTAAAAAGTGAACATTTTCTTAAATTCAGTTTGGGTCCCCTGAAGATAGAGTGAATAAACTTGACAAACTGAGATGTTTTTGACCCTCATCACATCAATAGTTTGAGCTCTAGCATTGCACCAAAAAACCCACCTAGAAAAACCCTTTTTATCTCTGCAACTCCTAGCTCAAATGGCTTATATCTCCATAGCCCGTTGCTCAAATGACCGATAATTCAATTTACTAATCCTACCCTGCATCCTCCGGAAGCACACCAATTTTCAAAGGAATCTGACTAAACATGTCAATATCAGAGGCCTTAGAAAGCCGACTTTTAAATGGTAGTCACAACACAACTTTAGCTGTACTAGCACTGCTGCGTCACTATAATATTTATCAGTTTGTGTATTGGCTGAGTACCCATCTTTCAGATTTCTGTCTATAAACCATGATCTTGGAATATTCCATGAGCATTAAAACGGGATTGTGCTGTTAAACAATGAGAACATACCTACCACCAATGTGAATTAAACATTTTTTAAATGTCATGCAGCTTTGCACCTGCAGCCTAATGAGCCTTTTATTATAGTGTTGAATGCAGTAAGAAAAAAAAGTAATTGCTGAGAAAGAAAGAAAGAAAGAAAGAAAGAAAGAAAGAAAGAAAGAAAGAAAGAAAGAAAGAAAGAAAGAAAGAAAGAAAGAAAGAATTTGGGCCATTCATCCTAATAGAAGTCAAAGCTCAGATACAGAAAATCGTAGCAACAGTGAATTCCTCCAAAGTTCTGTCCCTAGTGGGAATGAATCGCTCCTTAACATTAAAAGTTGCACACTTATAATTAATCCCATGGAACAAAGAACTAAGAAAGTGCAGGGGGGTTCAGAACTTTTGTCTCGTCTTTGGTTTAAAAACTCACAGGCAAAGAATATGGACTTGAAACTGTGTAACAGGCTAAATCCCCACCTGGTGTAAATCAGCCATTGCTCCATTGAAATCAAAGGGCCAGATCCCCAGTTGGCAAAACTAGCCCTAGCTACACGCGTGTGGACGTGGTTCTTAGTTTTTAGTGTTTGCTTTGGGTACCTCTTAATGACTTACTTCAATCAGCCCAGCCAACCCGAGCTGTGGGTTCCCCTGGTGCCTGTACTCCAAGAGCTGCTGATGCAATGCAGGAGAAAGGGCAGGGGGGACAAAAAAACCCCAATCTCTGCTTACCCAGAGGTAATTATGTGGAGTTAATGAAGGAACAGCTCAGCTTCTGGTGCCACTAGGCTCTTAGCGATTGTAGGTCACATGTCTGTACTATAAATATATATTTTATTCTGCAACCCCTTTGGGACACCCTTTGAGCCTCAGCCCTCCCTTATTTTTAGCCAAGGGTCCTTTCGGGGATGCTGCCATTGCGTGAGATCCAGGGAGGGTGCTGGTTCCCCAAGGTTAGGTTCATCTAGGGAAGGTTGTCAGGGTGGTTTGCTCCAGAGGTAAGATCAGAGCTGGGCTGAGTCACAACCCTGGAGACCGGATTCAGCTATTTAGCCCCAGAACAGGGACATCCTGGGCTGTGACCATATCTGGTGCCTGCACAAACCAGGATCAGCTCTAGAGCTGGGAGGGGCTTTCAGTCTCCGATCCCATTTAGTACATCACCTCTCAGACAACCCTGCCCAAGGAGGGAAGCAGGGAGCACGCATCTGTGGAGTCTGCTGTCTGCTAGGAACTGCAGAGAGACCAGCAACTCAGGAATCAGCTTCTGGATAATATAGTGATGGGGGCATGATAGACAGATAGGATTATTTGAACACTATCTTTCTAACAGAGGAGGGTCAAATGCATCACAAGTTGGGAAAAATTCTGCAAAGACCAGCACAGTAAGTTTCATATTTCAATTAAATATGTTAGGGTATTAATATACCAGGCACATGTGAGGACATAAATATGCATGACAATTGGAACTCTTGAAGAGTTTTACTATCTATTTAATCAAATACCTAGCACCAGTCAGACTTTTTTATTTGTTTATTTTTCAGCAGCAAAAATGGATTGTTCATAAAAATTTTGAAAACTCAAACATTTGTTTCATTGTGGCAACTGAGAAGAAAACAATTTTAACTAAAAGCTGTTGAAAACTGAAAAAAAAAATAGCCTCTGCTGTCCTTGGAAAAACAAAATATATATCGAGGATAGAAGAGACTTTCCATGAAATGTGTTCAATTGAAAACCCAATTTGCCTTTGAAATAATTAAAGCAGAAAATGTCTGTCTACCTGGAAAGGGAAACAGCTTTGCACCAAGGTGGGAAACATTAAGATTTTTCACTAATACCACAATTTCAAACCCATTCGCTCTATTGCAACTGTTCCAAAGGGATAGCTCCAGGATGGTTAAGCTGAATAAAGCAAAGTCGATAGCCCACAGAATATATTTTAAGCACCGCGAGAGTTGAAGCCCCCAAACAAAACCTTTCTATCTTGACCCTGCCCAAGGACAGACAGAAGGTCAATGAGATTAGAACCCAGATCTTCTGCTCTAGCACCATATCTGCTGTCCTATGTTGCTGTCACCTAAATGGCAGTACGTTGAGAGGTGCACAGAACATACACATAGTAAGACACAGTCCACCCCCCTAAAAGCTTCCAGTTCTAATGGACAAGGCAGAGAAAGGGAGGGAGGGGAAACAGAGGCACAGGGAGGGGAAGTGACTGGCCCAAGGTCACCCAGCAGGTCAGTGGCAGAACCAAGAACAGAATCCAAGTCTCCTGACTGCCACTGGCCTGCACAGCACAGACACAAAGTCACAGAGGGAAACAATATAACCTAGCAATAACTGAGCGACGCTCCTAGCCCATCATCACACAGAGATGGAAGTGCAGCTAGAATTGGTGCCATGAATCAATCTGTAAATTGGTAGCAGGCTGTCTATGTGGAGGAATCATCACAGACAAGCTTCCACGTAGGAAGCTGGGTGAATCAATGTTGTTTTTCTCTAGAAAGTGGGAATCAGGCTGTGCTGTCATTTTAGTATGTTGGTTTCATGCCCAAGTTGTGGGCTTGCTGTTTGTCACAATAGGGAACCATCTTGGCTAGAATTGTTGGATTTGGATTGTACTTTGTCCCATCCTTCACACTGCATTTTATCTAAGGACAGATCCTCAGATGGTGTAAACTGACCCAGTTCCATTGACTTTAAGTGAAATAATCCAGTTTTCACTAATGTGATAATGCACCTGATTAGTGCTCTGGCTGATGGGTGAGGAGCACTCGTGACTCCTCATCAACGGAAGTGACGAGTGCTGTGCACTCTTGACATTCACATTATGAGATATTATAGAGAGAGAATCAGGATCAATTCCTCTGTCACTCTAATCCTGACCATTGCCCTTCTCCTTCCCTCCACAGACATCACATGATAAACTGAGGAAGAAAATGTCCAACCGAACCACCGTGACCGAGTTCCTTCTCCTGGGATTCTCTGACGTTCGGGTGCTGCATATTTTACACTTCATGGTGTTTCTAGTGATTTACCTGGCAGCCCTGGTGGGGAATCTTCTCATCATCACAGTTGTTGTCCTCGACCACCATCTTCACACCCCCATGTACTTCTTCCTGATGAATTTGTCCATCCTAGACATCGGATCCATCTCTGTCACTGTCCCCAAATCCATGGCCAATTCCCTCATGAACATCAGGTCAATTTCTTATTCTGGATGTGTCACCCAAGTTTTTCTCTTTGTCTTTTTTGTTTCAGCAGATCTTGTTTTATTGACCATCATGGCGTACAACCGATACGTCGCCATCTGCCAACCCCTGCACTATGAGAGAGTGATGAACCGGAGAGCTTGTGTCCAAATGGCAGCTAGTGTCTGGATCAGTGTTTTTCTCTATTCTGTACTGCACACTGGGATCACGTTTGCAATATCCTTCTGTGGAGGCAATATCGTGGACCAGTTCTTCTGTGAAATCCCCCAGCTCCTCAAGCTTGCCTGCTCTGACTTGTACCTCAGTGAAACTGGGGCTATTGCCTTTAGTGTGTGTTTAGGCTTAAGCTGCTTTGTTTTTATAATTGTGTCGTATGTTCAGATCTTCAAAACAGTGCTGAGAATCCCCGCTGAGCAGGGCCGGCATAAAGCCTTCTCCACCTGCCTCCCTCACCTCACCGTGGTGTCCTTGTTCTTTTGCACTGCCACCTTTGCCTACAGTAATCCCATCTCCAGCTCAACATCAGGTCTGGATCTCATGGTGGCTGTTCTCTATTCCGTGCTGCCAGCAGTAATGAATCCGATCATCTACAGCATGAGGAACAAGGAGATCAAAGCTGCATTGAGGAAACTGATAGCGTGGAGGTTATTCACCAGAAATAAACTGTCCATTTTTTTCCTTTGGTTATGATTTCATTCCATGTTTCTTTATAAATGTAATCCTCTGATGACATTATTATCTCCATGAGAACATGCTTTGCAATCTGCTTATGCAGAAAGGTGTGTTTAGACTGGTAAAAATGCAAACAAACACCACTCAAGTCAATGGAGTTACTGTAGATTTACAGCAGTGTAAATAAGATCAGACTCTACCTATCATGTTTTTTGTGCCACTCATCACCACACTCTCTGAGCACCTTCCACCTCAAATGAGTAGCCATAATCATGTCCCTAGTGAACTTCATGAACTTCATGAGTTCTCTGTGTCTTCTCCTTTTTGGGGGCATAAACGCTGCTTGGGGTGCCATGGCTTTTGGTTAATTGTTTGCTTGTGTGACAAAGTGGGGTATGATGGTGTCAAACTGTGATCTCTGTTGTAGTATGTGTAGAAATGTCTGGCCTGGCTCAATGGCAGCCTGTTGTGCTGCTTTCCAGACAGCTGCCCTGCCTGGGAAAGGTGCTTGACACCATCATGGAGATGCATCAAGACTAGAGTCTGGGGCCATCGATTTTTGTTGTCTCTCGACTACTTGCCCCCTCCCCCCCCCCCGGGAAAATGATTTTTCTATACAGGGGGCCCACAGGCATGAATGTCGGAGATGGAACTTCACAGTTTGAACCCCTGGCGCAGAGTTGGGGGCCTACTGAACAGTGCGGCTCTGCTCTGTGCAGAGAGGGGCCAACCATGCCCACACGTAGGAAGGACTTGCAGGAGCAAGAGGGCAGGAGGGATTCTTCTCAGCCTGCAACCTCGGACTTACAGAATGGATGAGATCAAACTAGGGGAGGAGGTGTCTCAGGACTGTCTTGTTTTTGAAGATCTGTAACTCTCGAGGGCTAAACGCATAAAGTTTCTGTGGTTAAGAAATCCCTTTGCTAAACCCGTGTTCCTCACCTTCCTCTCAAAATGTTCTTAAAGGGGTTCAGTTAGAATCCCAGAGTGAGCACAGCCTAGGTGAAGCTCTGGCAGAGTGTGTGTAGATGTCTGGGGGTTTGGGGGAACTCAGACACTGGTTTTGAATTCTAAGGCAGCTGGACAGTGGCCTCCAATGGCCAAAGGAAGGGCGTCAGACCAGAGGTCTGAGACTGGCAGTGTTTCCTAGAGCCCCAGAGCTAGTGACAATGAGACTCTACCCACACGCAATTACCTTGGAAGTACGTGGCACCCAGTGATTGGGTCAGCTTTCATGAGATGGGTGACTGTATAACTGGGTACCGGGCCAGGTTGTAACAGCTCGCTCCTCTGGCTTTTGTTTGGTTTTATCAGGTGTTCAATTTGGTTTTAGGGTTTTCCCCCCCTTTTTCAGGGGAAGGGAAATGATTGGTTACATGGGTGTTTCAGTAGTTTGTCATGTATTCGGAAGGCCAATGTGTTATCTCTTTGACTGGGTTTTCTAAGAGATCTGAAGGTTTGCTTTCCACAATGATGAAGGGGTGGAAAAGAGTTCTGTAGCTCTCTGAATGACTGAGTTCCTGCTGAAATGATTCTTTTAATGCAGCTGGGATTGTATTGTATTAGTAATGACATGTTAGGGCACCTAGGGCCTTGGATAGGTGTCTTTTAATTATATTAAACCTAAAATAAAACTACAGCCACACTCTAGGTGACCAGACATCTGTCTCCCACCTCAGCCCCAGAGCAATTCACCAACTGGGGGAAGATAGGGGTTTGTCTGCCTAACTCATGTGTGGGACCTGATTTGGTAGGTGTGCTCAGAGACCACCCATTGGATCTATTCCCATTCAAAATCTGGGTTTGTGTCCTAACCATGGAGTGTCTAACTCCTGAGCTGTGGGGTAATCTGATGTGGAGCTTCCCCAGTCTCTCCCATTGAACCTGTTACACTTTAGATAAATACATAAGGAGTCATTGGGTGAGAGAGAGAGAGAGAGAGAGAGAGATAGGGGAAAGAATAACTCTGCAGCCTAGTGGTTAGTATATATAGATAGCTAGATGTGAATGGGAACTGATTGGTAGCTTCAGGCTGTATCCAACCTCATTTTCCTCTCCTTGTGATGGCACATACAAGTTTTGTCTCCTTTATCTGATACTAGCGCTGGTCACAAATTGTCCTGTGTGTGTGTGTGTGTATAATTTCCTCATGAAAAATTTAGACTTTTCATAGAAAACCTCATAACAGTTTTGTTTGTTTGCTTGTTTGAAATCCCAAACCCAATTTTTTGGGATCAAATCTGCCAAAAACTTTAGAAAAACTTTTTTTTTTTTGCTCACAATTTTTGGTTATAGGATTTCAGTTTTCCAGTGAAAAATCAATTCTCTTGAGAAAATTAGACATTTCTAAAAAAAAAAAAATCATTTAGTAGAAAGTCCAATTTTGCACCATAAATCTTTTGATGGAAAATGTTTAACCAGACGTAGGTGCTACTGTTTTTCAGATACTGACAGTTCTCTTTACTGAGCACGGAGTGTGAATGGTGTACAGAGTACAGTGCTATGATGCTGTGAATATGTATCTCTTTTTATACACTAACCAATAGAGTCTGACACCATTATTCATGTTGAGAATTTCCTTTTCCCATGGGCAGTCCCATTAAAATCCATATAGCTACTCAACATGAAGAAAGGTGGTAAAATCTGTCCCAAAGTGTCAGTGTCATTCATACCTATTGAATTTTATTTCCCTTACTCCTGCGGAGACGACACCACCCTGGAGAGTCAGCTGCAGTTCTGTCAACTATGATCTAAAGCCAGTTGTAAATTCCATCTTCAATTACACTTGAGCAATGGGGGTAGTTCGTATTGTGCTGTTTCCATTAAAGCATGACTTGCCAGGACCCCTTCCTCACACAGGGCACAACATTGATGCATGGGGGATTGTGTAGGCAACCACAAATTGGGCATATTCCAACTTTCACCATATATATACAGGGTTATATATATACCATATAACAGGGTTTTGGATACAATTTAAATATATTGTGAAAGCAATCAGCGGCGGATTACGGCCAATTTGGAGCCCCCGGAAAAATCTCCCCCTGATGTGGCCCCGAGGAACTCTCGCTCCCCGTCGTGGCACTGGCACAGAGCTTCTCCAGTCTCATGGCTGCAGCGGGGGGGCCCCTGGAAAGGAGCGAGCGGGGGTCGGAGCCATGGGGGAAGGGGTGGAACAGGGTGGGGCCGTGGGCGGAAGGGATGAAACGGGGCCACGGTTCCGGTGCCGCCCCCCCCCACTTGCTTTGGCCCAGGGCCCCAGGCGACCTTAAGTCGTCTCTGAAAGCAATGATCCAGTGTTCACAGCTTCATAGAGTTTAAGTCCAGAATGGACCGTTAGATAATCCACTTTGACCTCCTGCATGTCATAGCCCACTAATCTTCACCCACATACCCCTGCATTGAGCCAAATGACTTAGTTAAACTCAGCATTTCAGTCTTTGGGAGACTAAACCATTGTGTGCCACAGGCAGAGAACAGGAGTGACCAAGGTGCCACCAATACCCTAGGTCTCTGCAATAGCAGAGAATTGCCATGCTGCAGAGGAAGGTGAAAAACACCCAACATCCCTGCAAATCCTACCTGGGAGAAAATTCCTTCCCAACCCCAAATCCAGCAAACAGTTAGACCCTGAGCATATGAGCAAGATACACATCAGAACATGAGAACAGCCATACTGGGGCAGACCAATGGTCCATCTAGCCCAGTGTTCTGTCTTCCAACAGTGGCCAATGCTGGATGCATAGAGGGAATTAACACAACAGGGCAATTTCGAGTGATCTACCCCCTGTCGTCCAATTCCAGCTTCTGGCAGTTGGAGGTTTATGGAGACCCAGAGCATGGGGTCACTTCCCTGACCATCATGGCTATACCCATTGATGGACCTATCCTCCATGAACTTATCTAGTTCTTTTTTTAACCCAGTTGTACTTTTGGCCTCCACAACATCCCCTGGCAACGAGTTCCACATGTTGACTGTGTGTTGTGTGAAGAAACACTTCCTTTTGCTTGTTTTAAATCTGCTGCATATTAATTTAATTGGGTGACCCCTGGTTTTTGTGTTATGTGCAGGGGTAAATAACACTTCCCTATTCAGTTTCTCCCTACTATTAATGATTTTATAGACATCTCTCATATCCCCCCTTAATCACCTCTTTTCTAAGCTGAACAGTCCCAGTCTTTTTAATCCCTCTTCATATGGAAGCTGTTCCTTACCCCTAATCATTTTTGTTGCTCTTCTTTGTATCTTTTCCAGTTCTAATATATCTTTTTTGAGATGGGATGAACAGAATTGCATACAGCATTGAAGGTGTGGGCGTACCATGGATTTATATAGTGACATTATGATATTTGCTGTTTTATTATCTCTCCCTTTCCTAATGATTCCTAAAATCCTGTTAGCTGTTTTGGCTGCCACTGCACATTGAGTGTTAGTATTTGTTGTCTCTTTACTATTAAAGACAATATTTGTAATAATTATTTTGAGTCACATTTGCAAATGTTGCTTTTATTTGGTCCCAATCTTGAAAAATGACTCACTTGGACAGACCTTTCTGTCCAGAAGTTCTCAAACTCTTTTTTTTTTCAGATCATGGACCACATGTCAGTAGAGAAAGTGTCTTGTGGAAACTTCCCCTCTCATTTCTGATCACACCAACTACCTATCCATCCAGACACAATTTAGGGGACCTCCTCCCTTGCCCATTCAACTTCACAGAACATCCCTGCACAAGTTACAGCAATTGTGTATATGGAAATGTGATATTAGGAAAGCAATTGGGGTTAGATTAAGGCTTCAGTACTATTGTCCAGTGTCCAGGGCCCCAGCTCAAGAAGTCATGGTGTTACAGCAGAATCTCAGCTTTCATTTTGTAAACGGAAGTAATTTTCTAATCCCCATGGGATGGAAAGTTTGAAAATATAACCCAAGCCTGAGACAATAGCCAAGTGTAACCCCCAAAGCAACATCTGCCTGAGTCTGCAGAGAGTCTGAGCCAATTACTCTGAGGATTAAACTGCTTTGAGTAAAACGGACACAGCAACACCTGCCTGATTCTGCAGAGAGACTGAGCCAGTCACAAAGTTAACTCCATAAGACAGAGGTGCAGGCTGCTGCTCCAGGACCATGCCCTCACTCACCAGCCAGTTTACCAGCTGGGTGCACAGGTCTCAAATTTCTGTCTATTGAACTATGATTTTATGATCTTAGACTCTTCCATGGTTATGAAAATGGGATGGGGTTAAGCAATGAGAAACTCAAATTCAGGAACAAAAATAAAACTAGGCATCATGGTACAGATATTCAGCTCATGTAAATTGCCATAGCTCCATAGCATTATGCTAATTTACACCAGCTGGGGATCTGGCCCCATTGACTGAAATGGGTCTACAGCTCATTTACACCAAATGGGGATCTGGCCCCATTGATTCCAAAGGAGTGATGCATATTTATACCAGATAGGAATTTGGCCCAGTGACACCAATGGAGAGACGATGAATTACATCAGTTGGAGATCTGGCCCATTGACTCCAATGGAGCGATATTGATTTACACCAGCTGGGAACTGACATTTCATGGTTATTCAATCTCTCTGACATGCCAGCAACCAGTGTGAAATAAAGATTTTAAAAACATTAAGCAGCATTGCATCTGCACCAAATGAGCCTTTTTTTTAGTGTTGTCTGCAGTAAGAAAAATACATAATTGCTGAAAAAGAAAGGATGAATAGTCTATTACTATTCACACAGGGATGACTTTGCTGTATTCACTCAGTTGTACCAATGATGCAGGCTGGAGCTCACTCCAGCTTCCAGCAAAGATAAATAACAAGTAGAGCTAGTTAGAAATTTTCTGATGACACATTTCAGAGTAGCAGCCGTGTTAGTCTGTATCAGCAAAAAGAACAGGAGTCTCTAAGGTGCCACAAGTACTTCTGATGACACAGAGTTCTGTCCAATATTGCTGATTCATAGAACCCAGAGATTCATTGAAACATCTCGGGTTCCATGAACTTTCAGTGAAGGAAAGGCAGGCTGGCAATGAAGATGGGCAGCTGGGGACCCTGGTATCCCAGAGTACGTGGCTCTGGGGCAGCCTGCCTTGTCAGGGCTTCCAGGCTTCCTGCCATGGAGCCAGGAGACTGAAACCCCTGGGAGCCCTGTTTCTAACCCAGGCTCAGCTCCTGGCTCTGCAGCAGGGAGCCTGGGAGTCCTGAGAACCCTGGTTCGAGGCAGGGCTGTCAGGGCTTCCAAGCTCCCTACCTTGAAGCTGGGAGCCTGGGATGAGCTCCCAGGGTCCGTGGCTCTAGGGCAATTTCAGCTTGTGGACCTCAGCTGGGATTCTGGGACCTGGTGTGTCAGATACTTTAGACCCCCCCACTGATGAATGGAGCAGAGGGAAAGATCAGCAGTGACAACACTGACTGAGAAAGGATGTAGTGCCAGAATCCATGTCGTCAGGCAGCTCGGCACCTAAGTCCAGGCTGCAGGGATGCCTCTATCTGTGTTTGAGATCCACAGCTGGGAACCCCTTTCCTGCAGTCAGCTGGCTTAGGCACCTTAAGCCATTTCCTGCCAGAAGGAATCAGGCCAGGGGAAGCCTCCCTTTTCGCCTTTAGCCAGTTAGGGCACTCCCTGGGATGTGGGAAACCCTCAGCTGGGGGGCTTAACCACAGGACAAGGGACTACTCTGACACATTGGTCTCTGCAACTGGGCTGTGCGCAGCTGACTTTGCATTTCACTGCCAGGGAGAAGAAGATGTGACCACGTCCGTTCTCTGAGGGCTTCCAGGACTCACCCCCTGGAGCCCTGCCCAGTTCAGACCCAGGCTCCCTGCCCTGTGCATTTCTGCAGTGTCGGCAAACTAACGGGAGAGAAAAGACACAGAAGCAGCAAGGCCGAGTGGGCTGAACTCAATGGTTGGAGGCAGGTTCCCTAGGTGCTAACCCCAGGCATAGGGAGAAGACACACATTTTCCCTACATATAGAGCGAGTGTACCCTTCGTTTTCTGTAGCTCTCCCCTGTGCATGTGGCCTGTACTCCATATTCACAATCGCTGGTGTATCTGCCATGCAGCAAGCACCAGTCCCGCAGCTGCCTCACCCACAAGTGTGCAACATAACAGAGGGGTAAACTCAGGGAACGGACGTGTCTGAGGAGACAGGGGCTTAAACCTGATCCTTGCTTGGACCATGCTCTGGCAGCTCTTAGTTCTTCTATCTCACTCTTGCTGCTGGGCAGGAGTCGCTATGGGGCTGAAGCCTCCTGTTAATATAGGATCAGGGACCCCTTGCTTTCCCTATGCTGCTCCTCTTCTCTTGCCTTGTGCTGATCCATGTGACAGCTTACACCTGCCTCGGGCAGGGGCAGTCCCTGCTAGCTGAGCTGAAGTCACCTGCCTGACCCACAACAGGGACTGGAACATCTGCAGCAGAACAGCTGAATACACTGCACTGTAGCCTGTTCTCTATACAGCCCCGTTGGCCTCCTCACTCCCACACACGCGACCATTCACTTTCTGGCTGCAGGGTAAACGTGAACATTGGCAAGCGCCTTCCAAGCAGGCAGGCAGGCAGACAGGCAGGCAGGGAGCCATCATTGCAATTTTCCTGATGTAAAATCAATTGTAGTTTTCAATTTTGAAATTTTTGAGGGTATTGGGGACTGCGCCCATAAGGGCTGAGCTTCCCACATGGAGAATCTGGGGAGAAGCGGCACATTGAGAAGCCCGTGTATGCTCAGACAGCTGGAACTGGATACGGAATGAAGCAGAGCTCTTGCAGGCTCCTTCAGCACAGAGGGATCACTGAACACCTCAATATTCTCATGGAAAATTTTGATTTTGTGAAGGGAATTTTACATTAGAAAATCGTTCCAGTGGAGAATTCCCAACCAGCTGTACCCAGAACTCATGGAGAGCCTATGGACTCCAGTGGGAAGAAGATTGGGGTATAGCTGGCTGAAAGAAGAAATATTCCTCGTAGCAGGAATGCATCCACATGACAAAAAAGCAGAGATGGGCCCAAACCAAGACTCTAATCCACGCTGGGATCCCAAATTCCTCAACGTTCAAGAGAGGAGCTTTTGGATCTGAGGTCATGGATCTGCCCTGTCACTACAAAACCCACCACTAGCTGGATGGGCAGACAATGTCCCCATTGCTGGTTGGCACAATCTTTGTGGAGATGCAGGTCATGAATGTGTTCTGGAGACTGATCTCCCCTTTGCACTGTCCAGATGGGCATCACAGGTCTGAGCTGTCTGAATGTTCCTTCAGAAGACTGCCCAGTTGAGATAGTTAGTGACAGCTCAGATGAGTGGAAACCATGAAATCAATGGGAGTTAGGCACATCTGAGGACCCCAATAGGAACCTAGCTGAATATTTAGGTGTCTAAATACCTAAAACTTTAGATAGTTTTCCACATTTGACTCCTCATCTCCTCCATTATCCAGTGGAGGTTTATATGAGGATGTGTCATCTTTCCTCAGAACACTTTATCAGGCACAATCTCTTCCCATTCATGTCCCAGTGTTTAAATTCTGCAGAGTGTGCAAAGGCTGTAACATGAGCCCAGGGATTCAGGTGTCAATAGCAAGTAGAGCAAGCAGGCCATGTGGAGAATTCCCCGGGCACAACACTGACTGGGAGCACAGAGCTGTGATTATTCCCAGTGGGCATTGCAGAGGATTCAGTAGAAAAACACTTGAGCCTTGGCCAAATTCATCTGGTGTGAGGCCACTGAATTCCAGGGAGTTACACCAGGAATGGATTTGGCTCTGTGGGCTTATGGAGGAAATTGTATGCAGCATGTTGTACACTCAGGGCTGAAACAAGATGTTTTATTGGCTGCAGACTATACACTGATAACACTGAATGACCTGCTTTTGAGGACAAAGGGCTTTCTTCCATGCCCCCTCCCCTGCCTGTTCTGTTTTCTTTCTTTGTCAAACAGCCAGATCAGCAGCCCAAGAGGCAGAAAGCTGTAATTTTCAAAGGTGCCTAAAGGAGTCAAGAGTGCACAACTCCCACTGAAACACTGTGGGAGTTGGGTGCCTAAATCCCTTAGGCTCATTTGAAAACCTCAGCCTGAAGTCTATTTTTCAAAAGAACACGTACAAGCAGAGACTGTGGCTAGATACACTTCCTCCACATAATCCTGCGCCTTGCCAATGTGCGCCAGTCCTGCCCTGCAAGAACCCCTTTTGTGGGTGACAGGAGAATCCATTCTCCAACGTCCATGGCTCCTATCTGATCATCAGCAAGAGAAGAAACCAGTGAGTTTTGTTTGAACAATTCACAATCTCCTCTGGCTGCATGGATGAGGGAGAGTACTAATGCCTTCCCATGGTTATTCTGGCTGAGGGCAGAAAATGGAGCACCAAACCTTTTGGTCAACATCTCTCTGTGCTGCCATCACAAGTAAAACTGGTTGAAATTTTTTTGTCAAATCTGTTTTTCAATGGAAAATTCAGTTTTCAACCACATGGATCTTTTTGCAAAAAAATGTCTCTTATCTCTGGAAAAAACAACACCCCAAAGCCCAACATTGTTTGAAAACTTTCAGGTGAAAAGTGAATCTCTCTACTTGAAAATGCAACTTCAGTGTCTCATGGGAGCTGTAGTTTGGTTGCCTCATGGTCACATTCTCCTTTATGGGCTGGAATCTCTAGCCAGACTACATCCCTCCCATGATGCATTGCAGCTGTAAGACTCACATGATGCACCACAGCAGCTTAGGAAGAAGGAATCCCATGGTGCAGATGTTGTCCAGCCAGGGAACCTGTCCCACAGAGAACAGGGGTTTGAGGCACACGAACTGCAACTCCCATGAGACACGGCAGTGGTATTTCCTAATAGAAATTTACATTTTCAGCTGAAAGTTGTGGGGAGGGGTTGTTTGTCATAAAGTCAAAATTTTCTAAAGAAAACAAACACATTTTCTGCCCAGCCCTAGTCAAAAGGGACTCATTGCTCAATGGATAGACTGGGGAGATCGGTAGACAAGCACCTACCTCCCCTGTGGGGGGTGAGGAGGAGCTGGAGCTGGGGTGTAAATAAGGCGAGCTGCAGGCCTCAGCCAGGTTGTCCCCACTGGCCCCTTTTCCCTCCTCAATCCTTTCTCCTGAGATGTGGAGAGGTCAGCAGCCCGCTCCTTGTAAAGTCAAAGTGAAAATATTGTTAGTGTAAAAGCCTGGGGTTTACAGCTCATTGTAAAACAGAAACTTCTGTGAGAAATTCTGGTATTTTGATGTTTGTTTTCATCTTAGATGGGGTGAAAATAGAAACATCAACAATTTTCACTGAATTAAAAGTTCTTACAAATTTGATTGGGAAATGTCAAAACCAAAAATACTAATTTGTTTTCTTTTTTTTATCAAAATGCAATGCTTTGATGTTCCAATGAAAATTCTTTCATTTAGAAATGTCAGCTGAAATTGGAAAATGTCATTATGAATTAGACAAACTTCTGTTGGTGGAAGAGACAAGCTTTCGAGCTACACAGTTCTTCTTCAGATAACCTGGAAACTTCCACCAATAGAAGTTGATCCAATAAAAGATATTACCTCATCCACCTTGTCTCTTTCATATCCTGGGACAAACATGGCTACAAAAGAACAATGAAAATAATCATTATGAATTGCCGGTGTGACTTAAAATAACATTAAAATGGCATTTTAAGTCAAAATGCCCATTCAAAATATTTAAATTTTTGAAAATTTTGGAATTGGCATTTTGAAATGAAAAAGTTAATTTTAAGTGGATATTTCAAACTAGAAAATTGAAAAATTGCAATTAGCTCTTCCTGGGATTTTCAAAGGGGCCAAAAGATAATTAGATTCCCACATTCTATTGAAAACTCATTGGGATTTGAGCACCTAAGAGTAAAATTTTCAGAAGTGCCTGAGTCTTGTTTGAAAATCGGACTTTGGCTCCTGAGGAACTTAGATGCTTTACATTTTTTTACCATATTTCTCTCAGATTTTAAAAATCTCAGCCAAAATCAGAAAATGCAAAACATCAGGTTCTGATCCTAACATGAACATAGGCTGGTCCTCATGCAAAGTCAGCCTGACCCATTATATATGGTGCAACATGGGAAAACTTTATTCCAGGTGGACACTAAGAGTTAAGTGTGAGGAGTTCATTTCTCTTGAGAAAAAAATATCCTGCCTATCATTTTCCATAGAGACCCTTTTATCTCTTTGTTTCTTGACTGTAAATGATTGGATTCATTAGTGGTGGCACCACACAATAGAACACAGCAGCCATCAGGTCTAGAGATGTTGAAGACATCGACCTGGGCCTCATGTACGTAAAGGATGCTGTACTGATAAATAAACAAAAAACAACCAGGTGAGGGATGCAGGTGGAGAAGGCTTTGTACCTGCCCAGCTCAGAGGGGATTCTCATCACCGTGGAGAAGATGTGAATGTAGGACACAATAATCAATACAAAGCAGACCACATCTACAAGGGACGCAAGCACAATCATGACTATTACATTAGCGTGTGTATCAGAGCAAGAGATCTTTAGCAACTGTGGGATATCACAGAAAAACTGAGCGATAACATTGGACCCACAGAAATGTAACCTAAAGGTATTAGTTGTGTGTAATACAGAGCACATCATGCTGCTGATCCATGAACCAGCTGCCATCTGGGCATATGCACCTCTGTTCATAGTCACCTTGTAATGCAGAGGGTGGCAGATTGCAATGTAGCGGTCATACGCCATCACCGTGAGAAAGGCCAGCTCTGCTGCTGTAAAAGTTATAACCAGAAAGACTTGGGTGACACATCCAGAGAAAGAGATGAGTCTATTGTTGGTTAGGGAGTCAGCCATGGACTTGGGGACCGTGACTGAGATGTAGCAGAGGTCCAGGAAGGATAAGTTGCCCAGGAAAAAGTACATGGGGGTGTGAAGGTGCTGGTCGAGGGCTATGACGGTGATAATGAGAAGATTCCCCACCAGGGCTGCCAGGTAAATCACTAGAAACACCAGGAAGTATAAAATCTGCTGTTCCCGCACATCAGAGAATCCCAGGAGAAGGAACTCTGTCACAATGGTTTGGTTGGACATTTCTTCTGTAGATGTACACTGCAGAGGGAAGACCAATAGGCAAAGGTTATGGAAGGAGAAACCGAAGATAGATGGAGACTGGTTTTATTACTCTGCAGGACACATATGGCAGCTCAGGAAAATAACAAGATCCTTCCCTTTCTTTGCCATCACCATGTAATTACAATGTTTACAATGCAGGTTCATGGGGCTCTACTTTATTGGCAGCTTCTTATTCAACAGACCTACTGATGGTGTTTATTTAAAGCCCCCTCTGGTTATTTTACTGACTAAGAACCTGGGAGTGGATGACAGGGGATGGATCATCTGATGATTGCCTGTTCTGTTCATTCCCTTTGAAGCACCTGGCATGGGCCATAGTCAGAAGTCAGGAGACTGAGCTAGATGGACCATTGGTCTGACCCAGTATGGCCAGTCTTATGTTCTTAAGGCCTTGACTCACAAAAGGTCTTAGGCCCCTAAATGCCATTTTAGGCAGTTCAGTCCAGTATTTGTGCCCCACTGAAAATCACAAAACCACCACTCATCTGCTGCCTTACCCTGTAGATGGCTACAGTCCATCAGGGCCAGGGGCCAGATTGTTAAATGTATTTAGGCACCGGGTGGGATTTTCAAAAGTCTCTAGGTGTGTAAAATTCATTGATTTCAATGGGTGTTAGGCTACCAGGTGCATTTGAAAATTCCTTTGGGCACCTAGTATCAGAGGGGTAGCCGTGCTAGTCTGGATCTGTAAAAAGTGACAAAGAGTCCTGTGGCACTTTATAGACTAACAGACGTATTGGAGCATAATACCCACTTCGTGGTGAATACCCACCTCGTCAGAAGCACCTAAATACCTTTAAACATCTGGGCCCAGGTGCCTAACTTTCCACTGGTAAAGTCCTCTGGGTGTCTAAAAACCTGCTGGTGAGCAGGCCGAGCAGTTGCTTCAGTCTAGGCATCCAGGTTTACGCCTCAGACCCAGTAGGACCTCAAACTAGCTGTTCCTCTGCCTATTTCACCTGCAGGGCCCAATCCAGTAGGTGCTCTCAGGGCATGCCGAACCCACCCAGCACAAAAGTAGACAGGGNCATTTTTTTACCATATTTCTCTCAGATTTTAAAAATCTCAGCCAAAATCAGAAAATGCAAAACATCAGGTTCTGATCCTAACATGAACATAGGCTGGTCCTCATGCAAAGTCAGCCTGACCCATTATATATGGTGCAACATGGGAAAACTTTATTCCAGGTGGACACTAAGAGTTAAGTGTGAGGAGTTCATTTCTCTTGAGAAAAAAATATCCTGCCTATCATTTTCCATAGAGACCCTTTTATCTCTTTGTTTCTTGACTGTAAATGATTGGATTCATTAGTGGTGGCACCACACAATAGAACACAGCAGCCATCAGGTCTAGAGATGTTGAAGACATCGACCTGGGCCTCATGTACGTAAAGGATGCTGTACTGATAAATAAACAAAAAACAACCAGGTGAGGGATGCAGGTGGAGAAGGCTTTGTACCTGCCCAGCTCAGAGGGGATTCTCATCACCGTGGAGAAGATGTGAATGTAGGACACAATAATCAATACAAAGCAGACCACATCTACAAGGGACGCAAGCACAATCATGACTATTACATTAGCGTGTGTATCAGAGCAAGAGATCTTTAGCAACTGTGGGATATCACAGAAAAACTGAGCGATAACATTGGACCCACAGAAATGTAACCTAAAGGTATTAGTTGTGTGTAATACAGAGCACATCATGCTGCTGATCCATGAACCAGCTGCCATCTGGGCATATGCACCTCTGTTCATAGTCACCTTGTAATGCAGAGGGTGGCAGATTGCAATGTAGCGGTCATACGCCATCACCGTGAGAAAGGCCAGCTCTGCTGCTGTAAAAGTTATAACCAGAAAGACTTGGGTGACACATCCAGAGAAAGAGATGAGTCTATTGTTGGTTAGGGAGTCAGCCATGGACTTGGGGACCGTGACTGAGATGTAGCAGAGGTCCAGGAAGGATAAGTTGCCCAGGAAAAAGTACATGGGGGTGTGAAGGTGCTGGTCGAGGGCTATGACGGTGATAATGAGAAGATTCCCCACCAGGGCTGCCAGGTAAATCACTAGAAACACCAGGAAGTATAAAATCTGCTGTTCCCGCACATCAGAGAATCCCAGGAGAAGGAACTCTGTCACAATGGTTTGGTTGGACATTTCTTCTGTAGATGTACACTGCAGAGGGAAGACCAATAGGCAAAGGTTATGGAAGGAGAAACCGAAGATAGATGGAGACTGGTTTTATTACTCTGCAGGACACATATGGCAGCTCAGGAAAATAACAAGATCCTTCCCTTTCTTTGCCATCACCATGTAATTACAATGTTTACAATGCAGGTTCATGGGGCTCTACTTTATTGGCAGCTTCTTATTCAACAGACCTACTGATGGTGTTTATTTAAAGCCCCCTCTGGTTATTTTACTGACTAAGAACCTGGGAGTGGATGACAGGGGATGGATCATCTGATGATTGCCTGTTCTGTTCATTCCCTTTGAAGCACCTGGCATGGGCCATAGTCAGAAGTCAGGAGACTGAGCTAGATGGACCATTGGTCTGACCCAGTATGGCCAGTCTTATGTTCTTAAGGCCTTGACTCACAAAAGGTCTTAGGCCCCTAAATGCCATTTTAGGCAGTTCAGTCCAGTATTTGTGCCCCACTGAAAATCACAAAACCACCACTCATCTGCTGCCTTACCCTGTAGATGGCTACAGTCCATCAGGGCCAGGGGCCAGATTGTTAAATGTATTTAGGCACCGGGTGGGATTTTCAAAAGTCTCTAGGTGTGTAAAATTCATTGATTTCAATGGGTGTTAGGCTACCAGGTGCATTTGAAAATTCCTTTGGGCACCTAGTATCAGAGGGGTAGCCGTGCTAGTCTGGATCTGTAAAAAGTGACAAAGAGTCCTGTGGCACTTTATAGACTAACAGACGTATTGGAGCATAATACCCACTTCGTGGTGAATACCCACCTCGTCAGAAGCACCTAAATACCTTTAAACATCTGGGCCCAGGTGCCTAACTTTCCACTGGTAAAGTCCTCTGGGTGTCTAAAAACCTGCTGGTGAGCAGGCCGAGCAGTTGCTTCAGTCTAGGCATCCAGGTTTACGCCTCAGACCCAGTAGGACCTCAAACTAGCTGTTCCTCTGCCTATTTCACCTGCAGGGCCCAATCCAGTAGGTGCTCTCAGGGCATGCCGAACCCACCCAGCACAAAAGTAGACAGGGTTCCCCACATGGTGTTTAGCCCAGTGGTTAAAGCTCTCACTCAGGATGTAGGAAGCCTGGGTTCGATACTCCCTTCTCCACACTATAGAAAAGGAAGTTGAGTCTCTGGTTGAGTGGGAGAGGGCCCTAGCCACTGGGGTATTCCAGGCAGGGTGTCTTCAATCTGTTCTGCTGAAGCTGTTCCATGGTGTATAAATAGTGAATTGGGCCAGATATACAGAGGGCAAGGATCACTCTATAGGCCGATGGTTATGGCTCTCACCAGTCACTTCAGAGGGAATGAACAGAACAGGGCAGAGTCAGAGACTTAGGGACACCCAGAGCATGGGGTTGCATCCCTGACCATCTTGACTAATAGCCATTGATGGACCTATCCTCCCTGAATTTAGCTAGTTCTTTTTAAAATTCAATTATACTTCTGGCCTTCACAACATCCACAGCAACAAGTNCAAAAAAGATTTCAGGGTTGTGATGAATAAATCAGTTGAACATGAGCTCCTAGTGTGATGCTGTGGCCAAGAGAGCTAATGCGATCCTGGGATGAATAAAAAGGGGAATCTTGAGTAGGAGCAGAGTGGTTATTTTACCTGTGTATTTGAACATAGGAACATAAGAATGGCCATTCTGTGTCAGAGCAATGGTCCATCTAGCCCAGTATTCTGTTATCCGAAAGTGGCCGGTGCCAGATGCTTCAGAGGGAATGAACAGAACAGGGCAGAGTCAGAGACTTAGGGACACCCAGAGCATGGGGTTGCATCCCTGACCATCTTGACTAATAGCCATTGATGGACCTATCCTCCCTGAATTTAGCTAGTTCTTTTTAAAATTCAATTATACTTCTGGCCTTCACAACATCCACAGCAACAAGTTCCATAGGGTGTGTGTTGTGTGAAGAAGCACTTCCTTTTGTTTTAAACCTACTGCCTATTAATTTTATTGGGTGACCCCTGGTTCTTGTGTTCTGTTGAGGAGTAAATAATATTTCCCTATTCACTTCTCCACACCATTCATGATTTTATAGACCTCTATCACACCCCGCCCTCCTCCCCGCTTCATCTCTTTTCAAAGCTCACCAACTCTAGTCTTTTACCATACTCCTTTTCTCCTCACATGGAAATTGTTTCACACTCCTAATAATTTTTGTTGCCCTTCTCTGTACTTTTTCACATTCTAATATATCTTTTTTGAGATAGGGTGACCAGAACTGCACACAGTACTCAAGGTGTGGGTGTATCATGGATTTATATAATGGCATTAAGATATTTTCTATTTTATTATCTATCCCTTTCCTAATTGTTCCTAGCAATCTGTTAGTGTTTTTGTCTCCTGCTGCACATTGAGCAGATGTTTTCAGAGAACTCTCCACAATGACTTTAAGATTTATTTATTTTTTGAATGGTAACAGCTAATTTAGACCCCATCATTTTGTATGAATAGTTGGGATTATGTTTTCCAGTGTGCATTACTTTGCATTTGTTAACATTGAATTTAAACTGCCATTTTCTTGCCAAAATCATAGAATCATAGGACTGGAGGGGACCTTGAGAGGTCATCGAGTCCTGTCCCCTGCATTTATGTATTATCTAGACCATGTAGACTAAGTATTATTTAGACCATCCCTGATAGGTTTTTGTCTAACCTGCTCTTAAAAATCTCCAATGATGGAGATTCCACAACCTCTCTAGGCAATTTATTCCAGTGCTTAATTACCCTGACAGTTAGGAAGTTTTTCCTAATATCCAACCTAAACCGCCCTTGCTGCAATTTAAGCCCATTGCTTCTTGTCCTATCCTCAGAGGTTAACAACAACAATTTTTCTCTCTCTTCCTTGTAACAACCTTTTATGTACTTGAAAACTATCATGTCCCCTCTCAATCTTGTCTTCTCCAGATTAAACAAACCCAATTTTTTCAATCTTCCTTCACAGGTCATGTTTTCTAGACCTTTAATAATGTTTGTTGCTCTTTTCTGGAATTTCTCCAATTTGTCCACCTCTTTCCTGAAATGTGGGGCCCAGAACTGGACACAAAATTCCAGCTGAGGCCTAATCAGCACGGAGTAGATCGGAAAAATTCCTTCTTGTGTCTTGCTTTCAACACTCCTGCTAATACATCCCAGAATGAGGTTTGCTTTTTTTGCAACAATGTTACACCGTTGACTCATATTTAGTTTGTGATCCACTATGACCCACAGATCCCTTTCCACTGTACTCCTTTCTAGGCAGTCTTTTCCCATTTTTTATGTTTGCAACTGATTGTTCCTTCCCAAGAGGAGTACTTTGCATTTGTCCTTATTGAATTTCATCCTATTTACTTCAGACCATTTCTCCAGTTTGTCCAGATAATTTTAAATTATAAACCTATCCTCCAACGCACTTGCAAACCCTCCCAGCTTGGTATCGTCTGCAAACTTTATAAGTGTACTCTCTATTCCATTGTCTAAATCGTTGATGAAGATATTGAACAGAACCGGATGCAGAACTGATCCCTGTGGGACCCCACCCGATATCCCCTTCCAGCATGACTGTGAACCACTGATAACTGCTCTCTGGGAATGCTTTTCTAACAAGTTATGCACCTATCTTATAGTAGCTCCATCTAGGTTGAATTTCCATAGTTTTTTTATGAGACAATCATGCTAGACAGTATCAAAAGCCTTACTAAAGTCAAGATATACCACATCTACCACTTCCCCCCTATCCAGAAGGCTTGTTACACTGTGAAAGAAAGCTATCAGGTTGGTTCGACACTATTTGTTCTTGACAAATTCATGCTGACTGTTACTTATTACCTTATTATCTTCTAGATGTTTGAAAATTGATTGCTTAATTATTTGCTTCATTATTTTTCCGGATACTGAAGTTAAGCTGACTTGTCATCAAGTTTTGTGAGTTCCCTTTGTAACTCTTCACAGTCTGCTTTGGATTTAACGATCTTGAGTGGTTTTGTATCATCTGCAAACTTTGCCACATACCTGCTTACCCCTTTTTCTGGATCATTTATGAATATGTTGAACAGCACTGGTCCCAGTACAAATCGTTGGGGGGCCCCTCTATTTACCTCACTCGTCTGTGAAAACTGACCTTTTATTCCTACCCTTTATTTCCTATATTTTAACCAGTTACTGATCCATGAGAGAACCTTCCTTATTATACCATGTCTGCCTACATTGCTTAATAGCCTTTGGTGAGGGACCTTGTCAAAGGCTTTCTGAAAGTCCAAGTACACTATATTGACTGGATCACCCTTGTTCACATATTTGTCGACACACTCAAAGAATTATAAATGATTGATCAGACATGATTGCCCTTTACAAAAGCCATGTTGACTCTTCCCCAATGTATTGTGTTCATCTATGTGTCTGATCATTCTGTTCTTTACTACAATTTCAACCAAATTGCCTGGTACTGAAGTTAGGCTCACTGGCCTTTAGTGGCCAGGATCACCTCTGGAGCCTTTTATTAAAAAATAGTATTACATTAACCATCCTCCGGTTATCTGGTACAGAGACTGATTTATGCAATAGGATATATACCACAGTTAGTAGTTCTGCAATTTCATATTTGTGTTACTTTAGAACTCTTGAGTGAATCTTGGAACTGGTGTGACTAGTGCTAGAATACTGTGTCCGGTTTTGGTGCCCACAATTCAAGAAGGATGTTGATAAATTGAGGAAGGTTCAGGGAAGACCCACAAGAATGATTAGAGGATTAGAAAACATGCCTTACAGAGATAGATTCAAAGAGCTCAATCTATTTATCTTAACAAAGAGAAGCTTAAGGGTTGACTTGATTACAGTCTCTAGTGTATCTACATGGGGAACAAATATTTAATAATGGGCTCTGCAATCTAGTAGAGAAAGGTATAACACTATTCAATGGCTGGAAGCTGAAGATAGAAAAATTCAGACTGGAAATAAGGTGTACATTTTTAAGAGTGAAAGTAATTAACTATCGGAACAATTTACCAAGGGTCGTGGTGGATTCTCCGTCAGTGACAATTTTAAAATCAAGATTGGATGTTTTTAAAAAATCTGCTCTAGGAATTATTTTAGGGAAGTTCTCTGGCCTGTATTATACAAGAGGTCACACTAGATAGTCACAATGTTCCCTTCTGGCCTTGGAATCTATGACTCTGTGAAAAGTGAGGCACAAAGACATGAAGTGATGTGCCTGTAGTTAGACAACATCCTGACATGGCAGAGCTAGGGCTGGCCAGAAAACGAGAATTCCAAACATTTGATTTTGTTGTGATGTGCAATGAAAATGAGACCTTTTGTTTTTTTCACAAAACAAGAAAAGAGAGAGAACCATTGACCCACTTGCTGCATAACAGCCAATCACCTGATGGCTGCAGCACTCACCTGGGATGTGGGCAGTTTGGATATGTCTACACGGTGATAAAAACACTGCAGCTGCCAGCCACGGCCATTCCGTGGGGCTTTCATCACTGTGAAGACATAGCCTTTGAGTTCCTGGTCTGTCTGATTGAGAGGAGAGACGTGTAGCTGGTTCTCTCACATCCTAGGTGAGAGCTTTAACCACTGAGCAATTCTGGGGTGGATTGGCTCTCTTATTCTGAGCAGAAATTCCACCCTGGACCTGAAAAACCTTCCCGATGAAAGTTGCATTGAAACTGATACATTTTGGCAGAACGCTTTGGTTTTGACAATCTGCATTTTCTGACCAAAAAACATTTCACTGACAAATTCCTGACCAGCTCTAACTGGAGCTAAGTTCTTCCTTCCACTGGACCATGCAGTGGATTAAAAATGAAGGACCTGGTTTTTAAAGGTATAAGATGAGGAATGGAATTTTTGAAAGCATATAAGTGCCTAACATCCAATGATTTCAATGGGTTTTAGGTACCACTAGGTGCCTAAATACTTTTAAAAATCTGGCCCCAAATGTCTGTGAGAGACTAAAGGCCTCAATCTGACCTCACTGACACCAGCCCAATCCCCCTGAACTCCCTGAGCTTGTTCATGATTTACACCCATTCTACAAACTGCGGAATGGAGGGACATGGAAGTTAAGTCACTTGCCCAAAGACACTGGCAGTGCAGAAACTGGGACCAAGCTCTCCATTCGGATCCCACCTTTCCCATTATGTAAAAAAGATACTAATTATCTAAATGAGTTTGCCCCTGGGTACAATGAAATTATTTATACCAGGCTGATTTAATTCACAGTAAAATGTGACATTTTCATTCACATTTATATGGTTAAATTCAACCCCTTAAAAACCTCAGGGATTTAATGACAGCAGTCAACTTACTGTGCTGAGAAGTGTGGCTTTTGCCCAGCTGATGTTGCGTTTGTTTTCCAACTTTAGAATACTGCTGGTCGCAAAAGGAATTACATCATTGAAGTTTCTATCTAATCTCTCTATCTGCCTACAACTAATGCCCCAATCACTGTAGTATCTGGATGCCAAATGCTCAGCTACTGAAGAGCCCTTTCATTGTTCTCACTGAGACTGAATATCAGTAAACGCAGACCTCTGTCTCTGGCAGCAAAGAGTTTGTGCTGCGGGCAGAAGATTTATCCATGTCTGTTCTCTAAGGATGGTTGGTGAGTCACTCCCTGGAGCCCTGTTCACGCTCAGAAGCAGAGACTCAAAGGCAAAAGTTAACTTCTTTGGGAGTTTCTGCTGTTTCATGAAACTTAAGTGAGACCAAAGACTGAGAGGCAGGGGGACTTCATAGGCTGAGCTCAGGGCTGGGAGCCAGGATCACCATGTGCAGAGGATCTGTGTGTTTCCTTGACATTGAAAGTGTCTCTGTTAGTTTTTAACATGAGCTGCTCCAGCTTAAACTAAAGGGACAACGCCCTTTAGTACTCCCTGTACCAGGTTCATATCCTCCACGGATGGAGCACAGAGGGGGATGCTGTACACACACTGGCAAGTGGGTTTCACTTGCAATGAAGGTTTTGTCTGTCTATGGCTCCTTTCCATCATTGCAGTGGTGGGAACTGGGGAGCCACAGAATTGTCAATGGGGAAGAGCTTAGAAATTGGTCTTCTCTTTTTCATGGGGATAGGTTATGTACCTAGAACCCAGGACTCCATTATCCCTCTCTTGAACTGTGAGGAAGATGGGACTTTGAGCCACGATTGAATCTTGACCCCAGCATCCCAGTTTGGGCCCCACTCCTATGAGCCCCATGATGTACACCCACATGGGGCCCAGCTCAATAGCCTCACTGTATCAGGCCCTGCTGGCTGCCTTGTTCTATTCTGTGGTTCCACAATTATTAGAGCCTGAGGGCCAAGGACATAAATCGTTCCCTGGGGTAAATGGTAGGAAGGATATTTTTCAGAAAAAAAAATCCTTGTGCTACACTGTTAGTATTGTGGGTTAGATCTTTCTTATTGTTAACCCCGAGCTACCTGGGACAAAGGCATCTGTGTGGGGAAGAGCAAACACAGGTGGTTGCACCAATTAAGGGCATGGCTACACTTGCAGATGTAGAGCGCTGGGAGTTAAAACAGCCCTCAGAGACCGCAGCAGGGAAAACGCTGCCCTGAGTTTACACTGTCAGCTGCAAATGCACTGGCGTGGCCACATTAGCAGCTCTTGCAATGCCACAAAGAGCAGTGCATTTTGGTAGCTATCCCAGCTTGCAAGTGGCTGCAATGTGCTTTTCAAATGGGGGTTGTGGTGGAGTGTTGCAGGGAGTGTGTTGTGTGAAGGTTTTTTGGGATGCTGAGAGTGTGTCAGCATGCTGTCCTGTAAGTTCAGACAGCAGTAGACCCCTCCTCCCCACCGCCTCTCTCTCACACACTCACAGCAAGCAGCATTCCACAGTAATGGTTGCTTTGTCCCAGAGCAGATAAGCTGCCGGATGTCAGAAATGGAGCTTTGAAAGGGGATATCCACATTCCTGCAGCGATAACAAAACAATGAGAAGAGTGGCCACTTGACTTCAGGGGATTATGGGATGTTTCCGGAGGCCAATCACAGTGCAGTTATAGTTGGGTTTGGTCCTGCTTTGAGCAGGGGGCTGGACTAGATGACCTCCTGAGGTCCCTTCCAACCCTGAGATTCTATGATTCTATGATTCTATGAATACCTCGTTCATTGTGATGCCCGGGCATTTCAGCCGGGGCGCAGCAAGCTTTATGCTTCTCATGGAGATGGAACACCAGAAGCGCTCCAGTTGCAGAGTCCAGGCGCTTTAGGTGCCTTGCCAGTGTGGACACATGGGGAGTTACAGCGCCTGGGGCTGCTTTAATGCGCTCCAACTTGCAAGTGTAGCCAAACCCTAAGGGTTCCAGTTCCCCGACAGGTCGTATTGTCCTAACCCAAGATATACAGTCTAATGAAAATGTCTGGATCATCTCAACCCTGTTCAAAAGATAAAACAAAATAAAATATGTCCATTGCTGAGTCCTCCTTCCAGTCCTTTGCAACAGAGGTGTGGATTCTCATAGTCCAGTTCCCAGCAGAAAACAATTAGTCAGGTCTGCCTCCTGGCTTAAGATCTTCCAGAGAAATGTGTAAATCAGCCATCAGGTCTGTTGTACACACACACAAAGGGTATGTCTACACTAAGGGATTACTCCGAAGTTACTGAATTCGATTTTTTGAAACTGATTGTATAAATTCGATTGCACGTGGCCACAGTAAGCGGATTAATTTGGCGGTGCGCGTCCATGTACCGAGACTAGCGTCGAATTCCAGAGTGTTGCATTGTGGGTAGCTATCCCATAGCTATCCCATAGTTCCCGCAGTCCCCCCCGCCCATTGGAATTCTGGGTCGAGATCCCAATGCCTGATGGGACAAAAAACATTGTCGCGGGCGGTTCTGGGAACATCCTCCCACTCCCTCCGTGAAAACAACGGCAGACAACCATTTCACGCCTTTTTTTCCTTGGTGAACTGTGCAGACGCCATACCTCGGCAAGGATGGATCCCGCTCAGCTCAAGTTTCAAGTCATGAACATTGTAAACACCTCGCACATTATAGTGCAGTTTATGCTCAACCAGGACCAGAAAAGCCAGGCGAGGAGGAGGCGGCTACGGCAGCGCGGCGACGAGAGTGATGCGGACATGGACATGGACACAGACACAGAATTGTCTCGCGCCACGGGCCCCGGCGCTTTGGAGATCATGTTGGCAATGGGGCAGCTTCTCGCTGTGGAACGCCGATTCTGGGCCCGGGAAAGAAGCACAGACTGGTGGGACCGCATAGTGCTGCAGGTGTGGGACGATTCCCAGTGGCTGCGAAACTTTCGTATGCGTAAGGGCACTTTCCTGGAACTTTGTGACTTGCTTTCCCCTGCCCTGAATCACAAGAATACCAAGATGAGAGCAGCCCTCACAGTTGAGAAACAAGTGGCAATAGCCCTGTGGAAGCTTGCAACACCAGACAGCTACCGATCAGTCGGTAATCAGTTCGGAGTGGGAAAATCTACCGTGGGGGCTGCTGTCATGCAAGTAGCCAAAGCAATCGCTGAGCTGCTGCTACCAAAGGTAGTGACTCTGGGAAATGTGCAGCTCATTGTGGATGGCTTTGCTGCAATGGGATTCCCTAACTGTGGTGGGGCGATAGATGGAACCCATATCCCGATCTTGGCACCGGAGCACCAGGGCAGCCAGTACATAAACCGCAAGGGGTACTTTTCAATGGTGCTGCAAGCAATGGTGGATCACAAGGGACGTTTCACCAACATCAACGTGGGATGGCCGGGAAGGGTTCATGACGCCCGCGTCTTCAGGAACACTAGTTTGTTTAAACGGCTGCACCAAGGGATTTACTTTCCAGACCGGAAAATAACCATTGGGGATGTTGAGATGCCGATCGTTATCCTTGGGGACCCAGCCTACCCCTTAATGCCATGGCTCATGAAGCCATACACCGGCAGCCTGGACAGTAGTCAGGAGCTGTTCAACTACAGGCTGAGCAAGTGCAGAATGGTGGTAGAATGTGCCTTTGGACGTTTAAAAGGTCGCTGGCGCTCGTTACTGACTCGCTCGGACCTCAGCCAAACCAACATTCCCATTGCTATTGCTGCTTGCTGTGTGCTCCACAATCTCTGTGAGAGTAAGGGGGAGACCTTTATGGTGGGGTGGGAGGCTGAGGCAAACCGCCTGGCCACTGATTACGTGCAGCCAGACACCAGGGCGATTAGAAGAGCACACCGGGAAGCGCTGCGCATCAGAGACGCTTTGAAAACAAGTTTCATGGCTGGCCAGGCTCCTGTGTGAAAGTTCTGTTTGTTTGTCCCTGTTGAAAACCTGCCCCCTTGATTGACTCATTCCCTGTAAGCAACCCACCCTCCCCCCCTTCGATCCCAGTTTGCTTTGAAAAAAATAAAGTCAGTATCGTTTACAACTCAAGAATTTTTTATTAACGGGTGGTAATAAACATAGGGAGAGAAATAACCAGGTAGTCCGGGTGGGGTTTGGGAGGGGGATAGGAGTGAAGGAACAGGTCAGTAAAAACAATCAAAATAATGACAGCCTTTTGCTTGGGCTCTCGACTGGGGTGGAGTGGCAGGGTGCACGGAACCTCCCCTCCCCCACGTTCTTACACGTTGGGGTGAGGAGGCTATGGGACTTGGGGAGGGGGGAGGGCGGTTATAGAGGGGCTGCAGCGGCATTCAGTGATCCTGCAGCTGTCGTTCCTGGAGCTCCACCAGACGCCGGAGCATGTCTGTCTGCTCACGCAGCAGCCCCAGCGTTGCATCCCGCCACTTCTCATCTCTAGCGTCCCTCCTCTCCTCACGTTGGTCCCTTCTCTCCTCCCGTTGGTCCCTAATGTCCTCCCATTGGTCCCTCTTGTCCTCACGGTCACTGGCCTCTTTCCTGAACTTTGAGACAGTGTCCTTCCAGTCATTGAAATTAGCTCTCTCATCGCGGGTAGATTGCATTATCTCCAAGAACATGTCGTCTCGCGTGCGTCTCTTTTGCCGCCTTATCTGTGAGAGCCTTCGGGACGGAGGAGGGAGGCTTGAAAAATTTGCAGCTGCAGGAGGAGGGAAAAAAAGGGAGAGAAGTATGTAAAAAGATACATTTTATAGAACAATGCTTATACTCTTTCACGGTGAACAACACTATTCACATTACATAGCACATGTGATTTAACTACAAGGTCGCATTTTGCATCTTATATTGAGTGCCTGCGGCTTTGGTGTTAGAGATCACAGACGCAGGGCCGGGCAACAGAATTCGGCTTGTATGCAGCCATGGTAAGCCATTGTCTTTCGGCTTCTGCATTAAATCAGTGCCCTCCTTTCCCATAGGAAGCAAACCCCTTTATGTGCTGCAGTTTTCCTGTTACCCTGCAGCAGCTGAAAACAAAATACCGCCCCCCGCCACCCATTCAATTCTGTGGGATGATCGCTTGATCCCTCCCCCCATCATGTGGCTGGTATCATGAAAGATGCATGCATATAACAAACTAACCCCCCCATCCACTTCTGTGGGATGATCGCTTTCCCCCCCCCCCCCCCGCGTGGCTGGTACCAGGGAAGCCCCCTGCTAGCCAAACGCGAAAACCCCAGCGCCATTGTCAGCCCCCCCCCCCCCCGCCCACTTGGCTAACTGCAGGGAAGGATTTCTTTTCAGCCACAGGCAAACAACCCAGTAGGAACGGGGCCACCTCTGTCCCCTTAATGACGTTCCCATATTTCAACCAGGTTACCCTGAACGATATCACTCTCCTGAGGATAACACAGCAAGATAAAGAACAGATGTTGCAAGAATGCCAGCAAGCACCGGGACCATACGCTGCCAAGCTTTGTCATGCAATGATACCAGATTACTTGCTGCTAGCATGGCGCGGACAAGTGTCCTACCATTGAAGACGGAATAAGGCTGCCCTGCCCAGAAACCTTCTGCAAAAGCTTTTGGAGTACCTCCAGGANAGCCCACTCCCCCCCCGCCCACCCTGCTAACTGCAGGGAAGGATTTCTTTTCAGCCACAGGCAAACAGCCCAGTAGGAACGGGGCCACCTCTGTCCCCTTAATTACATTCCCATATTTCAACCAGGTTACCCTGAACGATATCACTCTCCTGAGGATAACACAGCAAGATAAAGAACAGATGTTGCAAGAATGCCAGCAAGCACCGGGACCATACGCTGCCAAGCTTTGTCATGCAATGATACCAGATTACTTGCTGCTAGCATGGCGCGGACAAGTGTCCTACCATTGAAGACGGAATAAGGCTGCCCTGCCCAGAAACCTTCTGCAAAAGCTTTTGGAGTACCTCCAGGAGAGTTTCATGGAGATGTCCCTGGAGGATTTCCACTCCATCCCCAGACACGTTAACAGACTTTTCCAGTAGCTGTACTGGCCGCGAATGCATCCCAAGTCCCCAGGGCAAATTAATCATTAAAAAAATACTTGTTTTAAACCATGTTTGATATATTTGAAAAGGTACACTCACCAGAGGTCCCTTCCAGGGGGTCTGCGATGCCGCCTTGGGAGGGTTCGGAGGGCACTTCGGTCAGGGTCAGAAACAGCTCCTGGCTGTCGGGGAGAATGGAGTGCTGTGTGCTCTCCACAAGTTCGTCCTCCTCCTCCTCCTCCTCTTCCCCGTCCGCAGATTCGTCATTCAAGGATGAGATTAACCCCTCCTCGGAGTCCACGGTCAGGGGTGGGGTAGTGGTGGCGGCCCCCCCGAGAATTGCATGCAGCTCCTCGTAGAAGCGGCATGTCTGCGGCTCTGCCCCGGACCGTCCGTTTGCCTCCTTGGTTTTCTGATAGGCCTGTCGGAGCTCCTTCACCTTAATACGGCACTGATATGAGTCCCGATTGTGGCCTCTCTCCATCATGCCCTTGGAGATCTTGTCGAAAGTTTTTGCATTCCGTCTCTTGGAACGTAGTTCTGCGAGCACTGAATCCTCTCCCCATATAGCGATCAGATCCAGTATCTCGCGTGTGGTCCATGCTGGTGCTCTTTTGCGGTTGTCGGACTGCATGGCTACCTGTGCTGTTCAGCTCTGTGTGGTCACCTGTGCTCACCAGGCTGGGCAGACAGGAAATGAAATTCAAAAGTTCGCGGGTCTTTTCCTGTCCAACTGGCCAGAGCATCCGAGTTTAGATTGCTGTCCAGAGCGGTCACAATGGTGCACTGTGGGATAGCTCCCGGAGGCCAATACCATCGAATGCCGTCCACACTAACCCTAATTCGAACCGGCAATACCGATTTCAGCGCTACTCCCCTC
The DNA here is from genome assembly GCA_003942145.1 of Platysternon megacephalum. Taxonomy (NCBI): domain Eukaryota; kingdom Metazoa; phylum Chordata; order Testudines; family Platysternidae; genus Platysternon; species Platysternon megacephalum. Next base: position 98,335 of record QXTE01000583.1, read on the forward strand.
ATCGGAGAGGAGTACAGAAACCGATTTTAAGAGCACTTTAAATCGAATTAAATGGCCTCGTTGTGTGGACGGGTGCAAGGTTAATTCGCTATAACACTGCTAAATTTGAACTAAAATCATAGTGTAGACCAGGCCAAAGATATTTTTGACTCAAAATTGAAAACCCAGATATTAATTTATTATATTTGTTTTCAATTAAAAAGTTTGGTTTTCAGCAGTTTTTATCAAAAAACATTTGGTTTTCAGATGAATAGTTTTGGTTTTTGCTTGTCCAAAACTGAAAAAAACCCAAGTTTTATTGTTTTTAGTTTCTTGACAAAAAGTTGAAGTTCTCCTCAGAAAATCCCCCATATTCCAGCTGTCATGAATGTTGGTGTGTGTGTGTGTGTGTGTAATAGTTATTAATTAGTATTCCAAACTGTGATTTCTGTGCTAAGTTTGTTCCAGACAGTTCCAGCATCCTCACCCACAGGCTACAGACAGTCACAAAAGCAGTGATTGCAAGGCATTAAAGATGAGTGGGTCCAAGCAGCCAAACAATGGGGCATTCAAGCTGGGGGGCATACATGGCCTGGCCAAATGCACTGGCCTACTGGGAAAAAAGGAAGATTTCACAGCTGTGTCCTATCTGAAAGACACCATGAGCAATGTGGTAATTGGGAACAGACATGCAGGGAGGGTGAGAGCATTCAAACCCCCCATTTTTCCCTGGGAAAGAAACTGAGACCAGGCTGGGTCCCAGGAGCTTCTTGGCTCTCTGAGAGCATGTGAGTTGGGTGGGATCACTTCTTCTCTTGTAACACAAGAGGGAAACCCATCTGTCAAGGGGATGATTACTCACCACTGGGCATCTCTTTGTGGCTATGTCTGGGATTAGCTGCACTCAGGTCTGACACCTCCCTTCTGACGATTGCTCACAGCGTGTCCTCCCTCACTCTGCAGGACTCTCTCTCTGTGACTCAGCCCTCTGGCCAGGGCACGACACAGTCCTTCTCTTCCAGGGTATCAACGTCCCAGTGGATCAGTGGTCCTCGTACCGCTCCAGACAGTCTTCTGCTCCAAGGCCAGGTCCTGTGCCACTTTCCCAGCAGTTGGTTCGGGAACTCGGGCCTGCCCACTACTCTGGGTTCCAGCCCAGGGACCCTATGTCCTGCAACTATGGTCTGCTTGCTCCCACACCCAGCAGATATTTCCCTGGACTCCTCACTACTCTCCTTCTCTGTCTTTTAGAGACAGCCTCTGGGTTCACCAGCTCAAACTCTCTCCTCCGAGGTCATCTGAGGGAAGGGATCAGAAGGAGACCCCATCGACTGGAAGGCATTGATGCGTTGTCCTAAGGGTGGGGGTTCCATGACCACCACTCCCAAGAAGAGGAGAAGGGTGGTAATGCTCAGGGACTCCCTCCTAAGTGGGACAGAGTCATCCATCTGCCGTCCGGACTGGAAATCCCGAGAAGTGTGCTGCTTGCCTGGAGCTAGAATTCAGGATGTGACTGAGAGTCTGATGAGACTCATCAAGCCCTCGGACCGCTACCCCTTCCTACTTATCCACGTAGGCATCAAAGATACTGCCAAGAATGACCTTGAGCAGATCACTGCAGACTATTCAGCTTTGGGAAGAAGGATAAAAGAGTTTGGAGTGCAAATGAGGTTCTCTTCCATCCTCCCTGTTGAAGGAAAAGGCCCAGGCAGGGACCATCGACTCATGGAATTAAATGCGTGGTTACACAGGTGGTGTCAGCGAGAGGGCTTTGGCTTCTTTAACAATGAGCTGATGTCCCAATAAAGAGGATGACTGTGCTGCGATGGTCTCCATCTATCAAATACTGGGAAGAGCATCTTTGGACATCGTCTGGCTAATCTGATAAGGAGAGCTTTTAACTAGATCCTACGGTGGATGGTGACAAAAATCTGGCCAATGTGCATCTAGGCTCAAGTAATTATGAGAAGTGGAAGGGGCTAATTTCTGGAGAAGGGACTAGAAATCACAACTGCATTAAAAAGGCAAGAGGAAAAGCAACAGGGCAGTCTGCAAAATCCCCAAGATCCCTGAGAATCCGAGCTAGGGACATTCCTTCTCCACCCCAAATCAGGTGATCAATAGTGCTTGGAGCATGTGAGCCAGACGCACCAGCCAGGCATCTAGAAAAAAGGATTCTCTGGGCCACCTCAGAGCACTGCCCCCACCCCATCCAGTGCCCCAGCTCCAGGTGAGGCCAATATCTGATGCTTCAAATGAAGGGATGGGGAGGAACAGAATCTATCAGACCAAATGTGTATTGGGGAAAAAAGTCCTACCTGACACCTGCAGGCAACCAGCTGAAGCCCTTTGATTAGATGTGTGTAGGTTGTTTGTTGCTTTGAAATCAATTTTTAAATATTCATTCCAATTGCTTAAAAATATACTTTGTTTTAATGCGGGTGTTGGTCAATGTCACTGGTCACTGGTGCCTGAAGCCCAGTTGGAGCTGCAGGGTGATAAGCAGTTGTTATGCGGGATATACGCAGGATAGAGTAACTAGGTCCTGGTCTGAGAGTGGAAGGAGCGTGAGATTCTTCCCTGAGACTGATGAGGGCAAGAGGCTCAACACCTGAGGTGGGTGCTTTCAGAGAGACCAGAGAGTAGGCAGAGGTGTCTCTAGCCCGTAACCAGCTCTACCCTTGGCACGGCCATATGACAGTGTCACCTATCAGGAAACTACTGCAGGTCCTAACGACAAGGATCCCGGGGAACAATTTCAAGTCATGAAAGATGAGATGTGGCCTAATACCCCTTGACTTCAAAGGGAGGAGATTGGGCACCTGAGCGATTGCTCTAGGAACTGTTCAGCTAGGAAACGTCTGGAAAGGAAAAGCCCTTCTCATGATGTGGGCTTAGGAGGTGGAAGGTTTGGTGCCCTAGATTTCTCTCCTCAGTACTGCTTATAACAGGACCATGCACAGAATGAAGCACTCTGGGAGAAGTGAATGGAACCAAATTCATCCAGTGGGTCTGCAGCAGACCCAGGAATTAAACCTGGAACTCATGACCCACATGGTCTGGCCAGCATGTCTTCTACAAATCAGAGAAGCCCAAGTGATTGCAATGGACACAGGGACTTTCGCTAGGGCATTTGGGGCTCCCCCATCTGAGCCCAGCAAATGTACCCCTGGGAAGGAGCTGAGTCCTTAATACTATGAACACAGGGAAAAGGGGGCCTGGCATAAACTTTCCACCCTATCATCTAGAGTCTGAGGAACAAAGAGGTGAAGGGGGCCTTCAGAAAAGTTGTGCTGCAGAATTTAGGCATGATTTAAGCTGTCATTTTCAGAACAACCTATGGAATTTTGGCACCCAACTCCCACTGTCAGATCAGTGCCTAATTTCTTTAGGCCACTTTGAATAATTTAGCCCAGATCTCAACAGAATTATGAAGATTGCCTGCAATCTTAACTGGATTTATTAACGATCTCTTTGACTGGGCCTTTCTTCTTCCCCAGCATCACTCAGGATTTCACAACACTGGGCCTGAAAAAATTCCTGTGAAGTTAGAGGTAGGAAGTTTGAGAAGGGACTTTTATCACTGGGGCCCTTATTGTCCAACTGTGTTTGAAAACTTTTGGCATTGTTGCAAAATGAAATGCCCCTCCCCCATAGCTCCCCCAGCTTAATCTGCAAAAAAAACTTTGTTCATGACCAAGTATTCAAGGTTGGAGGGAGGGTAACGCAGCTGTGAAGACGTGTTGGAACTGAGTGACTCTTCACCGTCTGAAATATCATTACACTGCATAGCTGAGGCTCTAATATTGGAACTAATCCTTGACCAAATATGAAGTCTGGCTGAGATTTTCAAAGGAGATTAAGGGAGTTAGGCACCCACATCCAACTGTGATTTGGGTGCTTATTTCCCTTCACTTCCTTTGGAAATCCCTGCTTTCCTGATTGCCAGATGCCAACGCTATTGTGACTTTGGAAGTACTGGCCATCACTTGAACTGAAGAAAACCTGTTCTACAAAGTGTAAAAAGGAGCAAATTTCAGAACGTCTGAAACCAGGCAGAAGAGAACAGTGGTTTGTGCAGAAGGATACACATTCACATTTGTGTGTGTACACACATCAATTAATGTACACATTCTGGCATAGTCTATATAACCATTGCATTTATGTTGTCCACATCTGGTTCCCAGAAGGAAGCATTTCCATCAGTAAGTTTTCTGAGAAAGCTGTCCCACACTGACCTGAATTATATCGGTGTTTTGAGGGATGAATAAGTCTAGCCACATCTTTTTTATTGTGGGAGATTGTTATTCCCTGTTGAGTCCCAAACTTTTAAACTCAACCCATTACCATTATGGACAATTTTGTGTCTCCAAAGCTCTGCTCTTAGCAATGCCCAGTGTGACTTGAGTTGTTTTTTTCCCAAATGTAATTGCATTTAGTGAAACAGCCTCATGAGTCTCTGGGGGGAAATGATTCACAGCGTGATGAAGCATAGTTTACCTTTCTGAGGGATAATGGTACGTTATAATGCACAGCCCTTTGCCAATAGTCATCCTTTATTTCAAGAACTAGCTGTCCATGACTCGTTCTTGACACAGTGCTGCCATCTAGTGGTTGCCGCAAATCTCTCTTTCACATTAGGTACAATCTGCTGACATCTAGTGGCCAATATGCTCCACCCGGGTGGTCACTCTGCAGTATAACAGCCCATTTATCAACCTTTCTTTTTGCTCCGCACTCAAACGTTATAGGCTACGTTCTCCACTGGTGTAAAATAAGGTTGCTCCATTGAAGATAAGGGACTGGGTTGCCATCTGGTTTAAATTGAGGTAGCTCCAGTGGAGTCAGTGGGCCACATTCTCCTCTGGTGTAAATTGATGTAGCTCCATTGGATCAGTGGGGCAGACCCAGCTGCTGGGAATCAGCCATAGCCCCACTGGAGTCAATGGCCCAGATCCCCAGCTGCGGGAAATGGGTGTAGCCCCATTGAAATAAACAGAGCTACATCAGCTTACTAGAACTGAGAATCTAGCCCTGTAGTTGCTCCTTTTGTATCCCATGTTTTCTGCAGCCTCCTAGAGGTCTTTATATAGTATGGCTGCCCCTTTGCAGCCCCAGAAGTTCTGCTGACTTCTTTCCCCTTTCTACAATGTAGCTGCTTCTTTCTCACTGCATATCAATCATCCAGTACAGTATACATGGTAAGTTCTCATGCGTGACACAATTCAGCCATGCAGCTGCATTTAGATAGTATAGCAACTCTGTTCTCCTTCCTTCCCAGCCTGAGGCAGCAAGGTCTGGTGGATCGGGCACTGGAGATATGGATTTGTGACCTCACTCTGCCATGTATCTACTGTGTGGCCTGGGGAAATTACCTCACTTCTCTGTGCCTCGATTTCTCTTCCCACTTTTTGTTTCCTTTATGTCTTTACACTGTAATGTCATTGAGTCAGGATCATCTCATCCTGTGTGTTCAAGCCCTGGCGAGCACAATAAGGCTGTGATCTTGGATAGGGCATGAAATCACAGCTGTGATATACATAAATACTATTACTAATTGTCCCCTGCCCCGGGGACCCACCGGGCCATCCCACTCCTTCACCATGAGCCGGCTGCACAAATTGCAGCCGGCTCATTTCCGGACCGCGCCAAGGAAACATCTGTACATGCTCATGCTCCACACCCTTCATGTCCTCACCCTCATGTCCCACCCCGTCAGGAAGTGGTGGGACCTCCTACCACCTCTGGAAAGTAAGGAACCCCGGTGGGTCAGCCTATACTCCACCCTGGTCCCAAAGCCCACTGGGGATGTCAGTTGGTGGCTCCTTCATGGAGCCCTGAGCACAGGTGTGTTCTTGGCACAGTTCACCCCCATCCCAGTTGGGTTTGTGCTGCACGTTAACCCAAAAACCGCAGCCCCTCCTTTTAAATGGTCAATCCATTTTAAATGGCCAACCCATTTAAACAACCGGGTGCTTGTTATGGGAAATGAGGGCACTGCTGTTTGAAACCATCCCCACGTGTTATGAAGGTAAAAGAAGCCAAAAGACTGTGGCTTACCATGTCTGCCTGCAAGCCGAATTCTGTTGCCCTCCAGCCCTGCATCTGTGATCTCTCACACCCAAACAGGCAGGCCCTCAATATAAGAGGCAAAATGCGACCTTGTAAAGAAAGCACACGTGCTATGTAATGTTAACAGCTTGGTTCACCGTGAAAGAGTCTACCCATTGTTCTTTAAAATGTGTCTTTTTAAATACTACTTTTTTTCCTCCTGCAGCTGCAAATGTTTCAACGCTCCCCGTATCATTTCCATCCCAGAAGCTAGCGAAGATTAGAAGGCGAAAAAAATGCACTCACAACAAGATGTTCTCAGAGCTCATGCAGTCCTCCCACACTGAAAGAGCCCAGCAGAATGCCTGGAGGCAGACACTGTCAGAGTGCAGGAAAGCACAAAATGAACGTGAGGACAGGTGGTGGGAGCAAGAGGAGAGATGGCGGGAGCAAGATGATTGGTGGCGTCAGCGTGATGAGAGGAGGCAGGAGTCAATGCTTAGGCTACTGGAGGATCAAACTGATATTCTCTGGCATATTGTTGAGGTGCAGGAAAGGCAGCAGGCGCACAGACCGCCGCTGCAGCCCCTGTGTAACCAACCGCCCCCCTCCCCTAGTTCCATAGCCTCCTCACCCAGACGCCCAAGAACGCGGGGGGGGGGGAGGCATCCAGCCACCCACCACTCCACCCCAGACGACTGCCCAAGCAACAGAAAGCTGGCATTCAATGAGTTTTGAAATGCAGTGTGGCCTTGTCCTTCCCTCCTCCCCTCCTCCACCACCCCACCCGGTGCTTCCCTCCTCCCCCACCCCTCCCGGGCTACCTTGGCAGTTATCCCCCCATTTGTGTGACGAATTAATAAAGAATGCATGAATTTGAAACAACAATGACTTTATTGCCTCTGCAAGCGGAGATCAAAGGGGGGAGGGGAGGGCGGTTGGCTTACAGGGAAGTAAGGAAACCAAGGGGACGGGTTTTCATCAAGAAGAAACAAACAGAACTTTCACACCGTAGCCTGGCCAGTCATGAAACTGGTTTTCAAAGCTTCTCTGATGGGCAGTGTGCCCTGCTGTGCTCTTCTAACTGCCCTGGTGTCTGGCTGAACGTAATCAGTGGCCAGGCGATTTGCCTCAACCTCCCACCCTGCCATAAACGTCTCCCCCTTACTCTAACAGATATTGTGGAGCACACCGCAAGTGGAAATAACAATGGGAATATTGGTTTCGCTGAGGTCTAACCGAGTCGGTAAACTGCGCCAGCGTGCTTTTAAACATCCAAATGCACATTCCACCACAATTCTGCACTTGATCAGCCTATAGGTGAACAGCTCCTGACTACTGTCCAGGGTGCCTGTGTACAGCTTCATGAGCCATGGCATTAAGGGGTAGGCTGGGTCCCCAAGGATAACTATAGGCATTTCAACATCCCCAACGGTTATTTTCTGGTCTGGAAAGTAAGTCCCTTGCTGCAGCCGTTCACACAGACCAGAGTTCCTAAAGATGCGAGCGTCATGTACCTTTCCCAGCCATCCCACGTTGATGTTGGTGAAACATCCCTTCTGATCCACCAGCACCATTGAAAAGTACCCCTTTCGGTTTATGTACTGGCTACCTCGGTGGTCCGGTCCCAAGATAGGGATATGGGTTCCGTCTATTGCCCCACCACAGTTAGGGAATCCCATTGCAGCAAAGCCATCCACTATGACCTGTACATTTCCCAGAGCCACTACCCTTGATATCAGCAGCTCTTTGATTGCGTTGGCTACTTGGATCACAGCAGCCCCCACAGTAGATTTGCCCACTCCAAATTGATTCCTGGCTGACTAGTAGCTGTCTGGCATTGCAAGCTTCCACAGGGCTATCGCCACTCGCTTGTGAACTGTGAGGGCTGCTCTCATCTTGGTATTCTTGTGATTCAGGGCAGGGGAAAGCAAGTCACAAAGTTCCATGAAAGTGCCCTTACGCATGCGAAAGTTTCACAGCGACTGGGAATCATCCCAGACCTGCAACACTATGCGGTCCCACCAGTCTGTGTTCGTTTCCCAGGCCCAGAATCGGTGTTCCATGGCATGAATCTGCCCCATTACCACCATGATGTCCAAATTGCCAGGGCCCGTGCTTTGAGAGAACTCTGTGTCCATGTCCGCATCACTCTCGTCACCACGCTGCTGTCACCTCCTCACCTGCTTTTCAAGTTTCTGGTTCTGCATAAACTGCAGGATAATGCACCTGGCGTTTACAGTGCTCATAACTGCCACGGTGATGTGAGCAGGCTCCATGCTTGCTGTGGTATGTCGTCTGCGGGAAAAAGGTGCAAAGCGATTGTCTGCTGTTGCTCTCACGGAGGGAGGTGCAACTCATGACATGGCTTACAGGGTTGGCTTACAGGGAATTAAAATCAACAAAGGGGGTGGGTTTGCATCAAGGTGAAACACACACAACTGTCACACCGAAGCCTGGCCAGTCATGAAACTGGTTTTCAAAGTCTCTGTGATGCGCAGCACGCCTTGCTGTGCTCTTCTAACCTAATCACAAACAGCCTAGTCAGCAAACAGCACCAGCGAGCTTTTAAATGTCCAAAGGAACATTCTACCACCATTCTGCACTTGTTCAGCCTATAGTTGAACTGCTCCTTACTACTGTCCAGGCTTGAGCCATGGGAGCAAGGGGTAGGCTGGGGTAGGTGCGACCATGCGGTGTTGCCAGCTGGGAAAGCAGCCTGAGGCAGAAGCCTCCAGCAGGCATGATATTCCAGGCAGGACTGAATCTCCATTAGATGAAACTTAAAGAAGAGAATGACCTGGATCATTCCCATTTTTGTCTAGGTGCCCCCGACTGACCTCACCGAGGTCAGCCAGGAGCACCCATGTCTGTCCAGGCACCCCCGACCGACCTCACCGAGGTCGGCCAGGAGCAACCAGGAGACGGTGGCAGATGGTGCAGTACAACTGCTAACCATCTTTGCTAACTTGCAAAGGCAAGGAGCTGCTGCTGCTGCTGCTGTGTAGCACTGCAGTACCGTGTCTGTCAGCAGCACCCAGGAGACGTACAGTGACAGTGAGCTGAGCGGGCTCCATGCTTGCCATGGTATGTCGTCTGCATGGGTAACACAGGAAAAAAGGCGAGAAACGATTTTTTGCCATTGCTTTCACGGAGGGAGGGAGGGAGTGGGGGCCTGACGACATGTACCCAGAACCACCCGCGACAATGTTTTTGCCCCATCAGGCATTGGGAGCTCAACCCAGAATTCCAATGGGCAGTGGAGACTGCAGGAACTGTGGGATAGCTACCCACAGAACAACGCTCCAGAAGTCAACGCTTGCCTCAGTACTGTGGATGCACTCTGCCAACTTAATGCGCTTAGTGGGGACACACACAATCGACTATAAAATCAATTTCTAAAAAATAGACTTCTATAAAATCGAATACTTTATTCCAGGTGGACACTAAGAATTCAGTGTGAGGAGTTCATTTCTCATGAGAAAAAATATCCTGCCTATCATTTTCCATAGAGACCCTTTTATCTCTTTGTTTCTTAGACTGTAAATGATTGGATTCATTAGTGGTGGCACCACACAATACAACACAGCAGCCATCAGGTCTAGAGATGTTGAAGACATCGACCTGGGCCTCATGTACGTAAATGATGCTGTACCGATAAATAAACAAAACACAACCAGGTGAGGGATGCAGGTGGAGAAGGCTTTGTACCTGCCCAGCTCAGAGGGGATTCTCATCACCGTGGAGAAGATGTGAATGTAGGACACAATTATCAATACAAAGCAGACCACGTCTACAAGGGACACAAGGGCAATCAAGACAATTACATTAGCATGTGTATCAGAGCAAGAGATCTTTAGCAACTGTGGGATGTCACAGAAAAACTGAGCGATAACATTGGACCCACAGAAATGTAACCTAAAGGTATTAGCTGTTTGTAATACAGAGCAGATCATGCTGCTGATCCATGAACCAGCTGCCAACTGGGCACATGCACCTCTGTTCATAGTCACTTTGTAATGCAGAGGGTGGCAGATTGCAGTGTAGCGGTCATACGCCATCACTGTGAGAAAGGCCAGTTCTGCTCCTGCAAAAGTTATAACCAGAAAGACTTGGGTGACACATCCAGAGAAAGAGATGAGTCTATTGTTGGTTAGGGAGTCAGCCATGGACTTGGGGACTGTGACTGAGATGTAGCAGAGGTCTAGGAAGGATAAATTGCCCAGGAAAAAGTACATGGGGGTGTGAAGGTGCTGGTCTAGGGCTATGACGGTGATGATGAGAAGATTCCCCAACAGGGCTGCCAGGTAAATCACTAGAAACACCAGGAAGTATAAAATCTTCTGTTCCCGCAGGTCAGAGAATCCCAGGAGAAGGAACTCTGTCACAATGGTTTGGTTGGACATTTCTTCTGTAGATGTAGACTGCAGAGGGAAGGCCAATGGGCAATGGTTATGGAAGGAGAAACAGAAGATAGATGGAGACTGGTTTTATTTATTACTCTGCAGGACACATATTGCAGCTCAGGAAAATAAGAAGATCCTTCCCTTTCTTCGCCATCACCATGTAATTACAATGTTTACAATGCAGGTTCATGGGGTTCTACTTTATAGGCAGCTTCTTATTCAACAGACCTACTGCTTGTGTTTATTTTAAGTCCCCTCTGGTTATTTTACTGACTAAGAATCTGGGAGTGGATGACAGGGGATGGATCATCTAATGATTGCCTGTTCTGTTCATTCCCTTTGAAGCACCTGGCATGGGCCATAGTCAGAAGTCAGGAGACTGAGCTAGATGGACCATTGGTCTGACCCAGTATGGCCAGTCTTATGTTCTTAAGGCCTTGACTCACAAAGGGTCTTAGGCCCCTAAATGCCATTTTAGGCAGCTTAGTCCAGTATTTGTGCCCCACTGGAAATCACAAAACCCCCACTCTGCTGCCTTACCCCGTAGATGGCTACAGTCGATCGGGGCCAGATTGTTAAATGTATTTAGGCACCGGGTGGGATTTTCAAAAGTCTCTAGGTGTGTAAAATTCATTGATTTCAATGGGTGTTAGGCTACCAGGTGCATTTGAAAATTCCATTAGGCACCTAAATACCTTTAAACATCTGGGCCTAGGTGCCTAACTTTCCACTGGTAAAGTCCTCTGGGCGTCTAAAAACCTGCTGGTGAGCAGGCAAAGGAGTTGCCTCAATCTAGGCATCCAGGTTTACGCCTGAACCCACCCAGCACAAAGGTAGACAGGGTTCCACACATGGTGTTTAGCCCAGTGGTTAAAGCTCTCACTCAGGATGTAGGAAGCCTGCATTTGATACCCCCTTCTCCACACTATAGAAAAGGAAGTTGAGTCTCCCGTCTTGTGGGAGTTGGGTCTAGTCACTGGGCTATGGGGTATTCCAGGCAGGGTGTCTTCAATCTGTTCTCCTGAAGCTGTTTCACGGTGTATAAAGAATTAAAAGTGAATTGGGCCAGATATACAGAGGGCAAGGATCACTCTATAGGCCGGTGGTTACGGCTCTCACCAGTTACAAGCTGGGCTAACTCAGGTGAATTTAAACAAAGGTGAGATATGATAAGATCTGGATCACTTGGTAAACTGGGCACAAGCAACTAATATGTGCTTTAATACAGCTAAATGTAATGAATACATCTAGGAACAAAGAGCATAGGCCATACTTACAGGATGGGAAAATCTGTCCTAGGAAGCAGTGACTCTAAAAAAAGATTTCAGGGTAGTGATGAATAAATCAGTTGAACATGAGCTCCCAGTGTGATGCTGCGGCCAAGAAAGCTAATGCGATCCTGGGATGAATAAAAAGGGGAATCTTGAGTAGGAGCAGAGAGGTTATTTTACCTGTGTATTTGAACATAAGAACATAAGAATGGCCATCCTGTGTCAGAGCAATGGTCCATCTAGCCCAGTATCCTGCCAGTGGCCGGTGCCAGATGCTTCAGAGGGAATGAACAGAACAGGGCAGAGTCAGAGGCTTAGGGACATCCAGAGCATGGAGTTGCATCCCTGACGATCTTGACTAATAGCCATTGATGGACCTATCCTCCCTGAATTTAGCTAGTTCTTTTTTTAAATTTGATTATACTTCTGGCCTTCACAGCATCCATGGCAACAAGTTCCAGAGGGTGTGTGTTGTGTGAAGAAGCACTTCCTTTTGTTTTAAACCTGCTGCCTATTAATTTCATTGGGTGACCCCTAGTTCCTGTGTTCTGTGAAGGGGTAAATAATATTTCCCTATTCACTTCTCCACACCATTCATGATTTTATAGACCTTTATCATACCCCCTCCCCCATTCATCAATTTTCAAAGCTCAACAGATCTAATCTTTTGAATCTCTCCTCATATGGAAACTGTTCCACACTCCTAATAATTTTTGTTGCCCTTCTCTGTACTTTTTCCCATTCTAATATATCTTTTTTGAGATAGGGTGACCAGAACTGCACACAGTACTCAAGTTGTGGCTGTATTATGGATTTATATAATGGCATTAAGATATTTTCTATTTTATTATCTACCCTTTTTCTAATGGTTCCTAACATTCTGTTAGCGTTTTTGTCTGCTGCTGCACATTGAGCAGATGTTTTCAGAGAACTATCCACAATAACTTTAAGAATTTTTTTTTTGAATGGTAACAGCTAATTTAGACCTCATCATTTTGTGTGTATAGTTGGGATTATGTTTTCAAGTGTGCATTACTTTGAATTTGTTAACATTGAATTTAATCTGTCATTTTCTTGCCAAAGTCATAGAATCATAGGACTGGAGCGGACCTCGAGATGTCATCCAGTCCCATTCCCTGCACTCATGGCAGGACTAAGTATTATCTAGACCATCCCTGACAGGTGTTTGTCTAACCTGCTCTTAAAAATCTCCAATGATGGAGATTCCACAACCTCTCTAGGCAATTTATTCCAGAGCTTAACCACTCTGACAGTTATGAAGTTTTTCCTAATGTCCAACCTAAACCTCCCTTGTTGTAATTTAAGTCCATTGCTTCTTGTCCTATCCTCAGAGGTTAAGAATAATTTTTTTCTCCCTCCTCCTTGTAACAACCTTTTATGTACTTGAAAATGGTTATCATGTCCCCCCTCAGTCTTATCTTCTCCAGACTAAACAAACCCAATTTTTTCAATCTTCCTTCATAGGTCATGTTTTCTAGACTGTGACGGGGCGGGCCGGCCCCGCACCGGTATAGCAGGGGTTAACCCTTCTTTGCTAGCAGAGGAAGCCACGCCCAGGAGGCCCTGCTGGGCATGCTCCAACTGGCAGACCAGTATAAAGGCCTGCAGGTCAGCTCAGTCTGGGCTGACCACCGGGGGAGAAGGACGCACACCGCCAGCTCCTGCAAAAGGAGAGCCAGTGCGCCAGGACCGAGAGGTCAGCCGAGCAGAGGCCGGACTGGAGACTCCGGGGAGGGACGCCGGCCGGGAGGAACCTACGGAGGCACCGCTCCCACAGCGCAGACGTCCGTCGAGACAGGGTAGGAAGTGACCCAGGGTGATTGTTGAGACTGACAGCCTTAAAGCTGCAGTACCGCTCGGCGTGTTGCGGGCGGATCCCCGCCGAGCGGGTGGCAAGAGAAGCTTGCCACAACCAGGGCCCTGGGTCGGGGCTCGGTGGAGAGGGTGGGCCCGAGTCCCCCTACCCCACCCCTTAAACCCCCCCGAAGGGGTGCTATTGAACTCCGGCCGCTAGGCCGCACTACCCCGCTCCGAAGGGGGTGCTGTTGGACTCCGGCCGCTAGGCCGCACTACCCCGCTCCGAGGGGGGTGCTATTGGACTCCGGCCGCTAGGCCGCGCTACCCCGCTCCGAAGGGGGGGTGCTATTGGACTCCGGCCGCTAGGCCACGCTACCCCGCTCCGAGGGGGGTGCTATTGGACTCCGGCCGCTAGGCCGCGCTACCCCGCTCCGAGAGGGGGTGCCATTGGACTCCGGCCGCTAGGCCACACTACCCCACCTCGCGGAGGGCGGTGACGTGGACGGCGGCCCTTAAGCCGAATACCCCGCTTGCCAGGGGCAGAAGGAAGGATAAGGGAGAGGCGAGGCGCTAGGCCCCAGCCCGCCCCTGACACTAGGGGGTGCTGGGGTACCAGGCCCGTCACATAGACCTTTAATCATTTTTGTTGCTCTTTTCTGGACTTTCTCCAATTTGTCCACATCTTTCCTGAAACGTGGGGCCGAGAACTGGACACAAAATTCCAGCTGAGGCCTAATCAGCGCAGAGTAGAGCAGAAGAATTACTTCTCATGTCTTGCTTACAACACTCCTGCTAAGACATCCCAGAATGATGTTTGCTTTTTTTGCAAAAATGTTACACTGTTGACTCATATTTAGCTTGTGATCTACTATGACCCCCAGATCCCTTTCCGCAGTACTCCTTCCTAGGCAGTCCTTTCCCATTTTGTATGTGTGCAACCGATTGTTCCTTCCCAAGAGGAATACTTTGCATTTGTACTTACTGAATTTCATCCTATTTACTTCAGACCATTTCTCCAGTTTGTCCAGATCATCTTAAATTACAATCCTATCCTCCAAATCACTTGCAACCCCTCCCAGCATGGTATCGTCCACAAACTGTATAAGTGTACTCTCTATGCCATTATCTAAATCATTAATGAAGATACTGAACAGAACCGGACCCAGAACTGATCCCTCTGGGACCCCACCCGATATCCCCTTCCAGCATGACTGTGAACCACTGATAACTACTCTCTGGGAATGGTTTTCCAACAAGTTATGCACCCACCTTGTAGTAGCTCCATCTAGGTTGAATTTCCATAGTTTGTTTATGAGAAGATCATGCGAGACAGTATCAAAAGCCTTACTAAAGTCAAGATATACCACATCTACCACTTCCCCCCTATCCACAAGCCTTGTTACCCTGTCAAAGAAAGCTATCAGGTTGGTTTGACTCTATTTGCTCTTGACAAATCCATGCTGACTGTTACTTATCACCTTATTATCTTCTAGATGTTTGAAAATTGATTGCTTAATTATTTGCTTCATTATCTTTCCAGATACTGAAGTTAAGCTGACTGGTCATCAAGTTTTGTGAGTTCTCCTTGTAAGTCTTCACAGTCTGCTTTGGATTTAACGATCTTGAGTAATTTTGTATCATCTGCAAACTTTGCCACATACCTGCTTACCCCTTTTTCTGGATCATTTATGAATATGTTGAACAGCACTGGTCCCAGTACAAATCGTTGGGGGACCCCTCTATTTACCTCACTTGTCTGTGAAAACTGACCTTTTATTCCTACCCTTTATTTCCTATATTTTAACCAGTTACTGATCCATGAGAGAACCTTCCTTATTATACCATGTCTGCCTACGTTGCTTAATAGCCTTTGGTGAGGGACCTTGTCAAAGGCTTTCTGAAAGTCCAAGTACACTATATTGACTGGATCACCCTTGTTCACATATTTGTCCACACTCTAAGAATTATAAATGATTGATCAGACATGATTGCCCTTTACAAAAGCCATGTTGACTCTTCCCCAATGTATTGTGTTCATCTATGTGTCTGATCATTCTGTTCTTTACTACAATTTCAACCAAATTGCCTGGTACTGAAGTTAGGCTAACTGGCCTTTAATGGCCAGGATCACCTCTGGAGCCTTTTTAAAAAAATGGCATTACATTAACCATCCTCCGGTTATCTGGTACAGAGGCTGATTTATGCAATAAGATATATACCACAGTTAGTAGTTCTGCAATTTCATATTTGTGTTCCTTTAGAATTCTTGAGTGAATATTGGCACTGGTGTGACTAGTGCTAGAATACTGTGTCCAGTTTTGCTGCCCACAATTCAAGAAGGATGTTGATAAATTGAAGAAGGTTCAGGGAAGACCCACAAGAATGATTAGAGGATTAGAAAACATGCCTTACAGAGATAGATTCAAAGAGCTCAATCTATTTATCTTAACAAAGAGAAGCTTAAGGGTTGACTTGATTACAGTCTCTAAGTATCTACATAGGGAACAAATATTTAATAATGGGTTCTGCAATCTAGCAGAGAAAGGTATAACACAATTCAATGGCTCGAATCTGAAGATAGAAAAATTCAGACTGGAAATAAGGTGTACATTTTTAAGAGTGAAAGTAATTAACTTTTGGAACAATTTACCAAGGGTCGTGGTGGATTCTCCATCACTGACCATTTTAAAATCAAGATTGGATGCTTTTAAAAGATCTGCTCTAGAAATTATTTTAGGGAAGTTCTCTGGCCTGTGTTATACAAGAGGTCACACTAGATAATCACAATGTTCCCTTCTGGCCTTGGAATCTGTGACTCTGTGAATAGTTTTCAGAGTTCTAGCCATGTTAGCCTGTATCAGCAAAAAAAACGAGCAGTACTTGTGGCACCTTAGAGAGTAGGGGCATTAGGGGACGAGAACTGAGGAAGCATTGTTCTAAGTCAGCCATAAAAATGTTGGCATACTGTGGGGCCATGCGGGTACATTTTCATGGCTGACTTAGAACAACGCTTCCTCAGTTCTCGTCCCCTAATGCCCCTACTCTACTTGCACTACATTGATGACATCTTCATCATCTGGACCCATGGAAAAGAAGCCCTTGAGGAAGCCCACCATGATTTAAACAATTTCTGTCCCACCATCCACTTCAGCCTGGACCAGTCCACACAAGAGATCCACTTCCTGGACACTACAGTGCTAATAAGCGATGGTCACATAAACACCTCCCTATACCGGAAACCTACTGACCGCTATACTTACCTACATGCCTCCAGCTTTCATCCAGACCACATCACACGATCCACTGTCTACAGCCAAGCTCTAAGATACAACTGCATTTTCTCCAATCCCTCAGACAGAGACAAACACCTACAAGATCTCTATCAAGCGTTCTTAAAACTACGATACCTACCTGCTGAAGTGAAGAAACAGATTGACAGAGCCAGAAAAATATCCAGAAGTCACCTACTCCAGGACAGGCCCAACAAAGAAAGTAACAGAACGCCACTAGCCGTCACCTTCAGCCCCCAACTAAAACCTCTCCAGCGCATCATCAAGGATCTACAACCTATCCTGAAGGACGATCCCTCACTCTCACAGATCTTGGGAGACAGGCCAGTCCTCGCTTACAGATAGACCCCCAACCTGAAGCAAATACTAACCAGCAACCACAAACCAGAAACACTAACCCAGGAACCTATCCTTGCAACAAAGCCCGTTGCCAACTCTGTCCACATATCTATTCAAGGGACACCATCATAGGGCCTAATCACATCAGCCACACCATCAGAGGCTCGTTCACCTGCACATCTACTAATATGATATATGCTATCATGTGCCAGCAATGCCCCTCTGCCATGTACATTGGCCAAACCGGACAGTCTCTACGCAAAAGAATAAATGGACACAAATCAGATGTCAAGAATTGTAACATTCAAAAACCAGTCGGAGAACACTTCAACCTCCCTGGTCACTCAGTTACACACCTAAAAGTCACAATTCTCCAACAAAAAAACTTCAAAAACAAACTCCAACGAGAAACTGCAGAATTGGATTTAATTTGCAAACTGGACACCATTAAATTAGGCTTGAATAAAGACTGGGAGTGGATGGGTCATTACACAAAGTAAAAACAATTTCCCCATGCTTATTTTTCCCCTGTTGTTACTCACAACTTCTTGTCAACTGTTTGAAATGGGCCATCCTGATTATCACTACAAAAGTTTTTTTCTCCTGCTGATAATATCTCACCTTAATTGATTAGTCTTGTTAGAGTTGGTATGGCTACACCCATTTTTTTATGTTCTCTGTGTATATATATCTTCCTACTGTATTTTCCACTGCGTGCATCCGATGAAGTGGGTTTTAGCCCACGAAAGCTTATGCCCAAATAAATTTGTTAGTCTCTAAGGTGCCACAAGTACTTCTCGTTTTTTTTTCTGTGAATAGTGAGGCACAGAGACATGAAGTGATGTGCCTATAGTTAGACAACATCCTGACATGGCAGAGCTAGGGCTGGCCAGAAAATGAGAATCCCAAACATTTGACTTTGTTGTGATGTGCAATGAAAATGAGACCTTTTGTTTTTTTCACAAAACAAAAAAAGAGAGAGAACCATTGACCCACTTGCTGCATAACAGCCAATCACCTGATGGCTGCAGGACTCACCTGGGATGTGGGCAGTTTGGATATGTCTACACGGTGATAAAAACCCTGCAGCTGCCAGCCACGGCCATTCCGTGGGGCTTTTATAACTGTGAAGAAATAGCCTTTGTGTTCCTGATGTGCCTGATTGAGAGGAGAGACATGAAGCTGGTTCTCCCACATCCTAGGTGAAAGCTTCAACCACTGGGAAATTCTGGGGTGGATTGCTATCTTATTTTGAGCAGAAATTCCACCCTGGCCCTGAAAAACCTTCGCGATGAAAGTTGCATTGAAACTGATACATTTTGGCAAAACGCTTTGGTTTTGACAATCTGCATTTTCTGACCAAAAAAACATTTCACTGACAAATTCCTGACCAGCTCTAACTGGAGCTAAGTTCTTCCTTCCACTGGACCATGTAGTGGATTAAAAATGAAGGGCCAGGCTTTTAAAGGTATAAGGTGACAAATGGGATTTTCAAAAGCATATAGGTGCCTAACATCCACTGATTTTAATGGGTTTTAGGTGCCAGAGGTTCTTTTGAGAATCCCACTAGGTGCCTAAATACTTTTAAAAATCTGGCCCTAAGTGTCTGCGAGAGACTAAAGGCCTGAATCTGATCTCACTGGCACCAGCCCAATCCCACTGAACTCCCTGAGCTTGTTCATGATTTACACCCATTCTACAAACTGGGGAATGGAGGGACATGGAAGTTAAGTCACTTGCCCAAAGACACTGGCAGTGCAGAAACTGGGACCAAGCTCTTCATTCGGATCCCACCTTTCCCATTATGTAAAAAAGATACTAATTATCGAAATGAGTTTGCCCCTGGGTACAATGAAATTATTTATACCAGGCTGATTTAATTCACAATAAAATGTGACATTTTCATTCACATTTATATGGTTAAATTCAACCCCTTAAAAACCTCAGGGATTTAATGACAGCAGTCAACTTACTGTGCTGAGAAGTGTGGCTTTCACCCAGTTGATGTTGTGTTACCTTTACAACTTCAGAATACTGCTGGTCGCAAAAGGAATTATCATTGAAGCTTCTGTCTAATCTCTCTATCTGCCTACAACTAATGCCCCAATCACTATAGTATCTGGATGCCAAATGCTCAGTTACTGAAGAGCCCTTTCATTGTTCTCACTGAGACTGAATATCAATAAAAGCAGACCTCTTGCTCGCTGCCTATGAGCTGCATGGCTGACTCTGGGTGTCTCTGGCAGCAAAGGGTTGGTGTTGCAGGCAGAAGATTTATCCATGTCTGTTCTCTAAGGATGGTTGGTGAGTCTCTCCCTGGAGCCCTGTTCACGCTCAGAAGTGGTGGCTCAAAGGCAAAAGTTAACTTCTCTGGGAGTTTCTGCTGTTTCATGAAACTCAAGTGAGACCAAAGACTGAGAGGCAGGGGGACTTCATGGGCTGAGCTCAGGTCTGGGAGCCAGGATCATCTGCCTCTTTATAAAGAGAAGGGGTGTCAAACGCAGGTATAACCACACAGCTCCTTCTCCTCACTCACATCAATTAGATGTATTATTTAGAGTTGGAGAGAAAATCCTTCCCTTCTCAGAAACTATCTCCACCCTCTCCTGAGTATCCTTATTTGATGGCCCTATCTTGGTTGACATACCAAGGACTGAAACAGGAAACCTCCAGATGTAAACACATGAGCTGCTCCAGCTTAAGATAAAGGGACAACGCCCTTTAGTACTCCCTGTACCAGGTTCATATCCTCCACGGATGGAGCACAGAGGGGGATGCTGTACACACACTGGCAAGAGGGTTTCACTTGCAATGAAGGTTTTGTCTGTCTATGGCTCCTTTCAGTCATTGCAGTGGTGGGAACTGCAGAGCCACAGAATTGTCAATGGGGAAGACCTTAGAAATTGGTCTTCTCTTGCATGGGGATAGGTTATGTACCTAGAACCCAGGACTCCATTATCCCTCTCTTGAACTGTGAGGAAGATGGGACTTTGAGCCACGACTGAATCTTGACCCCAACATACCAGTTTGTGCACCACTCCTATGAGCCCCATCATGTACATCCATATGGGGCCCAGCTCAATAGCCTCACTGTATCAGGCCCTGCTGGCTGCCTTGTTCTATTCTATGGTTCCACAATTATTGAGGACCAAGGAAATAAATGGTTCCCTGGGGTAAATGGTAGGGTGGGGTGGAGTGTGACAGGGAGTGTGTTGTGTGTAGGTATTTTGGGGTGCTGAGAGCGTGTCAGCATGCTGTCTTGTAAGTTCAGACAGCAGCAACCTCCCCTCACCCCCACCTCTCTCTCTCACACATTCACAGCAAGCAGCATTTCACAGTAATGGTTGCTTTGTCCCAGAGCAGATAAGCAGCCAGCTGCCAGAAACGGAGCTTTGAAAGGGGATATCCACATTCCTGCAGACGATAACAAAACAATGAGAAGAGTGGCCACTTGACTTCAGGGGATTATGGGACGTTTCCAGAGGCCAATCACAGTGCAGTAATGCAACACCTCTTTCACACTGACGCCGGGGCGTTTCAGCCGGGGCGCAGCAAGCTTTATGCTTCTCATGGAGATGGATTACCAGAAGCGCTCCAGCTGCCGAGTCCAAGCGCTCTATGTGCCTTGCCAGTGTGGACACATCGGGAGTTAGAGCGCCCAGGGTTGCTTTAATGCGCTCTAACTTGCAAGTGTAGCCAAGCCCTAAGGGTTCCAGTTCTTCCACAGGTTGTATTGTCCTAACCCAAGATACACAGTCTAATGAAAATGTCTGGATCATCTCAACCCTGTTCAAAAGATAAAACAAAATAAAATATGTCCATTGCTGAGTCCTCCTTCCAATCCTTTGCAACAGAGGTGTGGATTCTCATAATCCGGTTCCCAGTAGAAAACAATTAGTCAGGTCTGCCTCCTGGCTTAATATCTTCCAGATAAATGTGTAAATCAGCCAGCAGGTCTGTTGTAAACACACACAAAGATATTTTTGGACTGAAAATTTAAAAACCCAGATATCAATTTATTATTTTTGTTTTCAATTAAAAAGTTTGGTTTTCAGCAGTTTTTATCCAAAAATATTTGGTTTTCAGATTAATCTTTTTGGTTTTTGTTGTCCAAAACTGAAAGAAAACAAGTTTTAGTTTCTTGACAAAAAATTGAACTTTTCCACAGAAAATCCCCCATATTCCAGCTGTCATGAATATTGGTGTGTGTAATAGTTATTAATTAGTATTCCAAAATGTGATTTATGTGCTAAGTTTGTTCCAGACATTTCCAACATCCTCACCCACAGGTTACAGACAGTCACAAAAGTAGTGATTACCTCCAGATGTAAATACATGAGCTGCTCCAGATTAAGCTAAAGGGACAACGCCCTTTAGTACTCCCTGTACCAGGTTCATATCCTCCACGGATGGAGCACAGAGGGGGATGCTGTACACACACTGGCAAGAGGGTTTCACTTGCAATGAAGGTTTTGTCTGTCTATGGCTCCTTTCAGTCATTGCAGTGGTGGGAACTGCAGAGCCACAGAATTGTCAATGGGGAAGACCTTAGAAATTGGTCTTCTCTTGCATGGGGATAGGTTATGTACCTAGAACCCAGGACTCCATTATCCCTCTCTTGAACTGTGAGGAAGATGGGACTTTGAGCCACGACTGAATCTTGACCCCAACATACCAGTTTGTGCACCACTCCTATGAGCCCCATCATGTACATCCATATGGGGCCCAGCTCAATAGCCTCACTGTATCAGGCCCTGCTGGCTGCCTTGTTCTATTCTATGGTTCCACAATTATTGAGGACCAAGGACATAAATGGTTCCCTGGGGTAAATGGTAGGGTGGGGTGGAGTGTGACAGGGAGTGTGTTGTGTGTAGGTATTTTGGGGTGCTGAGAGCGTGTCAGCATGCTGTCTTGTAAGTTCAGACAGCAGCAACCTCCCCTCACCCCCACCTCTCTCTCTTATACAAAAATATTTGGTTTTCAGATGAATATTTTTGGTTTTTGCTTGTTTTTAGTTTCTTGACAAAAAGTTGAAGTTCTCCACAGAAAATCCCCCATATTCCAGCTGTCATGAATATTGGTGTGTGTGTGTGTGTAATAGTTATTAATTAGTATTCCAAACTGTGATTTATGTGCTAAGTTTGTTCCAGACAGTTCCAACATCCTCACCCACAGGCTACAGACAGTCACAAAAGCAGTGATTGCAAGGCATTAAAGATGAATGGGTCCAAGCAGCCAAACAATGGGGCATTCAAGCTGGGGGGCATACATGGCCTGGCCAAATGCACTGGCCAACTGGGAAAAAGTAGACTGAGACAGAAGGAAGATTTCACACCTGTGTCCTATCTGAAAGACACCATGAGCAATGTGGTAATTGGGAACAGACATGCAGGGAGGGTGGGAGCATTCAAAACCCCCATTTTTCCCTGGGAGAGGGAGACAGAGTTATGAAGAGAAACTGAGACCAGGCTGGGTCCCAGGAGCTTCTTGGCTTTCTGAGAGCATGTGAGTTGGGTGGGGTCGCTTCTTCTCTTGTAACACAAGAGGGAAATCCATCTGTCAAGGGGATCACTCACCACTGGGCGTCTCTTTGTTGCTATGTCTGGGATTAGCTCCACTCAGGTCTGACACCCCCATTCTGACTGTTGCTCACAGCGTGTTCTCCCTCACTCTGCCGGACTCTCTCTCTGTGACTCAGCTCTCCGGCCAGGGCACTGCACAGTCCTTCTCTTCCAGGGTATCAATGTCCCAGTGGATCAGTTGTACCACTCCAGACAGTCTTCTGCTCCAAGGCCAGGTCCTGTGCCACTTTCCCAGCAGTTGGTTGGGGAACTCGGGCCTGCCCACTTCTCTGGGTTCCAGCCCAGGGACCCTATGTCCTGCAACTATGATCTGCTTGATCCCACACCCAGCAGATATTTCCCTGGACTCCTTCCTACTCTCCTTCTCTGTCTTTTGGAGACAGCCTCTGGGTTCACCAGCTCAAACTCCCTCCTCCCAGGTCATCTGAGGGAAGGGACCAGAAGGAGACCCCATTTACTGGAAGGCATTGATGCGTTGTCCTAAGGGTGGGGGTTCCATGACCACCACTCCCAAGAGGAGGAGAAGGGTGGTGATGGTACGGGACTCCCTCCTAAGTGGCACAGAGTCATCCATTTGCCCTCTGGACCGGGAATCCCGAGAAGTGTGCTGATTGCCTGGAGCTAGAATTCAGGATGTGAGAGTCTGACAAGACTCGTCAAGCCCTTGGTCCACTACTCCTACCTACTTATCCACGTGGGCACCAATGATACTGCCAAGAATGACCTTGAGCGGATCACTGCAGAGTATGTGGCTTTGGTGAAAAGGATAAAACAGTTTGGAGTGCAAGTGATGTTCTCTTCCATCCTCCCTGTTGAAGGAAAAGGCCCGGGCAGGGACCATTGACTCATGGAAGTAAATGTGTGGCTACACAGGTGGTGTCGGCGAGAGGGCTTTGGCTTCTTTAACAAGGAGCTGATGTTCCAGGAAAGAGGATTACTGTGCTGGAGTGGGGCTCCATCTATCAAATACTGGAAAGAGCATCTTGGGACATTCTCTGGCTAACCTGATAAGGAGAGCTTTAAACTAGATCCTATGGGGGATGGTGACAAAAATCCGGCCAATGTGCATCTAGGCTCAAGTAATGATGACAACTGGAAGGGGCTAATTTCTGGAGAAGGGACTAGAAATCACAACTGCATTAAAAAGGCAAGAGGAAAAGCAACAGGGCAGTCTGCAAAATCCCCAAGATCCCTGAGAATCCGAGCTAGGGACATTCCTTCTCCACCCCAAATCAGGTGATCAATAGTGCTTGGAGCATGTGAGCCAGATGCACCAGCCATGCATCTAGAAAAAAGGATTCTCTGGGCCACCTCAGAGCACTGCCCCCACCCCATCCAGTGCCCCAGCTCCAGGTGAGGCCAATATCTGATGCTTCAAATGAAGGGATGGGGAGGAACAGAATCTATCAGACCAAATGTGTATTGGGGAAAAAAGTCCTACCTGACACCTGCAGGCAACCAGCTGAAGCCCTTTGATTAGATGTGTGTAGGTTGTTTGTTGCTTTGAAATCAATTTTTAAATATTCATTCCAATTGCTTAAAAATATACTTTGTTTTAATGCGGGTGTTGGTCAATGTCACTGGTCACTGGTGCCTGAAGCCCAGTTGGAGCTGCAGGGTGATAAGCAGTTGTTATGCGGGATATACGCAGGATAGAGTAACTAGGTCCTGGTCTGAGAGTGGAAGGAGCGTGAGATTCTTCCCTGAGACTGATGAGGGCAAGAGGCTCAACACCTGAGGTGGGTGCTTTCAGAGAGACCAGAGAGTAGGCAGAGGTGTCTCTAGCCCGTAACCAGCTCTACCCTTGGCACGGCCATATGACAGTGTCACCTATCAGGAAACTACTGCAGGTCCTAACGACAAGGATCCCGGGGAACAATTTCAAGTCATGAAAGATGAGATGTGGCCTAATACCCCTTGACTTCAAAGGGAGGAGATTGGGCACCTGAGCGATTGCTCTAGGAACTGTTCAGCTAGGAAACGTCTGGAAAGGAAAAGCCCTTCTCATGATGTGGGCTTAGGAGGTGGAAGGTTTGGTGCCCTAGATTTCTCTCCTCAGTACTGCTTATAACAGGACCATGCACAGAATGAAGCACTCTGGGAGAAGTGAATGGAACCAAATTCATCCAGTGGGTCTGCAGCAGACCCAGGAATTAAACCTGGAACTCATGACCCACATGGTCTGGCCAGCATGTCTTCTACAAATCAGAGAAGCCCAAGTGATTGCAATGGACACAGGGACTTTCGCTAGGGCATTTGGGGCTCCCCCATCTGAGCCCAGCAAATGTACCCCTGGGAAGGAGCTGAGTCCTTAATACTATGAACACAGGGAAAAGGGGGCCTGGCATAAACTTTCCACCCTATCATCTAGAGTCTGAGGAACAAAGAGGTGAAGGGGGCCTTCAGAAAAGTTGTGCTGCAGAATTTAGGCATGATTTAAGCTGTCATTTTCAGAACAACCTATGGAATTTTGGCACCCAACTCCCACTGTCAGATCAGTGCCTAATTTCTTTAGGCCACTTTGAATAATTTAGCCCAGATCTCAACAGAATTATGAAGATTGCCTGCAATCTTAACTGGATTTATTAACGATCTCTTTGACTGGGCCTTTCTTCTTCCCCAGCATCACTCAGGATTTCACAACACTGGGCCTGAAAAAATTCCTGTGAAGTTAGAGGTAGGAAGTTTGAGAAGGGACTTTTATCACTGGGGCCCTTATTGTCCAACTGTGTTTGAAAACTTTTGGCATTGTTGCAAAATGAAATGCCCCTCCCCCATAGCTCCCCCAGCTTAATCTGCAAAAAAAACTTTGTTCATGACCAAGTATTCAAGGTTGGAGGGAGGGTAACGCAGCTGTGAAGACGTGTTGGAACTGAGTGACTCTTCACCGTCTGAAATATCATTACACTGCATAGCTGAGGCTCTAATATTGGAACTAATCCTTGACCAAATATGAAGTCTGGCTGAGATTTTCAAAGGAGATTAAGGGAGTTAGGCACCCACATCCAACTGTGATTTGGGTGCTTATTTCCCTTCACTTCCTTTGGAAATCCCTGCTTTCCTGATTGCCAGATGCCAACGCTATTGTGACTTTGGAAGTACTGGCCATCACTTGAACTGAAGAAAACCTGTTCTACAAAGTGTAAAAAGGAGCAAATTTCAGAACGTCTGAAACCAGGCAGAAGAGAACAGTGGTTTGTGCAGAAGGATACACATGCACATTTGTGTGTGTACACACATCAATTAATGTACATATTCTGACATACTCTATATAACCATTGCATTTATGCATCACAGTATATTGTCCACTTCTGGTTTCCAAAAGGAAGCATTTCCATCAGTAAGTTTTCTGAGGAAAGCTGTCCCACATTGACCTGAATTATATGGTGTTTTGAGGGATGAATAAGTCTAGCCATCTTTTTTTATTGTGGGAGATTGTTATTCCCTGTCCAGTTCAAAGATTTGCATAATTACAAATGAGTCCCAATCTTTTAAACTCAACCCATCCCCGTTATGGACAATTTTGTGTCTCCAAAGCTCTGCTCTTAGCAATGCCCGGTGTCACTTGAGTTGTTTTATTCCCAAATGTAATTGCATTTAGTGAAACAGCCTCATGAGTCTCTGGGGGAAAATGATTCACAGTGTGATGAAGCATAGTTTACCTTTCTGAGGGATAATGGTCCGTTATAATGCACAGCCCTTTGCGAATAGTCATCCTTTATTTCAAGAACTAGCTGTCTACGACTCCTTCTTGACACAATTCTGTCATCTAATGGTTGCCTCAAATCTCTCTTTTACATTAGGTATCATCTGCTGATATCTAGTGGCCAATATGCTCCGCCCGGGTGGTCACTCTGCAGTATAACAGCCCATTTATCAACCTTTCCTTTTACTCCCAACTCAAATATTATGGGCTAAATTCTCCAGTGGTGTAAAATCAGGTTGCTCCATTGAAGATAATGGACTGAATTGCCATCTGGTTTAAATTGACGTAGCTCCAGTGGAGTCAGTGGGCCACATTTTCCTCTGGTGTAAATTGATATAGCTCTATTGGATCAGTGGGGCAGACCCAGGTGCTGGGAATCAGCCAAAGGTGAAAGTAAACCGGTACACCCCAGTATGGCGTACCGGCAAGAGCCATTTTCCTGTACCGGGGCGGCCCGGCTTCCCCAGGGGGCAATTTAAAGGGCCTGGGGCTCCCAGCAGGGGCTCAATTGCCACCAGAGCCCCACTGATGGAGCCCTGTGGTAGGGCTGCGGAGCTCTGGGGTCTATTTAAAAAGTCCGGGGCTCCTGCTGCTTCTACCGCCCCGGCCCACTAAATAGCTGCTGGAGCCCCACTGCCACTACTCCAGGGCTCCGGCAGCTATTTAAAGGGCCGGGGCGGTAGAAGCAGGGGAGCCTCGGGCCCTTTAAATAGCCCCCAGACAACCGTGCTGCTGCTGCTGCTGCTGCTGCTACCCCGGGGGGGGGGGGGGCACTTACCTTATAGGGTGGGCTGTGGATGGCTCTGGCTTCCTCAGCCATGCCCCTTCCGCCCTAGGCCCCGCCCCTTCCGGGGGCCAGAGCTGGACTTACTTTCACCCCTGGAATCAGCCATAGCTCCACTGGAGTCAATGGCCCAGATCCCCAGCTGCGGGAAATGGGTGTAGCCCCATTGAAATAAACAGAGCTACATCAGCTTACTAGAACTGAGAATCTAGCCCTGTAGTTGCTCCTTTTGTATCCCTTGTTTTCTGCAGCCTCCTAGAGGTCTTTATATAGTATGGCTGCCCCTTTGACGCCCCAGAAGTTCTGCTGACTTATTTTCCCCTTTATACAATGTAGCTGCTTTCTCACTGCATATCAATCATCCAGTACAGTATACATGGTAAGTTCTCATCAGTGACCCAATTCAGCCATGCAGCTGCATTTAGATAGTATAGCAACTCTGTTCTCCTTCCTTCCCAGCCTGAGGCAGCAAGGTCTGGTGGATCGGGCACTGGAGATATGGATTTGTGACCTCACTCTGCCATGTATCTACTGTGTGGCCTGGGGAAATTACCTCACTTCTCTGTGCCTCGGTTTCTCTTCCCACTTTTTGTTTCCTTTATGTCTTTACACTGTAATGCCATTGAGTCAGGATCATCTCATCCTGTGAGTGCAAGCCCTGGTGAGCACAATAAGGCTGTGATCTTGGATAGGGCATGAAATCACAGCTGTGATATACATAAATACTATTACTAATTTTCCCTTCAGGCCCTCCGGAACTTTTCATCAGGCCCCTCCCCCGGGGACCCATCCGGCCATCCCACCCCTTCACCATGAGCCGGCTGCACAAATTGGAGCTGGCTTGTTTCCGGCCCTCGCCAAGGAAATGTCTGTACACACTCATGCTCCACACCCTTCATGTCCTCACCCTCACGTCCCGCCTCGTCAGGAAGTGGTGGGACCTCCTACCACCTTTGGAGGGTGAGGAACCCTGGTGGGCCAGCCTATACTCCACCGTGGTCCCGAAGCCCTCTGGGGATATCAGTTGGTGGCGCCTTCATGGAGCCCTGAGCACAGGCGTGTTCTTGGCGCAGTTCACCCCCATCCCAAACACATGCCCCATTTGCGGCGTGAAGGAGACCCTGGCGCACATGTATCTGGAGTGCGCCAGGTTGCAGCCCCTATTCTGGCTCCTCCAGAACCTCCTGCTGAGGTTCTGGCTGCATTTCTCCCCACACTTGTTTATATTTTCACACCATATCCGTGCTCCCACTAAGTCATGAAACCTCCTTGTCAACCTCCTCCTGGCCCTAGCCAAAGTAGCCATCTAAAACACCAGGAGGAAGATGCTGGACGAGGGGGTGCTCTGCGACTGTGGGGCCTATTTCTGCTCCTCACTGGTCTCACGCATCCGGGCAGAGTTCTTCTGGGCAGCGTTCGCTGGCTCCCGTGATGCCATAGAGGAGCAGTGGGCACTGGGTTCTCTGCTCGGTGTCCCAGTCAGGTTCCCTTCGTTTAGCCCTGTGACCTCACTCCTGTCCCTGCTATATCGTTAGTTGTTCCCCGTAATTAATTGAGATCCCGGACCTTGTGGATCCTCCCCTTAGGCTAGGGAAGGTCCTTTAGAGCCCGCCCACTTCCAGGATCCCAACAGGTTGAGGCTAATATACCTTCCTTCCTGCACTCTCCTATAGCTGTCTGGTCTGACCCTGTCACAATATTAAAATGCAAAAAAAGGTCTGTAAAACCCTTAGAGATGTTTTAGAACTCCCCAAAAATCACAAAGGCTACCAGCTCTCATTTTTCATATCATCATGTCTGATCTTGCTATACTTAATTCACTCTAATAGTTCTTTTGAAATCAAATGAACACCGTGCATGATTAAAGGCTACTTGCGTGAGTAACAGGTTGAATGCTAAACATCAACTGAAGTAACAAATGGATCTATTTGAATAATGGATTTTTCAGTTCATTGGCAATTTTGAAAAATAATATAAAAAATCATTTCAGATGAAACGAGAAATTACATTTAAAAAAATTGACGAATAGGAAAAAAAAGAATTGAAACACAATAAAACATTTTGTTTTATTTTCACCCTTCCCTTCCCACCCCCCACAAATGTTTTGAATTTCAGGAATTTTGAGAAAAGCAAGGAAAAGGGGGACTAAATTCACAAAATGGCTAAAGAAGGCACCACGCCCCTTGAAAGTTTAGCTCAGCGGTTAGGACGCTCACCTAGGCTGTGGGAGACACAAGTAAAATTCCTCCCTCTGCCTGATGAGGAAACAACGTTTGTACTGTGGTCTCCCACATTGTAGAAGAGTTCCCTAACAACTGGGCTAAAGCTTATAAGGGAGGAAACTCCACTATGAACACCTGCTCCTCCTCTACCTTTTTATGAATCCTTTGGTATTTGTCAAAATGCCTGAAAGTTGAAACAAATTTTTTTTGGAGGAAACAAAATGCTTCATTATGACACTACTAGATGTTTTTCAAAATCCCACGAGGTGCCTAAATATCTTTAAAAATTTGGCCCTGGGCACCTAAATAGATTTAAAAAACTGTCTCTAAATGATTTAAGAGTCCCACCAACTTTCAATAGGACATAGGCTCCTACGTCACTTACACACTTTTGAAACTTTTCACCCTAAATCCCACGGAATTCACTTAGGCCCTTGCTCTAGTGACCTCCTTCTATGATTGTCAGATAACTGTAAAAAGCAAATGCAGCCCTAAGGAACTCCTCCTCGTATCCCCCCATTTTGGTGTCAGGTGCAAAATTCTAAATGAAAGGGTTATAGATTTAACATACATACACACATAGATCTGAAAGCACTTTTCAAAGCAGATTAATATTACAGCTTTTTGAAAACTTTTCAGTGGGACTGTGTTCAGTTGGAAACTGCAAATTCAATGAAATAAACACTTTTCTTGGGAACATATTGATTTTTTTAAGGGAAATTAGCAAAACAATTTGTTTCAATTTGGTCAAAATGTTTCATTTTAAATTTATCATTTGAATTTTATGTTATATTATCATTTATGTATATTACATACATTATACTATAATGTATAACATAATGTAATATAATGATAAAGGCAACAAGAGACATTTGAATCTTATAAAAATGTTTTCTTTCAGTAAGGTAATTCTGATGATTCTGAAATGAAATATTTTAGAAAAAAAATAAGTAAATTTTAAAGTTTATTTGTGATTAGGGATGAAAGGACATTTCTAGAGTTTGCATGGAATGGAAATTCCATTTCCCAACAAATTTCAGCTGGTGTCATTGTCTCCATTTCAAGATGGAGAAACTGAGGCACGGGAAGGGGATGTGGCTTGTTCAAGGTCCCACAATTAACGAATGTATTGCTGGCACTAGAACCCAGTTAAAATGTCACTTGAAACTGAACTGTTTTCATTTTGAATTGACATTTTGAAATGAAATATTTCATTTTGAAACATTGGAACTAGAACTGATTGAAAATTTTCTAACAGAACAGTTCCATAGGAATGTGTTGATTCCATTAAAACTTTTACAGGAAACAATGCAGGCTGGCTGTCTTTTCTATTTTTTCTCTATGAAATATCAGAATTTTGTTCTGGAAGAAGTTCTGGAATGTTTATTTATTTATTTTTCTGATTCAGAGTAATAATTATAATAATAAGGAAACTTTGGAAATTACCATGGAACAGTAATTCTGGGTTCTGACTAGTATTAGTTTTGATCAGAATGAAATGTTTTGCCATTTCTGAGTTTTCCAGCAGCCCACCTGGAAGGCTCTTGCCAATTTCACTTTCTGGCTACAGGGTAAACGTGAATATCGGCAAGTGCCTTCCAGGCAGACAGGCAGGCAGGGAGCCGTCATTGCAATTTTCCTGATGGAAAATCAATTGTAGTTTTCAATTTTGAAATTTTTGAGGGTATTGGGGACTGCGCCCATAAGGGCTGAGCTTCCCACATGGAGAATCTGGGGAGAAGCGGCACATTGAGAAGCACGTGTTGTTATGCTCAGAGAGCTGGAACTGGACACAGAATGAAGCAGAGCTCTTGCAGGCTCCTTCAGCACAGAGGGATCACTGTACACCTCAATATTCTCAGGGAACATTTTGATTTTGTGAAAGGAAATTTTACATTAGAAAATCATTCCAGTGGAGAATTCCCAACCAGCNTTGAATCTGGTCCCCCGGTGCCTAAAGCCGGCCCTGGCCGTAGCTCCCCCGCTTTGCCCCAGGCCCCCTGAATCCTCTGGGCAGCCCTGAGCATTGGTGTGCTTTTCTGTTCTCTCTGTGTCTCTTTCTGTTGAGTAAATGGAGAATTTGTGATTGTGTGCATGTGTGTTTAGTTTTGTGATTGTTGTGGGTTTAATTTTAGGATTTCTTTTGTTTTAGCAGGCTTTTGTCTGTCCTCTGGGCTGGCATGGCCAGCCCTTGGGGGACAGAGACCTCAGTTTGTTGTGGATTCTGAGGGTTTAACCTGGGCCATGGGTTGCAGATTTTGACTCCAGAATCTGCCTCTGTGGAGGCGTGTTTCTAGCTGTGAGGAAGGCGACCATGTTTAAAAATATGCGGTAGGCCTCCCTTGTTGCCACGCTTAGCCTTGTTGAGCAGGTGGCTGTGAAGGGGATTGTTGTGTGGTGTGTTTCAGTCCCTGTAGTGCCCCTCTCAACACCTGCTGTTAAAGTCACTATCTCTAATGTCCCTCCTTTATTAGGAAATGAGCAGCTGGCCAGAGACCTGCTGAGTAAGATCGCTGCCTTATTAAGAGATTTCCTTTAGATTGAAAAGCCCCAGAGGTTCAGCATGTCTTGTCCTTTCGTGGGCAGGTCTATATGATATTAAACAATGCTTCCAAAGTGTCAAAAGTTTCCCTCAACTATAGGATTGGGGAGTGTGACTACACTGTGTTTGTTGCCACTGAGGACATGGCCTGTTTTTGTTGTGGGAGTCTGACACATGTGGTTAATTGGAAAATGCAGGTGAAAGAAATAAGAAAACGCAGGTGGCCCCTGGGAATGGTGACCTTTTAAAAGATGTTCACTTTCAGGACTCTTTCAATAATTTTAGGGGAGACTGGGTTGCCTCAAAGGATGTTTTCCCCTCCCTAAGGCAGTGGTGGGAGGTGGGTAAAATTAATATTAAATATTTTTATCAGCAATACATGCAGCAGACAACCCTGGTCCTTCGTGGGAGTATGAAGGAGTTAGAGTTGGGGATTGTGGAACTTGAAAAAGTCTTTCATGGCAGTAATGATCCTGGTTGCATGAGAGCTTGAAAGATAAAAAACTGCTCTTGCAAGATCTGTTGGGTAGCAACGTTCAGGGTGCACTGGTCAGGGCCCGATTTCAGGGCCTTTCTCAAATGGATGTGCCTACTCAGCTTTTCTCTGACCTGGAAAAGAAACATGCCAACCAGAAAATGAGTGGCCATTTCAAGACATTTTCAGGCCAAGTGCTTTCTGCTCCTGTGGGGATTAGGAACTTTGCTGTGAATTTTTTCTCAGACCTGTATGCTGCAGAGCCTGTGTCTCCATCTGAGTGTTGGTGGCTCCTTGAGGATCTTCCTAGGATCTCAATGTTGGATGTGGACAGACTTGAACAGGACCTGACACTCTCAGAATTGACTTGTGGCCTTAATGGTATTGATGGTTTGCCTGTTGAGTGTATAAAATAAGGGTTGCAGAGGGGGTGTCTTTTCCGGACTAGGAGGGAGAGGAGAGTCCCACCGTTCACTGAGCCATGTCCATTGTCACGGACATACAGGTAGCTCCTAGATGGAGCTACTATAAGGTGGGTGCATAACTGGTTGGAAAACCATTCCCAAAGAGTAGTTATCAGTGGTTCACAGTCATGCTGGAAGGGCATGATGAGTGGGGTGCTGCAGGGATCAGTTCTGGGTCTGATTCGGTTCAATATCTTCATCAATGATTTAGATAATGGCATAGAGAGTACACTTATAAAGTTTGCGGATGATACCAAACTGGGAGGGGTTGTGAGTGCTTTGGAGGATAGGATTATAATTCAAAATGATCTGGACAAACTGGAGAAATGGTCTGAAGTAAATAGGATGAAATTCAATAGGGACAAATCAAAGTACTCCACTTAGGAAAGAACAATTAGTTGCACACATACAAAATGGGAAATGACTGCCTGGGAAGGAGTAATGCGGAAAGTTATCTGGAGGTCATAGTGGATCACAAGCTAAATATGAGTCAACAGTGTAACACTGTTTCAAAAAAAGCAAACATCATTCTGGAATGTATTAGCAGGAGTGTTGTAAGCAAGACATGAGAAGTAATTCTTCCGCTCTACTCCCCGCTGATTAGGCCTCAGCTGGAGTATTGTGTCCAGTTCTGGGTGCCACATTTCAGGAAAGATGTGGACAAATTGGAGAAAATCCAGAGAAGAGCAACAAAAATGATTAAAGGTCAAGAAAACATGATCTATGAGGGAAGATTGAAAAAATTGGGTTTGTTTAGTATGGAGAAGAGAAGACTGAGAGGGGACATGATAATAGTTTTCAAGTACATAAAAGGTTGTTACAAGGAGGAAGGAGAAAAATTGTTCTCCTTAACCTCTGAGGCTAGAACAAGAAGCAATGGGCTTAAATTGCAGCAAGGGAGGTTTAGGTTGGACATTAGGAAAAACTTCCTAATTGTCAGAGTGGTTAAGCACTGGAATAAATTGCCTAGGGAGGTTGTGGAATATCCATTATTGGAGATTTTTAAGATCAGGTTGGACAAACATCTGTCAGGGATGGTCTAGATAATACTTAGTCCAGACTTGAGTGCAGAGGACTGGACTAGATGACCTCTCAAGGTCCCTTCCAGTTCTATGATTCTGTTAGCCTTTTAGACTTCTGTTGTTTATTGAGATGAAGTTTTCAGAGAACTATTCACAATGACTCTAAGATATCTTTCTTGAGTGGTAACAGATAATTTAGAACCCACGATTATCATTTTATATGTATAGTTTGGATTATTTCTTCCAATGCACATTACTTTCACTTAACAATTTTGAATTTCATCTGCCATTTTGTTGCCCAGTCACCCAGTTTTCTGCAGTCAGCTTTGGACTTAACTATCTTGAATAATTTTGTATCATCTGCAAACTTTGCCACTTCACTGTTCATTCCCTTTTCCAGATCATCAGTGAATATGTCGAACAGCACAGGTCCCAGTACAGATGCTTGGGAGGCCCCACTCTTTACCTCTTTCCATTTTTAAAACTGAGCATTTATTCTAACCCTTTGTTTCCTATTTTTTAACCAGTTACTGATCCATGAGAGGACTTTCCCTGTTATCCCCTGAGTAATTTCCTTCAGAGCCTTTGGGGAGGGACCATGTCAAACGCTTTCTGAAAATCCTAGTACACTATATAGACTGCATCACCCTTATCCACATGTTTGTTGACCCCCTCAAAGAATTCTAATAGATTGGTGAGGCATGACTTCCTTTACAAAAGGTGTTTTGACTCCTCCCCAACAAATTCTGTCTGATAATTCTATTATTTAATATAGTTTCTACCAGTTTGCCCAGTACTGAAGTTAGGATCACTGGCCTGTAATTCCCAGGATAGCCTCTGGGGCCTTTTTTAAAAAATAGAGTTATATTTGTTACCATCCAATTATCTGGCACATAGGTTACATACTACAGTTTGTAGTCCTGCAATTTCATATTTGAGTTCCTTCAGAACTCTTGGGTGAATATCATCTGGTCCTGATGATTTATTACTGTTTAATTAATCAAGTTGTTCTAAAATCTCTTCTATGGACACATCAATATGGGACAGTAATTCAATAAGGTCTCCCAAGGATATTGCAGAAAATTGCCATGTCTGTCACAGTCAGTTCCATGGCATCACACAAGTCCCCCCTACTGGAAAATATATCATAAATGTAAGTAGAGGAGATAAAGTGTGAAAGTGGGAATTTCAAAGGAGCGCAAGGAAGCTAGTCACCTAACTTGTATTGAAATTCAGTGGGATCTGGGCAATTAATTTGCACACATTTCTTTGAAAATGTCAGCTTGAATCTACATCTGACATTCAATGGGAGCTTGTTACCCAACTCCCTTAGGCCTAGGCCCCTATGTAATTATCAATGGGTGCATCCATACAGATCCTGGCAAATGCCACACAAATTTAGCAACTTGGAATTTTCAGCATACCAAATTTGCATTTCTCCCACTTGAGTTCATCTGTAAGTCAACATCAGGTTGTTACAGTCAATGATGATACCTGTAAAACAAAGAAATGTTCACATGCACTAGAATGACCTTGAGGAAATTTTAATTTTGGTCCCTTTGACAACATTCCTACTAAATGCAGACCATTTGAAAACCACTTTACATCCCACTGATTGCCTTTTCCAAGGCTCGCTTCACCTCTTTGTTTCTTAGAGTGTAAATAAAAGGGTTTAATAGAGGAGTTACAATAGTGTTAAAGACGTTGACTATTTTGTTTAAATCCAATGAGTTCTGTGCAGAAGGCTTGACATACAGAAAAATGGTGGAGCCGTACCAGATAGTTACGACAGTGAGATGGGCAGAGCAAGTGGAAAAGGCCTTTTGGTGGCCTTGGGCTGAGGGGATTCTACAGATGGTGGAGATGATGTAAATGTACGAGACTAGGGTTACTGCACATGAGCCCAGGAGGACATTAATAGAGATGATAAAAGTTGCCAGCTCAACGAGGCTCGTGTCAATGCAGGAAAGCGCTATCCAGGAATCTATGTCACAAAAGAAGTGATTGATAATGTTAGGGCCACAGAAAGACAACCTGGATATTAGAGATGCCAACACAGAGATAGCCAGGAACCCACACAGCCAAGAGATGAGGGCCAGCTGAGCAGAGAAGGTGCTGTTCATGAGGGAGCTGTAGCGCAATGGATGACATATGGCCAAATAGCGGTCATAGGCCATGACAGCTAGTATGAGACATTCTGTAGAGCCCAGAGAGAATATGAAATACAGCTGCAGGATGCAGCCGGTGAAGGAAATGGTTTGGCTTTTCCCGAACATGACACCAATGGCCTTGGGGACACAGGCCGTGGTGTACCAGATCTCCAGGAAGGAGAGATTGCAGAGGAAGAAGTACATGGGGGTGTGGAGCCATGGGTGGGTCCACACTAAGGCTATAACAGACATATTCCCTACAATTGTAAAGAAATACATAATTGAAAACACCACTGCAAGGGAAATCCGAAAATACCAAGTGCCGGGAAAACCCAGGAGTATGAACTTCTGTACGCTGGTTTGGTTTTCTATTTCTGCTCCAGCCATGAGGTCCATCTGTCAAAACATGAGGAATTATAAGGCATTTAAACATGTTGAACACACTTTTGGATGTGCAAATGTGAAGCGCCAAATACCTTACCCTATCAGGGTACCTATAAAATATCTGCAGATCCACAGCCTTGAAACTCTGCCCACATCTTCTAAAACACTTTCAAAATACATATCTGGGCTCTGGGATTGTGGGATTTGACACTGCACCTGGTAGACCTGGCTCTTGCTTGAACTCACTTCACTGGTGAAGTACAAGGAACAGGATTCCAGGCTGAAATACTAAGGGATTTCGGCACCTTAGGGCTCCTTCTAAAATCCCAGCAATAATACCTAGAACCCTGATAAGATAAGGGAAGGGAAGCAGGTGCTACTCAACACCATTCTGTGCTTGTGCATCTTTCAGGCTCTGCAACAGAGATGAGAGCTCCACTCCTTATTCCTCTAAGACCCATGAGGAGCCATTGCTGGTCTAGCCATCAACCCCACTCCATTCACCCATGAGAAAGCCTCACGATTTGGCCCATTGTCTTCATGCCTCACCTTCAAGATAACCTTGCTTGCTGCTCAGGAAAATGACGGGGATTTTAAAAAACACCTAAGTGACCTAGGACCACAAGTCTCCACTGAAAGTCAATAGGACTTCTGTTCCTAAGCTACTTATACTCCCTGATCTTCAATGGGATTTGTGATACTTAGGCCTAGAGCTGGTAAAAATACAATACAATACAATACAATAAATAATTAGACAAAACTTTTTTTATGTTGAAAAATACCATTCTGTTGAAACAGAAATATTTCACAGAAACATATTGGTTTCAACAAAAGTGTCATCTCGGTATGTTCTTAGGTCCAGGATGGAATTACTGATCAAAGTGAGAACAAATGATAAGGACTAATGCCATAGCCTGGTGGCATGTGCACTTGCCAAGGTCTGAGTGCCACTTCTGAATCAACCAGACCGGTGACTTGAACACAATTCGCCCATGACCTAGGTAACTGCTCTAACCACCTAGCTGTAGTGGGTTGATCTTTTGTACATCTCTTTTCTAATGCCAAAATTTTTGAAAAGTCTTGTGTTCTTTCCATATCAGAACAAAACATGGCTTGAAATCTTGAGGGTGGTTTTTTTTTTTCCTTCTTCAAAAAATTAAATTCCAATTTCCAGCTGGTCCTACTTAGACCCTTTAGAAAATCCCACCCCAAATTCTCAGGAACAAGGGATTGACATCAGAAATTAGAAATTATGTTTATCATTTATCGTGTGTCTTCTGGTAGAACCTTACAGTCCCATCTATGGTTGGGACGCCATTGTGTTGCACATGGCACAAACATAGCACAGAATCCAGCCCTATTCCAAAAATCTTACACTCTAAAAGACAAGCCAGGCAAGCACGGAGAGACAAGCAACAAAAAAACTGTTTCTCAGAAACACAGTAAAATTTTCTTATTTTCTTCTTTGCCTCATTAAAGTTACTATACCAGTAAATTCCTCAGGTTAATGTATTAGAGCTGCTTGGAAATTTTCCATTATCACATTTTTTTTGATGAAACAGAGATTTTTGCAAATCAATCAATCAATCAAATTATTTTGGGACTTTCATAAAACAATAACAAGAAGAAGAAGTTTCTGGTAACTAAAGAACAAAATGTTTTGACTGAAAACTGAACACATCTGGTTTATCAAAGCTTTTTTTTTTTTTTACAAAAATATGAAAAAAAGACATTTTTTGAGAATAACAAAAATATTTTAATTTTTGTGATAAATTTTGATGCAAAAAGCAACTTTCCCAATTGATTCTATTTGTTATACAATTTATAAATAATTATATTTCCTTTTGTTCATCCTAGATTTCATACTATATTAGAAAAAAAGTGATGATATAAGACTCATTCCTTGAGTACAGGTGTGTTGATTCTTCAATGAGGCAAACTTTTTGAATAGCAATTTTCAGGTAGCTCACATTACCAAGAAAGGCAAACCTATTTCTCAATACAGTTACTTTAAACTATAATTCCAGGATAGGCTGGATCAGGCTAGTGGATCAAACTTACCATGTCTTCTGATAGAGCTTGTCAATACAAACTCCTTTCATTCACAATGTTTTTTCTCTCCGGATGACACACAATAGCCTTGGCTGCTGAAAAATGGTGCATCATAACATGGTTTATCTTGCTTTCTCCCCACCTAAATATATAACAAATATAGGAATATTTCACATCTGGTTCACATTTACATTAAGGTCATTTTACACCGCTGTAGCAATATAAAGGGACCTTAAAATTTATGTAATCAGTATAATTCACTCCATTTTTAAACCCCCATTCTACTGAAAGAGTGGTGTGAAGTGTTGTTAGTATAAATGATAATCTGCCTCTTCAAAACCAAAAGACTTGGGCAAATTCTACAGCTTTTGATGTTGATAGGAATCTCCCTCCACCATCATCCAACTGGCTTTACCCCTACCTACCTTGTTAATGAACTGCAGCTAAAATTGGCTGCATGAGGGTATTGGTTTTGTACTCCACCCCCATCTTCCCAGCACCCTGAGGATATTCAGTCTCACTCTCAACAGAATTTCACAGACTTCCCTAGAATGTGTAACAGACTCTGCTGAGTCAGGCTGGTCTCCTGGTGAAAGCACCGTACTGGCAGCCTGGAGTCCAGAATTCTAGGCTTGTCTTTGCCAAACGCTCACTACACAGGGGGAGCTTTGGTGTGTTACTTAAGTCCCCTCTGAACCTCATTTTCCCTACCTGTAAAATAATGACAATAACCCATTACTTCTTGTCCTACCTTCTGTGGACATGGAGAACAATTGATCACTGTCCTTTTTATACCAGCGCTTACTATATTTGAAGACTGTTATCAGATCCCCCCTCTGTCTTCTTTTCTCAAGACTAAACATGACCAGGTTTTTTACCCTTCCCTCATAGGTCAGGTTTTCTAAACCTTTCATCATTTTTGTTGCTCTCCTCTGGACTCTCTCCAAATTGTCCACATCTTTCCTAAAGTGCGGTGCCCAGAATTGACACAGTACCCCAGGTAAGGCCTCACCAGTGCTGAGTAGAGTGGGACAATGACATCCTGGGTGTTACATATGACACTCCTGTTCATATACCTCAAATGTTATTAGTGTATTTTGCAACTGCATCAAATTGTTGACTCCTATTCAATATGAGCTCTGTTATAACTCCCAGATTATTTTCAGCAGTACTACCACCTAGTACTAGTATTCCATGGATGTAGAAGCTCTCTACATGAACATACAGATACCATAGGGGTGAGCCAACTTTTTGGCCCGAGGGCCACATTGGGGTTGCGCAACTGTATGGAAGGCCAGGTTGGGAAGGCTGTGCCCCCCAAACAGTCTGGCCCCCGCCCCCTGTCTGCCCCCTCCCACTTCCTGCCCCCTGACTACACCCCTCAGAACTTCCAACCCATCCAAACCCCCTGCTCCTTGTTCCCTAACCGCCCTCTCCCAGGACCCCCACCCCCCATCCAACCCCCCTGCTCCCTGTCCCCTGACTGTACCGAACCCTATCCACACCTCCGCCCCCTGACAGCCCCCCCTGGGACTCCCACCCCCTATCCAACCGTCCTCTGCTCCTCATCCACTGAACACCCCCTCCCGGGACCCCCCGCCCCTAACTTCTCCCCAGGATCCCACCCCCTTGTCCAATCCTACCTGCTCCCTGTCCCCTGACTGCCCTTCCGACCCCTATCCACATCCCTGCCCCCTGTCAGGCCCCCCGGGACTCCCACTCCCAACCCTCCCTGTTCCCCATCCCCTGACCACCACCCCAGAACCTCTGCCCCTGATTGCCCCACAGGACCCCCGCTTCCTTACCCAACCCCCCCGCTACCCACCCCCTTACCAGCAGAAGGAGCTCACAGCCGCGACACCTGGCCGGAGCCAGCTGCACTCCCCACGCTGCCCAGCGGGAGCGGTGGGCCAGAGCGCAGCCGGCGTGGCTGCGGGAAAGGGGGGACAGTGGGGGAGGGGCCGGGGACTAGGCTTCCCGGACGGGAGCTATGGGGCCAGGCAGGACGGTCCGCCGTAGTTTGCCCATGTCTGACCTAGCGAGTTATTCACCATTTTGTAGTTGAGCATTTGATTTTTCATTCCTAAGTGAAGTACTTTGAACTTGTTTTTATTACATTTCATCTTGTTGATTTCAGACCAATTCTCCAACTTGTCAAGGTTGTTTTGAATTCTGATGCTGTCCTCCAAAGTACTTGCAACCCCACTCTGCTTCATGTCATCTGCAAATTTTATAAGCATACTCTCCACTCCATTATCCAAATTATTAATGGAATAATTGACTAGTACTGGACCCAGGAATGGCCCCCGTGGGACCCCATTGGATATGCCCTCCCAGTCTGACAGCAAAACATTGATAACTACTCTCTGAGTACCATCTATCCACCCATTGTGCACTCACCTTATAGTAATTTCCTCTAGCCCACATTTCTTAGTTTGCTTATACGAATGTCATGGGGACTGTGTCAAAAGCCTTACTAAAATTAAGATATTTCTTATATACTTCTTCCCCCCATCCACCAGCTCAGGAACCCTGTCAAAGATATGAAAAGTTTTGTTTTTGAGATTTTGACTTAAATTGACATTCAAATGATTAATTTTGATGTCATTTTCAGTCAAAATGTCACTTTTTCATTTTGAATTGACATTTTGAAATGAAATATTTCACTTTGAAACATTGGAACAGGAACTGATTGACAATTTTCTAACAGAACAGTTCCATGGGAAAGTGTTGATTCCATTAAAACTTTTAAAGGAAGCCAGGTAGTCAGGCAGATTGTCTTCTCTATTTTTTCTACATGAAATTACATGGTCTGGAAGAAGTTCTGAAATGTTTTTGTTTTTTTTAATGATTCAGGGTAATAATAATAAAAAGATGAAACTTTGGAAATTACTATGGAATGGGCGTTCCGGGTTCTGACCAGCACTGGTTTGGATCAAAATGGATGTTTTGCCATTTCTGAGTTTAATTTTTTTGGAACGTTTCATTCCACAAAAAATCTCCACATTTTAAATTTTCATCCAGATTTGGGATAAAAACCAATTTCAAAGTTTCAAATTTCAAAATATTGGAATTTCCTCTACAATGAAAATTCCAACCAGCTCTAATTATGGCTGGGAATTCCAAAGATGCCAAAGGAACATAGGTGCAAAAAATCTATTGAAACTCTCTCAGGCTCCTTTGGTAAACCCAGCCTATGTCTTTACCCTCCTTTGAAATCCCCAGCCTTAATAAGTAAAACACTTTCCAAAAGGTAGGGGGATACAAAGGTAAAAGTTAAAGTTTATTTACACTCTGATGATAAGACTGGTCTAGATACAAATATTCAAAAACAGAATAAGTCAGGAATCAAGGACAAGATATTTAAAGGTATTTAGGAACCTACTGGGATTCTCAAAAGCATCTAGGTGCCTATCACCCATTAAAATCAACAGCTCCCATCAACAGTAATTAAACTTCTCCCTTGTAATTCCTTTTTGTTGAAAAATGACCATTTTCAAAAATGAAAATGTTTGTAAAGAACTGTTGACTTAGTGAATTTTTGTTTTCTTTTTTTTTAATGAAATTTTTCATTTCATTTTTTGTCAAAGTTTAAATGGAAAACTTTATAAAAACATTATTGAATTGTTTCCATTTAACAACATGTAGGACCCCCCAACTTAGAATCCTTAAAAAGGGAAATAAGTTTGATTTTTTGAAATTCTTCACTAATTAAAAAAAAAATCCACCAACATTGTTCATCATTCTGTATTTCCTGCATGTTGTTCTTTAGTCTGCTGTTTAATAATTTTTCAGCTATTGAATCAAGGAACAGACAATGT
The DNA here is from genome assembly GCA_003942145.1 of Platysternon megacephalum. NCBI lineage: Eukaryota > Metazoa > Chordata > Testudines > Platysternidae > Platysternon > Platysternon megacephalum. The sequence goes on from QXTE01000583.1 coordinate 140,693, forward strand.
CCTGTGAGTTGGCCAACCAGTCATACATCACAGATAATGAAAACACTGGAGTTGCTACAAATTTAAACCTTGGATCTGCACTCAGAAGTTTCTCCTATGTCACTAAGGTCTTGAACCTGTACACGCTTTATGCACAAGCTTTCTTTCCTAGTGTGAGTAGTCCCATTAGAGTCAACTGGACAACTATAAATAATATAATTTAGCTCTTGAGTAGTGATCTCAGGATGGGGGCCTAAATGTGAATTGCTAAAAGTTATATCCACATAGGGCCTGATCTAAAGGCCATTTAATTCAGTTGAAAGATGTTCATTGATGCCAATGGGCTGTTGATGAGATCTCTAGAAAGATTTTAAGGGACAGATTTTCAAAAGTATTTAGGTTCCTGAAGGTGCAGATAGGTGCCTTGTGGAAATGTTAAAAGTACCTAAGCAGGTTAGGTGCCTAACTACCACTGAAATCAATGGGATTTTGGTGCCTCGTCTGCTGAAGTGCTTTTGAAAATCCCACTAAACAACTTTAGACACCTAAATACCTTAGAAAATATGTCCCTTAGGAGCTCACGTCCAGTAAATTTTCAATAAAAATTAGGCTCCTAGAAGCCAGATATTTAATGGTATTTAGGTGCCTAGCTGAATCTTTAGGTGCCTAAATTCCTTTGCAAATCTGGCCCTTAGGCACTTCTGAAAATGTTACCCAAATATAAAAGGTGTAAATGTAAAATTGGAACCAGGATTAAAAGAACAACAACAAGAACAGTTATCCCCAGTTTCCCTGAGAATTTCCTTTCTTCTAGTATTAAGGTAAATGGATCAGTCTTGTCCTCTGCTATTTTTCTCCTTCATGAATCTTTGCTGTGCTCTGCGGCAGGCAGGATTTATCTTTGTTCCTCAAAGGCTCTACGATGAACATTTAACATTGGTATATGCCACAGCAGAGAATCATAATCTCTAATTCCAGCACAACAATGCGAAACGTGAACTCCTAATCTTTTCTTCTAGCTCCTCCCTCACTCTCCATTCTCCAACTCATTTCAAAACTCAGCTAACCTTCCCAACACATAGCTCTGGAAGCCTGAGGTTATTTATGTGTCTTCTTCTTCTGTGCCCATGATCATGATTTTTGTCTTCGGTGAAGATTTTCAGAGGCAAAGAGGGCAGTTATGTGGCCCAACTCCCATAGAAAATCCTTTGAAAATCTCCCCCTTTGTATCTAACATTAAAACTGATTTTACATTTTGCCCAGGATCAGATTCTAACAACCAAGGAACAAACTTCATGACTAGGCTTGGAAGGATTAGATTTGTATTGGTAAATGTTGGTAAACGTCGATTTCACCATACACACACAAACTGATGAAAATGTATTTCCATCGATAATACCCAAAATTTACAGATAGGCAAAGTAAGAAAAATGCTGCTGAAGAATTTATTAGAGTCAACATCCGGTGATTTAGACTTTTGAATTAGGCTTGTTACAAATGGATTAGTGAATGAACAGTAAAAACGAGTATGATCTGTTGAACTAAGGATATTTACTTTCTATAGTTTAACATGTGATGTTGACAATTTGTGTTTTAATGGTTTATAGAGTTTTCACTTTTTGAATCTCAGTGTCAATTATGATTTGTCTGACCGTCTCCCACCCCCCCACCCCCATAATTTTGTACAACTATGAATATTGAAATAAATAAAAAATTGAGGAAATGCTTAAAAATAAACATTGATATTACCCATCAAAATTATAAATAATAAAAATAAAATGCTGCCAAGCCTATTCATGACATATTAACATATAAGTGAGAATAGAACAAGAATTTCATATAGAATTATGTACCAGACAGTGCTTAATTGTCAATGCTCATTAAGGCCTGGTCTACACTGGGAGGTGGATCAATCTAAGTTACGCAACTTTAGCCACGTGAATAATGTAGCTGAAGTCGACGTACTTAGATCTACTTACCGCGGTGTCTTCACTGTGGTAAGTCAACTGCTGATGCTCCCCCGTAGACTCCGCCTGCGCCTCTCGCTCTGGTGGAGTACCGGAGTCGACGGGAGAGCGCTCAGTGGTCGATTTATCGCGTCTTCACTAGACACGATAAATCGACCCCTGCTAGATCAATTGCTCCGGAGGTAAGTGTAGACTTGCCCTAAGTATAATCCCTAGCTTTTGTGCAATGCTTTTCATCAGTAGATCTCATAATATTTTACAAATGGAGTCAGGATCATTATCCCCATTTTACAAAAGAAAAAATTATAAACCAAAATAAATGTACCTGATTTTGCCGTGCCGAACAGAGGCACATTCCATGATCAGCTGAGACAGAAATAAGACTTTGCCCTGAAGGATAAATGATTGATTGTCACTGTGCAATGGGATTTTCAAAGGAGTTCAAAGCAATTAAAAATCCAAATCTCATTGTGATTCAGTGGAATGTAAATGCCTGATTCCCACAGACTCTTTTGAAAATCGCACCCATAATGCTTATCCTCCTTATGCTAATCTGAGCTAGTCTGGCAAAGATAATAATACCTTGTACTTATATACCTCTTTACATCTTCAAATCACTGTCCAGTCATGAGCTATTTTATTCTACAAAGGGGTTGAAAAGAACTCCCTTTGTGGCCATGACTTCAATGTTGTTTGGAATGGGCCCAATGCCTCTCTGTAGTAAATAATTAACCATTATCAATCCTCTGCTATATGAGGAAAAATTAGGGCAGAGGGGTAAAGGATCTTGCCTAGGGATGAATCGGAAGTCAGGGGCAAAGCCCGGAACAGAGACCAGGATCTTCTGCCTTCTAACACCCAAAGCTCCATAGTTACAGAGGGCCTGATCCAATGACAGAGGAAGTCAACGGCATTCTTTCCATTCACTCTAGTAGGCTTGGGAAGAAATTCATGGTGCTTTTTCACCTGTAGATCTCAAACCATTTTACTAAGGTGGGTGAGTAGTATTATCTCATTTATTTACAGATGGGGAAACTGAGGCACGGACAGTTAATATGACTTTCACACAGTAAATCAGTGACAGAGCTGGGACATACTCCAACTCCTTATTTCCCATCTACCAGACCAGGCTACAGCTGAGATTTCAAAAGCTGCCTAAGGGATTATGAGGCAAATTCTTAAAGGCTTTTAGGTGCATAATGGGATTTTTCAAAGCAGCTAGGTGTCTAACACCCATTGAAATCAAGGATTTGTAGGTGCCTAGATGCTTCTAAAAATCTCATTAGGTGCCTAAATACCTTTAAAAATCTGGTTCTTAAACAAACAAATGCCCATGAAAATGAATGAGGAGTGGGCATCCATGTGGCATTTGTGGCTATGAAAACCTAAGTCTACCTCTAAGAGAAATATCCAATCCATTTTTACATTCTTATCTATGTGACTCAATAAATTACAGCAGCAGCGAGTTCCACAGATCTATCATATGCATTCAAGAGTTGAAAAAGATGAGTGAAAGCCAGAAAGGGAGAAAGAGAGAGAGGGAGAGAGAGAGAGAGAGAGAGAGAGAGAGAAGGAAGTATGTTACAGATGTACCAATTACTCACTGTGGGAAACCTATTCCTTCCAACCAGATATGGCCCAGTATACAAAAAATATGTATTAATACAAGTGGCTTAAAGTATATTTCTGGGGTGGTCTGTCAGTCTCTCTCTCTCTAGTGGACCTAGCTTACTAGCTTTTGCTGACAGTACTAGTCAGAACAGACCCCCTTCACACATTATCTTCTCTCCTTAGAATGAAGTGTTCTTGGATTCTGAGAAAAAAATGCATTGCGAGTGGGGGTGCCATATTTTTTCCTCCAGCTATAAATCAAACATTTAAAGGTTTCATACACAAAATCTTCCTACTTATTGCATAAATTTCTATATTGATTAGAATCTCATTTCATTACCATTTCATCATCACCCTGCTGTCTTTTCCCCTTACCTGCTTTGTTTATGTATGGCAACTCAACAGGTCTTAGAAATAAGACTAATTTATATTCCTCAGAAGTGCTCTTCGGATTTGGTCTCAACAGAATTTCACTGTCTTCTCTAGAATGTGCCAAATCCCTGGCTTAGTAAGGACGGTGTCCTTGGTTAAAGACGAGCACTGGAAGTTAGGAGACCTTGGTTCTGTGTCTCCATTGACTTGCTGATGGACCACTGTGAAATTGTTTAAGTTCTTTGTTCCTCGGTTTCACCGTTTGTAAAAGACAAAAGGCCAGATTTCTAAAGGTATTTAGATGCCTATTGGAGTTTTCAGAAGCACCTAGGAACCTAAAAATGTGGCCCTAAGTGGCTGCCCAAAGTTAGGCAACTACGTCCAAATTTAGGCAACCTAATAGGTGGTCTAAGATACAGAAGTATAAAGCACCAGAGGCTAAAGACATTCAGATGTCTAAGGTTAGGCAGATGTCTAAGGTTAGGTAAGTTAAGGTCTAAGGTTAGGCAGATAGGCACCTAGTGGGAATTTCAGAAGAACCTATGCCGATTAAGCACATAACTCCAATTGAATTCAATGGGATTTACCGTATTTTCCCGCATATATCCCGCAGACGCAGATAATCCGCACCCTCATATAGCCCGCGGGTTTTGGGGTTTTGTGTAAAAAATCGTTGGCATAACCCGCACCTTTGTATAACCCGCAACCATAGATTGATGAACTTTTTTGTATATGTTCACATTGTCGACCATTACCGTTTTTAGAAGGACCGAATTCGTCAATGCTCACACGTGGATGACGAACGATACTACAACTACTATGGTACATTTTCACTCACCCGCCCAACATGCAAATTTGTATTTATGCTATCAAGTCAGTCGGCCCCGGTCCATATTCATCCCTCTGCATCAGTTCAAGTTACCGTAGTCACCCTAAATAATCTTGTATTCTTGTGTAGTGTAGATTCGAGTTTAAATAATTTCTTTCTGTTTAATTTAAAAAATGCCGAAACGAAAGTCTTACACAGCAGAGTTCAAGCTAACCGCCATTGCGTATGCTGAAGTGCAAGGCAATAGAGCCACAGGCAGAAAATTTGATATTGATGAGAGTGTAATCCGAGGTTGGAGAAAAGAAAAGGGAACGTTGGAGAAGATGAATCCACGAAAACGTGCTCGTCGCGGACCTAAAGCAAAATGGCCTCACCTTGAAGCTGACCTGAAGCAGTGGATCGTGGCCCAGTGGGACAACAACCGACCAGTCTCGACAGTTGCCATCAAACTGAAGGCCAAACGCATGGCGGCAGAGAAGCACATTGATGATTTTAAAGGAGGAGTGCATTGGGTATAGAAATTTATGAAGAGGAATCAATTGTCAGTCAGAACACGAATGACCGTCGGCCAACGTCTACCCGAGAATTGGGAGAAGAAGATGGATGATTTTCGTGAATTCGTCACCAGGGAAATTCAGGAGCTTGACCTTCCTCATTCTGCCATTATTAATATGGACGAAGTACCGATGTGTTTTGACATTCCGGCAACAAGGTCGGTGGATGAAGTCGGCGTTAAAACCGTTAAAGTGGCAACAACCGGGCACGAGCGAACCTCTTTCACGGTTGTACTGGCTTGTGCTGCAAATGGAGTGAAAATTAAACCTATGGTGATTTTCAAGCGGGTGACAATGCCTTGTGAGAAACTGCCTTCAGGTATTGTTGTCCATTGCAACAAAAAAGGATGGATGAACTGTGATGTAATGAAAATCTGGATCGATAAATGTTATCGAGCCAGGCCTGGGGGATTTTTCTCCCCGAGATCTCTGTTGATTTTTGATTCGATGGCGACACACAAAGAAACAGAAGTTCAAGCAGTTATAAACTCTTGTGGTGCGCATATTGCCGTAATCCCTGGAGGTCTAATGTGCAAGTTGCAGCCCCTAGATATTGCTGTCAACCATCCCTTCAAAACTTACGTGCGCGCGGAATGGGAAAATTGGATGGCGAATGGGGAACATTCGTTCACCCCAGCAGGCAGACAACGCAGGGCGACATATGTAGAAGTGTTCAAGTGGATTGTGACAGCTTGGAACAAAATAAAACCGGAAACGATGTGAAATGGATTCGTCAAAGCTGGATTGATCCCTCCTCCTGTTGAAGCTCCAGCAAGTTCCGACGATACTGACGAAGAAGAAGAGGATCAACATGTCACCGAGCTGCGCCTTCAGAATGCTCTTGACATTCTGGACAATGACAGTGACATTAATGAGGATTTTGAGGGCTTCAGTGATGCAGCCAGTGATGAAGATGAACCAGATAATTAATTATGATATTATTAGTTTTAAATTTTATTATCAAGATTCAAGTTATTACTCATTAGTCTACCCATAGTTTATAGTAAAATAATATCAACCAAAGAAAATAAAGTTTGATTCTTTGTCTTCATCTTTGCTATTTATAATGTCTTTGTTTTCAATCATCGGAAGCGGTCTTTTTGAGACGAGTCGACAAGATAAACAACAAAAACAACAAAACACGTGTTTTTAATTTTTATCATTAAAATATTAATTAATTCAAAATATGTAAAATTAGGTAGTTATTTCAATTGAAAACAGAAAATATTGATTATGAAAACATGGCGGATACGAAATTTTAAGTTTTTATCCCGAAATGTTGATTTGGTCCCAATACCGTAAGTTGTTGTGAAGTCACCGTAGTAGCCATAATATCCAACCCTAGCAAAACAAAACTAGAACAATATATGTTATGTAGTTATGTTTTTCAAACAATATATTGAAATATTATTACGTGTAAAAAATTTGTGATATAGCCCGCACCCTTATATAACCCGCACCCCTCCTACGGGGTTTGTAAAATCTGGTATAACCCGCGGGATATATGCGGGAAAATACGGTAGGTGCCTAGACCTTTGAAAATCCCACTAGACACCTAATAACTTTGAAAATCTGGTTCTAAGACACTTTGGTGCTTTTGAAAAATTTACCTCTAGTCTACACAAAAAGTTGTACTGACATAATGAAAGGTGTGATTTTATACCAATTAAGTTAAAACAGTGCAACTTTGTGTGTGGACATTATTATATTGGTTTAAACCTCACTTATATCAATGTTCAGGTGCAAACTGAACTGATATAACCAGTTTTCAACCTAAGAATCCACAAAGGCACAAAAGTTGCAGTGGACTAAATAAACATATTTAAGTTAAGTTGCTGTGTCTTCTCTGTATAGACAAGCCCTAGGGCCAGATTTTTTAAAGTATTTAGGCACCTAGTGGAATTTTCAAACCTTTTAGTTGCCATGAGTGCAAGGGACTGGACTAGATGACCTCTCAAGGTCCCTTCCAGTCCTACTATTCTATGAGTCAATAGATAGATAGATAGATTAGATGTACCCTTTTAACAAAGTTATAATAATTTTCTAACCTCAGATAAAGTTAGATGGTTGCTTCAGATATTGATGGAAAATACAAGGTTTTTGGGAGAGGAAGAGTTATTTTGTACGTTTGCAAACTCCCTTATGATTAGTTCTCCACAGAATGTTTACATCCTTTCTGAGGTCATGTGAAAAAGTCACACATGAGCTACTTTCTGAGGAACAGTTTATGATCCCATGGGAGGCCAAACATTCTGTTCAGCTCACAGTTGCTATCATGCATTACATTTGTTCTTGTTCACATTTGCTTGTAATAACCGAAGAAACTTCCAGTATGGGCAGGCTGTTCCTATAACTGCTTCTGCATGTGGCCTCTTACAGCTCTTTTTGAAGGACTAGCATTTGGTGAGGATTACTATACACTTGGGACTGAGACAGTCAGGTTTATTAATTCAATCCTTTATTTGAACCAAAAGCAAGGCCCTGCATGTTACATTACCATAAAAGCAATGAATGACAGATATACAGAAAAAGATATTGCCCAATTACCTTCTCTTGGGGCATAGTCACTATAGATTTTTCCTAGGAGGGTCTGACTATTCCCTTACACTTTAGCATATTTATCCCTTTACACTTTATATGAACATCCAATCAACATTAAGCATTGTGTCTTATATAACCCATAGTATATACATGTGCAGCCTTCAGTTTACATAACTTTTGCTGTCCATGCCACTTTCATGTCATCATGTCCCTTTTCCAATTGGTTTATTTACTTTGATCGTACCACTCAATATAGGGACTTTTCTGCTTTTCACAATACAGGGACTTTTTGTCAATACCTTTTATGTATTGTACGGATTAACTTCCTTTTATCTATGCCCTTCAACACAGTAGAAAACAACACCTTTGTCTTACACAGCCGCTGTAAGCATTGTTTAAACAAGTCTCTACATACGGATGAATTTCACAAGCAACACTCATGTCAAGCAAAGACTTGGCTGAAGCCAGTTAGCTTACCATAAGTATTACCCTAGGCTGTCCAAATTTATTCACCATACTAGACTCATGTGTATGACTCTTCCAACACCAGATACTGGTCACTGATACAGATGCTTTCCTTAGGCCTGGTCTACACTACAATTTTAGTTCGAATTTAGCAGTGTTATAGCGAATTAACCTTGCACCCGTCCACACAACGAGGCCATTTAATTCGATTTAAAGTGCTCTTAAAATCGGTTTCTGTACTCCTCTCCGACGAGGGGAGTAGCGCTGAAATCGGTATTGCCGGTTCGAATTAGGGTTAGTGTGGACGGCATTCAATGGTATTGGCCTCCGGGAGCTATCCCACAGTGCACCATTGTGACCGCTCTGGACAGCAATCTAAACTCGGATGCTCTGGCCACTTGGACAGGAAAAGCCCCGCGAACTTTTGAATTTCATTTCCTGTTAGCCCAGCCTGGTGAGCACAGGTGACCACACAGAGCTGAACAGCACAGGTAGCCATGCAGTCCGACAACCGCAAAAGAGCACCAGCATGGACCACACGCGAGATACTGGATCTGATCGCTATATGGGGAGAGGATTCAGTGCTCGCAGAACTACGTTCCAAGAGACGGAATGCAAAAACTTTCGACAAGATCTCCAAGGGCATGATGGAGAGAGGCCACAATCGGGACTCATATCAGTGCCGTATTAAGGTGAAGGAGCTCCGACAGGCCTATCAGAAAACCAAGGAGGCAAACGGACGGTCCGGGGCAGAGCCGCAGACATGCCGCTTCTACGAGGAGCTGCATGCAATTCTCGGGGGGGCCGCCACCACTACCCCACCCCTGACCGTGGACTCCGAGGAGGGGTTAATCTCATCCTTGCATGACGAATCTGCGGACGGGGAAGAGGAGGACGAGGACGAGCTTGTGGAGAGCACACAGCACTCCATTCTCCCCGACAGCCAGGAGCTGTTTCTGACCCTGACCGAAGTGCCCTCCGAACCCTCCCAAGGCGGCATCGCAGACCCCCTGGAAGGGACCTCTGGTGAGTGTACCTTTTCAAATATATCAAACATGGTTTAAAACAAGTATTTTTTTAATGATTAATTTGCCCTGGGGACTTGGGATGCATTCGCGGCCAGTACAGCTACTGGAAAAGTCTGTTAACGTGTCTGGGGATGGAGTTGAAATCCTCCAGGGACATCTCCATGAAACTCTCCTGGAGGTACTCCAAAAGCTTTTCCAGAAGGTTTCTGGGCAGGGCAGCCTTATTCCGTCCTCCATGGTAGGACACTTGACCGCGCCATGCTAGCAGCAAGTAATCCGGTATCATTGCTTGACAAAGCTTGGCAGCGTATGGTCCCGGTGTTTGCTGGCATTCAAGCAACATCCGTTCTTTATCTTGCTGTGTTATCCTCAGGAGAGTGATATCGTTCAGGGTAACCTGTTTGANTCTGTGATCTCTAACACCAAAGCCACAGGCACTCAATATAAGATGCAAAATGCGACCTTGTACCGAAATCACATGTGCTATGTAATGTGAATAGTGTTGTTCACCGTGAAAGAGTATAAGCATTGTTCTATAAAATGTATCTTTTTACATACTTCTCTCCCTTTTTTTCCCTCCTCCTGCAGCTGCAAATTTTTCAAGCCTCCCTCCTCTGTCCCGAAGGCTCTCCCAGATAAGGCGACGAAAGAGACGCACGCGAGACGACATGTTCTCGGAGATAATGCAATCTACCCGCGATGAGAGAGCTAATTTCAATGACTGGAAGGACACTGTCTCAAAGTTCAGGAAAGAGGCCAGTGACCGTGAGGACAAGAGGGACCAACGTGAGGACATGAGGGACAAACGGGAGGAGAGAAGGGACCAACGGGAGGAGAGGAGGGACGCTAGAGACGAGAACTGGCGGGATGCAACGCTGGGGCTTCTGCGTGAACAGACAGACATGCTCCGGCGTCTGGTGGAGCTTCAGGAACAGCAGCTGCAGGATCACCGAGTGCCGCTGCAGCCCCTCTATAACCGCCCTCCCCCCTCCCCAAGTCCCGTAGCCTCCTCACCCCAACGTGTAAGAACGCAGGGGGGGAGGCTCCGTGCACCCTGCCACTCCACCCCATTCGAGAGCCCAAGCAAAAGGCTGTCATTATTTTGAATGTTTTTACTGACCTGTTCCTTCACTCCTATCCTCCTCCCAAACCCCACCCGGACTACCTGGTTATTTCTCTCCCTATGTTTATTACCACCCGTTAATAAAAAATTCTTGAGTTGTAAACGATACTGACTTTATTTTTTTCAAAGCAAACTGGGATCGAAGGGGGGAGGGTGTGTTGCTTACAGGGAATGAGTCAATCAAGGGGGCGGGTTTTCAACAGGGACAAACAAACAGAACTTTCACACAGGAGCCTGGCCAGCCATGAAACTTGTTTTCAAAGCGTCTCTGATGCGCACCGCTTCCCGGTGTGCTCTTCTAATCGCCCTGGTGTCTGCGCGTAATCAGCGGCCAGGCGGTTTGCCTCAGCCTCCCACCCCGCCATAAAGGTCTCCCCCTTACTCTCACAGAGATTGTGGAGCACACAGCAAGCAGCAATAGCAATGGGAATGTTGGTTTGGCTGAGGTCTGAGCGAGTCAGTAACGAGCGCCAGCGACCCTTTAAACGTCCAAAGGCACATTCTACCACCATTCTGCACTTGCTCAGCCTGTAGTTGAACAGCTCCTGACTACTGTCCAGGCTGCCTGTGTATGGCTTCATGAGCCATGGCATTAAGGGGTAGGCTGGGTCCCCAAGGATAACGATAGGCATCTCAACATCCCCAATGGTTATTTTCCGGTCTGGGAAGTAAATGCCTTGCTGCAGCCGTTTAAACAGACTAGTGTTCCTGAAGACGCGAGCGTCATGAACCCTTCCCGGCCATCCCACGTTGATGTTGGTGAAACGTCCCTTGTGATCCACCATTGCTTGCAGCACCATTGAAAAGTACCCCTTGCGGTTTATGTACTGGCTGCCCTGGTGCTCCGGTGCCAAGATCGGGATATGGGTTCCATCTATCGCCCCACCACAGTTAGGGAATCCCATAGCAGCAAAGCCATCCACTATGAGCTGCACATTTCCCAGAGTCACAACCTTTGGTAGCAGCAGCTCAGCGATTGCTTTGGCTACTTGCATCACAGCAGCCCCCACGGTAGATTTTCCCACTCCGAACTGATTACCGACTGACCGGTAGCTGTCTGGCGTTGCAAGCTTCCACAGGGCTATCTCCACTCGCTTCTCAACTGTGAGGGCTGCCCTCATCTTGGTATTCTGGCGCCTCAGGGCAGGGGAAAGCAAGTCACAAAGTTCCAGGAAAGTGCCCTTACGCATACGAAAGTTTTGCAGCCACTGGGAATCGTCCCACACCTGCAGCACTATGCGGTCCCACCAGTCTGTGCTTGTTTCCCGGGCCCAGAATCGGCGTTCCACAGCGAGAAGCTGCCCCATTAACAACATGATCTCCAAAGCGCTGGGGCCCGTGGCGCGAGACAATTCTGTGTCCATGTCCTCCTCACTCTCGTCGCCACGCTGCCGTAGCCGCCTCCTCCTCACCTGGCTTTTCTGGTCCTGGTTCAGCATAAACTGCACGATCATGCGCGAGGTGTTAACAATGTTCATGAGCGCTGTCCTGAGCTGAGCGGGCTCCATGCTTGCCGAGCTATGGCGTCTGCACAGTTCACCAAGGAAAAAAGGCGCGAAACGGTTGTCTGCCGTTGTTTTCACGGAGGGCGGGGGAGGATGTTCCCAGAACCGCCCGCGACAATATTTTTTGTCCCATCAGGCATTGGGATCTCGACCCATAATTCCAATGGGCTGGGGGGACTGCGGGAACTATAGGATAGCTATGGGATAGCTACCCACAGTGCAACGCTCTGGAATTCGACGCTAGTCTCGGTACATGGACGCACACCGCCGAATTAATCCGCTTACTGTGGCTGTGTGCAATCGAATTTATACAATCGGTTTCAAAAAATCGAATTCAGTAACTTCGGAGTAATCCCGTAGTGTAGACGTACCCTTAGACTCCAACAACGGGGTGCAAATTGGTGACAAATGCAATGTTGATATTTCTCCATCACAATGTGGGCAAAGACTTACTAATTCATATCACACAGGTCATCAACTCACTGTATCAGCTGTAGATTTCTATCAACATGTGTCTTTAGTCCTGTGGCCCATGCTGACATGAGGAATTGAATTCACCCGATGCACTACTGAAGACCTTCTTAAGTGATAATTTGAGGGTTAGGTATAATGTAAGTCCTTCTCTGCACAGGATGATTTTCACCCTAAAGTGTACAAAATCTGGCCACTGGCTCTGAACTGGAACAAGTCACAATTTCTGTATTCTATCCACAAACACATATGCTCTCATCTTTGCAACTCATTTACATTTAGGAGCTCTGATCTATCATTTAGAATGGGGTGTCCATGTTGCCAAGCCTAGCGATGTTATCATGAATCTCTCACGGAGTTGAGGGGCCATAAAGTCACAGATCCTGGATTCTCTTCACACATGTATTACACTATTATGGGGAGTAGCTTCTGCGTTAGGGGCCAGTCCTGCCTCAATTAAGTCCATGACAAAGTGGACTGGTATTTTCAAATGTGCCTAAAGGAATTTAGGTGCCCAAATCTTATTCATTTAAATTGGAGTTGGGCACCTAACTCCCTTAATCTCCTTTGAAAATCCCAGCCTAAATCTCTGTAAGGGGAAGGAAGATCAGGTGCATAATTTTAGCAATTATTTTACCCCTTACTTAAATTTTATTCAGTCCTTAGCCCAGCAAATTCCCATTGTATTTACCGGGATGATGCCGGATATTGCTCAGTAATTTTCACACCCATGTGGATGGCAAATGCTCTGACCAGTTCAGGATTTCATGAGCACCATGACAACCCAGTGGAACTGGATAGCTAAGCACTAGGGCTGAGATCCTCAAAGGTATAAAGGTACTAAAGAGGCAAACAGGTGCCTAGCAGGGTTTTCAAAAGCACCTTGGTGCCTAACTTCCATTGAAGTCCCTAGAAATCAAACTAGACTACATTAAGCACACTAGGGAGCCTTCGGGTAAAATTTTCTAAAGCACCTAGGTGACTTAGGAGCTTAAGTCTCATTGGCTCTTTAGTCAATTAGCTGAACTTGAAAATTTAACTGTAAATCCTATTTTTAAAAGTGATTTAGGGCTAGATTAGTCAAGGTATTTAGGCACCTACTGGGATTTTCAAAACACCTAGGTACCTAAAACATTGGTTTATATTGAAGAGGGAGAAAATATAATTGTTGATTGCCCGTGTTGATTAGACTTTGATACAAAATATTTAAGGCTGGGATTTTCAAAGGTGTCTGAGGGAGTTAGGCACCCAACTCCATTACATTTCATAACTCCCTTAGGATCCTTTGCAAATTCAAATCCAAATAGGGCAGGGGACTAAATGTAGGTTATAAATTAACCTGATATTGTAACTTTAATGAAAAATCAGAATACCAAAAACAAGCAATCAAACAAAAATTCTGAACATTCACTGTAAAAGTCATTGATAGATTTCAAGTTAGGGACAACTTTTGCAAAAGTGGCTTCTAATTCTGAATGCCCCGAATTTGAGACTTCAGGATTAATCCATCTGTGAAAGAAACTTTTGGCCAGCACTGGGAACCTGATTTTTTTTTCTGAAGGTGTTTTAGAAACTCTGCATATCATAGTTTTGCCATATTTGTGGGGCTTGTGGTCTGTTTAGCACAGGTGTCTAGGAGTGAGGGTACCTGGATTCTGTGCCTAGCTCTTTTAGGGATGCATAGAATAGCTGTTATATCAAAGGAATAGGAATCAGTACTCTTGGGTTCTATTCCCACTCTTTGAGGGGAGTTAGGATAGTGGTTGGAGCAGAGTGGGGGCTGAGAAACAGGGTTCCTGGGTTCTATTCATGGTTCTGGGTGAGAAGTATGTTCTACTGACTAAATGGGGAGAAGAATTGCAGACTCCTGGCACAGCTGGTCAAAAATGTTTGAAATTCACAGTTTTGATTAAATTCTGATAAAAAAGGGATGCATTTTTTGTGATTTTTTTTTAAGGAAAATTGCTTCCTGCTTTTTGGTCCTCTCTGGCCCTGAGCTTTGCTGTAATTGGCTCATTGCATGACCTTGCACACCTCAGTATCAATTTGTCAAAGGAGGTTGAAACTGACTCATTATTTTCAACCACCAAAAATGAATGCTGGTTTATATATGCAAATGGTTAGTTATGCTCAAAAAATGGGCAACTGTCCTTTGAACTGCAACTTTGTATAACATCCCCACTCCAACTTGGGACTTCAGCAGGCTTAGCACCTGAGACTTTCTGCACAAAAAGAATTAAATGTCCTATTGCATTGTAGGAAGGAAATTGACAGGTACAAATCTCCTTCATCAGCTGTGTCCTACAGATGTATTTTGTTTTCTCCCTAGGATGCACAGAGTATTTTCTCTTGGCTGACATGGCCTACGACTGCTATTTGGCTATATGCTATCCATTTCACTATAGCTCCATCATGAACAGCACCTTGACTGCTCAGCTGGCTGTTGGCTCTTGGTTGAGTGGTTTCCAACTATTTCTGTCCCAGCATTTCTGATCACCAGGTTGTCCTTCTATGGCCCTAGTGTCATCAATCACTTTTTTGTGACATGGCACCGTGGATAGTTCTTTCCTGCACAGATACCTACCTTACTGATCAGGTGGCCTTTATCATCTCATTCATTGTCATCCTGGGCTCCTGTGTCATCACCCTGGTATCCTACATTTACATCATCTCCACTATACTGAGAATACCATCAGATAAAGGATGGAGAAGGGCCTTTTCAACTTGCTCTTCCCATCTCACGGTCATGATTATCTGGTACAGTTCGACCATTTTCCTACATGTCAACCCTTCCATGCAGAACTCCTTGGAATTGACCAAAATAGTCACCGTCTTGAATACTATTGTCACACCCCTGGTGAACCCTTTCATCTACACACTGAGGAACCCAGAGGTAAAAGAAGCCCTGAGACATGTATTCAGGGAAGTGATGTTTTTCAAAATGTCCTAGAGGTCATTGACTGTCACAGAAAATGTGGTGAAAGAAAAATGAGTCCGAACATGGAAGATATACCAAAGTTTATAGTGTACTGAAAAAAACCCACAATCCCTTAGGGCCAGAATTCTAGAGGTAATTAGATGCCTAGCGCCAATGGAAATCAATGTCAGTTAGGTGACTAAATACCTTTAACAATCTGGTCCTTAGTGTCTCACATCCTTGAACATTTACGGCCAGATTGCTAAACGTATTTAGGTGCTTAATGGGATTTTTCTATGAGTTTTAAAGGCCTAGATGCTTTTTAAAACTCTCTAAGCACCTAAATACCTTTCAAAATCCGGCCCTTATGCATTATTATCCTGTTACTTTGTATTTAATTTACAATGAAACAAATTGCACATGTGCCAATTATTTATTTATATTAAAGCATGGCCTATGTAGATGACATAGATATAGATTATATTGATAGGCTTGGCAGAATTCAATTTTTATTTTTATATAATTTTGACAGAAAATATATTTTTAAGCATTTAAAAAAAATATTGTCTATATATTCACACTTGTGGGAAATTACTGTGGCGTGTCAGACAACAAGGTGGGTCAGAGAATAATTATTTAATGACAACTGATTTTTTGAAAAGTTGGAACTTTATAATGATTAAAACTCAAATTGTCAACATCACAAGTCAAAATATACACAGTATATTCCTAAATCAAACGTCAATAAGTTCTGAAGCAGCATTTTTCTTACTTTGTGTGTCTGTACATTTCTATTTTTATTGATGGAACCAGTTGGGGGGGGGGGGTTCAGTTGACAGTCTGTATGGTGAAAATGGCATTTACCGACATTTTACTAATAAAAATTTAATCCTTCCAAACCTAGGTATAGATAAAAATAAACGCACAGGAACCTCAAATCAAGACCCCAGTGGATTTTGAAGAGGATTCAGAATTAAGTTCCAGTTCTAGTTCCAGACTGGGTAGAAACCCAGATGGGTATGTTTCTTTCTTTCTTTCTTTTACACAGGCATTCCAAAATTTTGTAAATATTGATTGCACAAGGATTCTGCCAGATATGTGAGAATAGCTTGCAAAATTTTGATGTCAAAACTGAATCCAGAATCTTAGTCCTGATTCACCTTTAAAATCAGATGCAAGTCATAATGTAATACCCTGGCTTAATACACGAGATGGTACTTCCCCTAGTGGTTACTACAATAGCCTTCTACTTCGTCACAGCTAGAGAAGTTAATTTTTTAGCTCCATTGCTAAAGGCCTGTGTCTTCTGTGTTGAAAGTTACAAGGTCATGGAAATCCCCAATTTACAATAAGCCTAGATCTAATCAGGATTTGAATTCACATGTTGCCTGCTCTATCCACTTTTACTAAGAGTTCCTCATTGTCTTGTATTAGCGCCTCCTTCTATGGCGACATATATCTAGTGGTGCTTGTGGAAGTGGCTGAGAGAAAATAAGACACCTAACTTCTTTCCAAAACTTGAGGTTTGAGAAATTTCACAGAACATCTCCTTTAATTTTCTAAATGCCTTTGCACTTTCTGAGTTCATTCATTGTGAATACAAATATCAAAAAGAGAAGGCCCAGAGGTGTCATCATGGTACCTTCAACCTGACTGGGGCCATAATGCACTGGGATCCTCAAAAGAAACGAAATATTGGAAGACCACAGAGGTTGGGAGAAATTTTTTGGGGGAAAAATCATTACTGTTAAGTCCAAACATTGAAAAATCATGAATCAGGGCCCCCAAAATCATGAGATTGGCTTTAAATAATAAATGTTGGGTTCTTTTTTATTTGCTGTCTGGTTTTTGAGTCTGTAGGGTGCACTTACTTCATGTTTTTATGCTTTTCTTTGTAACCATGAGTGTGCCCTGGTGGCAAGAGGACTGGACTACAACTAGGAAAACTCAGTTCTATTCCTGGTTCTGCCATTGGCTTGGTGGGTGACTTTGGGTAAGAAATGGCCTCTCTCTGTGCCTCAGTTTCCCCATCTGTAAAATGCTTTCTGATCTATGGATGAAAAGAACTACCTAACAGAGAGGGATTATGATTCTTTAAAAGAAAATATGAAAGCTGATATGTTGATTCAAGCAGTTGAGACTTTAAGAAAAATAACAAATATTGTGAGACAGACAATAAAAATCATAAGAAGATCCTAGCCCCACTGAAGTCAACTACAGAACTCAATTTCAGTGAGGCCAGGATTTCACCCCACATTGCCCAGAATTTTATCTTAACCCAACATTCAAACCCTTTGAGGCTTGCCTGCGGTATAGGGCCAGACCTTCAACCACCAATTTACAGTAGATTAGCATCCGGCTACAAGATGTACTTAAAACATATGGATGTGCTATGTACAATTACTATCGCTTCATAAAATAACATGGAACCGGTTAAGATTTTGTGCAATCTGATTTACCTAATATTCACATAAAGATCATTGTAAGTGGTCACTCACTGATTCTCATAATCAGTGTCCATGTTTCCACTAAATCTTGAGCCCATTGGGTTTTGTGAGTGTAAATTCTAACGTTTCCATGCACTCACAGGTGTTAGAATAGTGAAGTGCCTCCGAAATGTGGTGCTTTTGTGGATATCTATCACTTTGTCTGGGCCTGGTGGAGGCTGTTTTCAAAATGTTAAAGGTTATGAAAGTGATATGTACAAGGAAGATTATGTCCAC
Source organism: Platysternon megacephalum (assembly GCA_003942145.1). Classification (NCBI taxonomy): domain Eukaryota; kingdom Metazoa; phylum Chordata; order Testudines; family Platysternidae; genus Platysternon; species Platysternon megacephalum. The sequence continues at coordinate 158,778 of QXTE01000583.1, forward strand.
AAATTGTTCTCAACCAATTTAGTTTATTCTGTGAATTCTACTTCTGTGAGACACTATGCACTTTATCAGTCTGGATTTATTTATTGTTGGAATACCTAGATAGCACAATAAATTAGATTAGATAGATAGATGTGTATGGGGACACACAGAGAGATATTTTTTGTTAACTGTGATCTCCATACAGTTGATACACCTTCATTTTCCTGGATACTTTAATATAATTTTACTGGTAGCTTTGGTTTCTCTTGGCAAATATGGATGTTTTAATTGGAATTTCTAGATTGTGCTTCACTGGACAATCAGAGCACCTGAAACAATTCAGGATATATCATTTGATAGTTCACAAGGATAAAAGGATGATTCAAGTTACTGATTTCACAAGGTACTAAACTCAATGTACAGTGATAGCAAGACATAGAAACACAACAATGAATGTGGATGAGGGACCTGATCACCTCATAGGATATGATTTTTATTGCGCGCTTTTTGTCTAATGTGCAATATAAATCCCATGTTCATGGTTTGAGGATCTGATTGTTTAAATTAAAGACTTATTTATCCTTCCTCTGAAGTGATTATCAAGTTGGGATACAAGCTTGCGTACTGATGTTACATAGGAACATTGGACCAAATTCACATCTGGCGTAACTCTCTTGACTTCGGAGAATTTGCCCTAGTGTCTCGCAGGAACAGAGCGGGTGTACAAAAATCTACTTCAACATGAGCCCTATATATATCCAAAACAGGGATATACATTACGCTTTAAAGTAAGAGTACAGCAGTCACAGTGTAGTTACAGTGTAATGGCCCTGTAATTACAGTGTGCTTATGGTTTTTCAATATCTGTGAGCACCACTGAACCATATAATCAGGAAGTTTGCTGCATGACTGAGAGCAATCGCAGAGGCTGGGATTTTCAGGGCAGCCTGCAGGAGTTTGGCACCCAGATTCCATTAACAATTGTAGCCAGCATCAATTCAATTTGGTTAGGACACTTGAGCTGGATCCTCAGATGGTGTAAATCCAGTGGAGCTACGCCAGCTCACGCCAGCTGAAGATATGCCCTCGAAAATATCATGAAGAACAGCCAAATGCATTAATAATTAAATCTGTTATGTAGTTGTCCTTCAGTGTATATGATTTTCTGGAAAATACATATTGAAAAGATAAGCATGTGGTAATTACAATGTAACTAAACTGTTATTACAGTACCCTTATTATAAAGCATGACTGGACATGAACATTATTTACTGCTGAACACATTTTTTTTTTCCATTTGACACTTTGGCTGATCTTATCAAAGCCACCTAGAAGATTTAGCTCCCAAAAGGCCAGATTTTTAAAGGCATTTGGGTGCTTAATGGGATTTTCAAAAGCATCTGGTTGCCTACGTCCATGAGTGTTAGGCGACTAGATGATTTTGAAAATCCCTCTTGGCACCTAAATACCTTTAAAAATCTGGCCCAAACTCTCTTAGGTAGCTTTAAAAATCTCATATTTGTACTTCTTGGCACATTGTTTCTTAATTTCCCTTGTTATTCTTCTAAGTCTATTTTGATTCTCCTTTTCTACTTCTGTATATTTGTATATGGCCCATTCTTATTCTTAAATGGTTAAATAAAGTTTATATTTTTGTTTGTTTTTCCCTTGTGTTGTGGAGAGTGCATTATTTAAAAGTACGCTAGTAACACACTGCACAGAATGACGGAATAAAGCCTAAGGGATCAACCTTTATAACATGTTCTCTATGTTATCAGTAAGACCCAGGGAAATAACTCTTTGGGGATGACAACTGGGGAATCTGTCTGTACAATTTATGAATTCTTTTTGATCCTGTGAAATTGCTGTATCATTGAATGTATCAGTGTATGTGGAGTTAGCAATCTACTGTCAGGGTTGTGTCACATATTTCCCAGAACAGGGGAAATGGAGGGTCATTAGCCTTAATAGCTCCCATTCATGTGGAAGCATCTCAGGAAAATGAAAGGCAGAGAAACTGGTCTGACCAAGATTATCTGCAAGGACGAGGTTCATTGGAGCAGGGACTGAACCTGGAGCTCCCAGGTGAGTATGCAAATCACTAGGCTATAGAGTCATTCTCACTCTCTCTCTCTGGCCCACTGAATATTTAAATATTTTATAAAAAGTAGAACAGCTGCAACAGGAGAGAGACCCATCCCCAAAGGCCCTAAATCCCAGTGGTTAGGGCACTCATGTGGGAGTGGGGTTCAGGTTCTTGCTCTGGACAGGTGGAGTAGGGATTTAAACTAGGGTCTTCCATATGCATATGAGTGCTGTAACCACTGAACTATTAAATATTGGAGGGCAGCGTACTACCTCCTCCGACCTGGTGTAAGCAGCTGTCTCCACTAGAGGCTTCCCAGCTGAGAATATCAAGCAGAGATAGGTGCCTCCCTCTGACCTGGATTTAGGCACCTAATCCCCTTTGAAGGGCAGAATCTAGGCTGCACTCCTTTCCTTGTCATTGTCTTTTGGTTAGCTGAGGCAGCTCTTCATGCCACATTCTAGCTTCTATGAATCCCATTCTTAGGTGCCTAACTCTCCCCATGCATTATATATGGTTACCCTGGGTGCCTAATTCCAAAGTGCAGCAGGGCACCTAAAGTTAGGTGCTGCAATGCTGAGACTAAGCTCCCTTTGTGGATCTAGCCCTGCATTGCTTACACTCAGGTCACATTTTCCAGCTTTCTGTTACAACCACAAGAGCTACAACCATCTCCCATCCCCCCCAGTGAAAGGTGAGATTTTGATGTAATAACATGAATCCAGAAGCTTGGTCCCTAGGCACAATACTGCCTGTGTCTAAATCCAGCCATGGCTTAGCACATTATCAGGAAGTCTGTACAATTTTGCTGAGATCAAATCCATAGGGGCTGGGGAGGAATATAAAATGAGCTTCCTCCTCAAACCTTTTCACTTGCCATAAATTTGTCAGCCGCTGAGCTTCTGAAGACGCTGAGCTTCTGAAGGGGATGAGGGTCTAACCAATATAGAAATTGACACAGTTTTCCAGAATATTTTGGTTATGAAATGTTCAAATATTCAATTTACAAGACATTTTGTATGTGTGCAACTGATTGTTCCTTCCTAAGTGGGGTATGTTGCATTTGTCTTTATTGAATTTCATCCTATTTACTTCAGACCATTTTTCCAGTTTGTCCAGATCATTTTGAATTATAATCCTATCCTTCAAGAGTGAGGAATCATTAAACTGATATACACAAAGTAAGTATATTTCACCGCGCTGTTTTTGTTTTTGTTTTGATTTTTACTTATGCAGTAAACCCTGGCATAAATATAAGGACATATTGGGCCTGATGCTCCTTCCATACCAGTCTGACACTGGTGTAAATCCACTCACTTAAGTGAAGTAACTTCTGATTTACATCAGGCTAAGTGACAGGAGAAATTGCCCCATTGATGCCCATGGAGTTACTCTTGATTTATACTGTGGTGTGTAAGTGGAGAATCTTCTCCCTTTTCTTCAGCGGACGTACTCCTAATTTGCACTGGTGTGAGTGAGTGGAGAATGAGCCCCATTTGCTTTAGTAGAATTACTCTTGATTTACACCAAGGTGAGTGAGAAGGGACTAAATTGTATCTTTAACATGTGAAACTCACTGCAGTAGTAATTCATTGAGGCAAGTAAATAAGGTTACACAGATTTATCTTAGGTAAGTGTAGTAACCCTCACCCTGACACAAGCAGCTGCAGAGAATGCTGTCCTGGGGAGAGAGATGGCCAGTGAGAGGGCAGCTCGAACTGGGACGGGGCTCAGAATCCACCTGAAGGGGCAGATGTAAACAAGCTGTGAGAGGAGAAGAATCTAGATTCTGAGCTAGCGGATGAAGTGGAACTTGGGGTAGGAGGTGAGGTGATAAAATAAAAGAACAACAGGAGAATAAAAGTCGGGGACTAGGAAGTGGAAAGGAGGAAAGAAGGAAAATAGGAAAGGTTTCAGGTCAGGAGAAGCCGAAAAAAGTGGACCTGGGTATGTGAACTGACACTATTCGAGAAGGGAAGTAGACGGAAATAAAATCTACAGATGCACCAGAAAGAAAGTATCAAGGGACAAAAACTGAAAGGAGATATAATTGGTGAAAAAGGGAATTGATCAAAAAGTTGTGTTAGATGAAAACAGATCCTGAAAACAGTAAATCAGAAGCTCACCCACAAAGGACCTAAGGTATATGAATAGAGAGAATGACTGTTTGAACATCTATTGATAGAATACAGTTCAAAGGTGCCTAAGGGACAAGTGTGGGCCCATTATGTGAAGAAACCTGCCTCTCCTCACAGTTAGCATAGCCTAGTCTGGTCACCACACAAAGAGGCGGTGATCGGTATTAGGTATCCTGACAGACTGCAATGGTGAACTCAAACCTTCAAGGATCAGCAATATCGAATATATTTAACTGCCTCTATAACAATCTCTTGCTTTGTAACAGATGGAACATGTGCCTTGAACACAGATGGCAAACCAAACCAGAGCGCATGAATTCATTCTCTTGGGCTTCCCCGGTAGTCAATATTTGCAGACCTTCCTCTTTGTGCTCTTTTCCATGATGTACATCCTGACAGTCATGGGAAACATGGCCATCATAATCCTAGTGAGAACATGCTGCCACCTGCAAACTCCCATGTATTTCTTCCTCTGCAACCTCTCTTTCCTGGAGATATGGTACACCACAGCCTGCATTCCCAAGACACTTGCAGTCTTCCTGGGGACAAGCAGAACCATTTCCTTTACTGGCTGCATCACACAGATGTACTTCATTCTATCCTTTGGCTGCACGGAATGTTTCCTCTTATCCGTCATGGCCTATGACCGCTATCTGGCTATTTGCTACCCATTGCGCTATAGTTCCATCATGAACAGCACCTTGTCCGCTTGGCTGGCCCTCTGCTGTTGGGTATGTGGTTTCCTAGCTATTTGTGTGCCTGCGTATCTCATAAGCAGGTTGTCCTTTTGTGGCCCTAATGTCATCAATCATTTCTATTGTGACCTAGATTCTTGGATAGTTCTCTCCTGCACAGACACACATCTCCTTCAGCTGGTGGCTTTCATCACCTCCTTCATTGTCCTCCTGGGCACCTGTATAGTAACTCTGATCTCCTACATTTATATCATTTCCACAATACTGAGAATTCCATCAGCACAAGGACGGCAAAAGGCCTTTTCCACTTGCTCTGCTCATCTGGCTGTTGTGATTATCTGGTATGGCTCCACCATTTTCCTTTATGTCAAGCCTTCTGTACAGAACACCCTGGATCTAAACAAAATAGTCAACACCTTAAACACAATTGTAACACCACTGTTAAACCCTTTCATTTACACTCTAAGAAACAAAGAGGTGAAGAAAGCCTTGGAAAAGGCACTCACTGGTATGTAAAGTGTGTAGATGTCTTTGATTTGGTATAAAATAAGATATCATTAGAGCTGTTAAAATTATTTCATTTGCATTGTTTTTTAAGAAAAAAAATCTTTTCTCAAAACCAGAAACCTTTTTCTTTTTTTTCTTTTCTTTTTGTTGAAACTGAATATTTTGAAATTCTGGTATTTTGTGTTCATCTTTCTTTCTTTCTTTCTTTCTTTCTTTCTTTCTTTCTTTCTTTCTTTCTTTCTTTCTTTCTTTCTTTCTTTCTTTCTTCACTCTGTGACTCCTCAGCTTTTGAAAAAATAAATAGTGGCACAAGGAAAAAAAATGAGAAATGAAAATTTAAAAAAACAAACAAACAAAAAACCAAATCCCTGTATGCCATTCACTGTATTGCATTTAGAAGTGAAAATGAGGCTGGGGGGAAAGGATAAAGGAAACAAATGGTTACATGTAAAATAAACTCATAGTGTGGGATCTCATGCGGGCCGGATAAAGCACAACAACCAATATGATTGCAAGCAGAATCGTTTATTATTTACAACACATTATATTTATATGCTTCTCCACACTAGCANCACACTAGCAAGCATTAAACACACTAACATCACGCTGTTGCTGATTGGTTCTTTGTCAGATACACGCACTTTTCACATGCATTATCCTTTTCTCACAGGTTCCCCATTTCCCATACAATCCATCTGATTATGGTCTTGTTTTCTACTTCAAAGCTGACTCCAGCCAGACCAACTGGCACCTGCCTCCGCCTGGCCAGTTCCCAACTTTCTCACAACATCCTTATCTATCTCCTATGTCCTTGTGATCCGCAGCTGTAACTTTTCACAAGGCAGCATAGGGATGATACATCCCCACATTCATAGTACACATTCTAGAACCTAGACTTACTTAATTAGTTATTGCTCACCTGCGTTTCTCAGCCAGGTAGGCTGCAATCCCTTTTTCATTAAACAAGTCATGCTCTCAGCTTGTCTCCTCAGTGCAGGATCCTGGGTTTACCTCAGTACCTCCCGCTATACCTCCCAAATCCATTGTCTTTACTTGTAAGCAGGACACCCCCTTTGCTGGTTTTATTTTTTTCCTGCAGCTCTTCTCTTATGTGAATTCACAACTTCTGCATTAGCATTAGGCTCAGTAAAGCAAATGGACTTACATTATGAGACACACAATACACAATGACCAGCCAGAGAGAGAAGCGTTTACTACCCCCACCAGAACAGAACTTGTTTATCACCTTCTGTTGACCTGTCTTAATGCACATACCTTAAGAACATAGTTTTCAGTATAGATACACAACTCCTTAAATATCACCTGTGCATACATTTTGCAATTATGATGACCAGTAAGCTACTAGCTCTTGGTAGAGACTTTACATGCCACCCTTTGGTGAACTGTTTCATAGAAACCTGACCCAGGGGATTCCTGTAAACACCTTTTGACCTCTGCCAGTTGGCACCAATGGGTCCCTGGGTCACATCACCTCCTATTGGCTAGTTTAGCCTAGCGTTCTGGCTTTTGTGGATCCCATTCTTAGATGTCTCCCTCTCCCCTTCCATTGTACAGGGAGCCTGGGTGTCTGACTCAGGCTGTGTGAATCCCAATGATATTCTAGGTGCCTGAATGTGAGGTGTTGTGACACTGCAACATCTAAGTCCCTCTGTAGTTGTGTAAGGGTACGTCTACACTACGGGATTACTCCGAACTTACGGAATTCGATTTTTTG
>QXTE01000583.1:203618-216975 GCA_003942145.1 Platysternon megacephalum
CCCCCCACCCAACCCTCTGCCATACACCCCCCAAAATCCTCCTGCAGTCCCCAGCCAACACCCCCACCATAGACCCCCATATAACCCACAACCCTCCCCCCAGCTCCTGTTTAAACCAATCCAGCCCCCTGCTACCCCATCCCCAAATAAACACATCCACACACCCCCAGAGAAACCCAAATCACACAAAACCTCCTTCTGCCGCATACCCCACCCACCCCACTGCACCAACCCCCTTCTTCCCATATATATCCACCCCATGGCACACCCCTCTAACTAAACACCCCCAGAAAGCATCACCCTGCCAGCACCCCCTTCAACCCCAACGCCCCTCACCCCCACCCAGACCTTCCCCCACCACTGCTCATCATCCCCCCCCAGCCCCATTCCCCAATAAACCCACCTCTGAAAACCATCCCTACGCCACCATCCTCAAACCACTTCCCTCCCCCCACCTCCCTCTGTCTTCACCCCAGCCCCTCCTGCCACTGCTCCAGCACCCCTACTCCCCCCAGGGCCTTTCTGCAGCCCCCAACACCCAGGTCCATCTACTCTACACATCAGCCCGAATGCCCCCAGCTCCTAGTTATACCAACCCCCCTCTCCCTTCTTCAGTTGCTCCGGTCCCCTGGGGCTCACCCCGGAACCTCCCACACAGCGCCGGCTCCAGGGTTTTTGCCGCCCCAGGCAGCCAAAAACCAAAAAAAAAAAAAAAAAAAAGCCGCGATCGCAATCTGCGGCGGCAATTCGGCGGGAGGTCCTTCGCTCCGAGCGGGAGTGAGGGACCCTCCGCCGAATTGCCGCCGAATACCTGGACATGCCGCCCCTCTCCCGAGTGGACGCCCCAAGCACCTGCTTGTTAAGCTGGTGCCTGGAGCCGGCCCTGCTCCCACAGGGCCCCTCACCCCTTTACCCTGGCACCAGCATCCCTCCTTCACCGTATGTGGGGCTCGGGACCTTTTCCCCCCCTCCTTAGCCCTCCCCTTCCTTGTCCCCTGGGGGTGGTCGGACGGCTGAGCCCCCACTCATTTGGAGGAGCCACCCAGCAAATCTGAGAGTAGGGAGAGCCAACAGGCCAGAGCAGGGAGCCGGGCCCAGCCCAGCCCCACAGGATGCTGCTGTGGGGTGAGCATGGGGCAAGCTGGCTCTCCAACCTCCCTCCCCTCCTTGCTGGGGCCTCATCTCCGCACCAGGCTGGGATAGAGACAGCGACCCCCACACCGGAGAGTGGGGCCTGACAGTTTCACTGAGCTCCCCCAAAGGGTATCTTCACCAGAATGGATTTTTTTTCACCTTAAAATCTATGTATCTAGGAGCTCCTCTCCCCCCAGAAAAAATGGGTTAACGGGGAAGTGAGAGTCTTGCAGGGTGGAGAGTAGGTGTGTGCGCATGGGTGGGGTGGGGGGTGATTGTGAGTCTGGACCCCTCTCTCTTTCCTCAGCTGCGTAGAAAGGAGCACAGTGCAAACCACCTCCAAAGATTTTAACTTTTTGACAGAAAACTGAAAACAACAGGAGAGAGGGAGAGAGGGTGGGTGAGGTGATATCCTTGATTGGGCCAACTTCTGTTGGTGAGAGAGACAAGCTTTGGAGCTTACACAGAGCTCTTCTTCAGTCTGGGGAATGTACTCAGTGTCACAGCTAAATACAAGGTGGAACAGATAGTTTATCATAAGTAGTTAACACACATTTCAAGGGACCATTCAAGTTGAAATGGCCCTTTAACACCCCTCCAGTCATGGGAGGGATGGGGGAAAAGGCAGCTCTGTGTGTGTGGGCGAGGGGGGGGGGGGGGTAGGTGGTTACAGTTTGTTGTAATAAGCCATAAATCTAGCATATCTATTCAGTTCATGATTTTTAGTGTCTTGCAAAGTTATGAATTTAAGTTTCCAGGCTAATCTTTTGACGGGGTTGTGCACATTTCTTTGAGAATGAGGACTGAGAGGTCAGATGTAGAGTGATCGCTTTGTGAAAAGTATCATTAAACAATTACAATCCACACTCGATGGGGATCACATCCTGAAATAAATCTTTCCTGAACCCACACTTCTGGCTTTCAAACAACCCCCCATCCTTTCCAAGCTTATCATCAGAAGCAAGTTCCCCACAGATCAGGACACACCAACTCAAAGCAGCATCAGATCCTGCCAGAACAACAGATGCAAAAGCAGCAGACATATCTCCACTGCTATGATGAACAATACTCCCCGCAACACACCTTTCAAGATCCAGGGGTCCTACATGTGCATATCACGACATGTGGTACCTCATCCAGTGAATCAAATGCTCAGACAACAGCTATTGGGTGAAACCAGACAATCACTATCCTCTCAAATGAACTGACACAGAAAAATGATAAGACAAACACTGTATCACCTCTGGGTGAACACTTTTCATAAAGAGATCACTCTATAGCAGTCCCTTGAAATATGTTAACTACTTATGCTAAACAATCTGTTCCAACTTGTATTTAGCTGACACACTGAGTACATTTCCCGTCCTGAAGAAGAGCTCTTCTGTATAAGCTTGAGTCTCTCACCAGCAGAAGATGGTCCTATAAAAGATATTACCTCACCCACCTTGTGTGATGGGATCCCCAGGGTACAACCTGGAGGTGTCGGACTGCTGTGTCCCCTTAACTCTCCCTCACAATACTATGCCAGTGACAAGCAGCAAACCCCTCCAGGTGCTGTGATCACACAGCCATCAGTTTGTGGACACCCACACCCAGTTAAATTGCATGAATGTTCTCTAAGCCAGTCATGAATTATACAGAGCCCTGGTCTATACTACGGAGTTAGGTTGAATTTAGCCGCATTAGGTCGATTTAAAAATTACTGCGTCCACACAACCAAACCCGTTCTGTCGACCTAAATGGCTCTTAAAATCGACTTCTGTACTCCTCCCCGATGAGGGGAGTAGTGCTAAAATTGACCTTGCTGGGTCGAATTTGGGGTAGTGCAGACGCAAATCTACGGTATTGGCCTCCGGGAGCTATCCCAGAGTGCTCCATTGTGACCGCTCTGGACAGCACTTTGAACTCCGATGCACTAGCCAGGTACACAGGAAAAGCCCCGGGAACTTTTGAATTTCATTTCCTGTTTGGTCAGCGTGGCAAACTCAGCAGCACTCAGCAGCACAGGTGACCATGCAGTCCCCCCAGAATCATAGAATGTAGGATGTTTCTACGCTCCCCCTATCATCTCCATCCCTGAGGTTATCACAGATTAGAAGGCGAAAAAAATGCACTCGCGATGACATGTTTTCCAAGCTCATGCAGTCCTCCCACACTGATGGGGCACAGCTTAATGCATGGAGGCATTCAGTGGCAGAGGCCAGGAAAGAATTAAGTGAGCACAAAGAGCGGAGGCAGGACCCGATGCTGAGGATAATGGGGGAGCAAACGGACATGATGAAGGGTCTGTTGGAGCTGCGGAAAAGCCAACAAGAGCACAGACCCCCACTTCATCCACTGTATAACTGCCTCCCCTCCTCCCCATGTTCCATAGCCTCCTCACCCAGACACCCAAGTATGCGGGGGGGCGGGAGGCTCTGGGCACCCAGCCACTCTACTCCAGAGGATGGCCCAAGCAACAGAAGGTTGTCATTCAAACCGTTTGATTTTTAGTGTGGCTACAATAAGCAATGTGGCCTTGTCCTTCCCTCCTCCCGCACCCCACCCGGGCTACTTTGTCCGTTATCTCATTTTTTTTTAATTAATAAAGAAAGAATGCATGGTTTCAAAACAATAGTTACTTTATTTCAAAGGGGGGAGGGTGGTTGGCTTACAGGGAATTAAAATCAACAAAGGGGGTGGGTTTTCAGCAAGGAGAAACACACACAATTGTCACACCGAAGCCTGGCCAGTCATGAAACTGGTTTCCAAAGCCTCTCTGTGGTGCAGCGTGCCTTGCTGTGCTCTTCTAATTGCCCTGGTGTCTGGCTGGTCAAAATTGGACGCCAGGCGATATGCCTCAACCTCCCACCCCACCATAAACGTCTCCCCTTTACTCTCACAGATATTATGGAGCACACAGCAAGCAGCAATAACAATGGGAATGTTGGTTGTGCTGAGGTCTGACCTAGTCAGCACACAGCGCCAGCGAGCTTTGAAACGTCCAAAGGCACATTCTACCACCATTATGCACTTGCTCAGCCTATAGTTGAACTGCTCTTTACTACTGTCCAGGCTTCATGAGCCATCGGAGCAAGGGCTAGGCTGGGGTAGGTGCGACCGCACGGTGCGGCCGGCTGGGAGAGCAGCCTGAGGCAGAAGCCTCCAGTTCGCATGATATTCCAGGCAGCGGTGACAGTGAGCTGAGCGTGGTATGGCGTCTGCACGGGTAACCCAGGAAAAAAGGCATGAAACAATTGTCTGCCATTGCTTTCATGTACCATGCGACATGTACCCAAAACCACCCGCGACAATGTTTTTGCCCCATCAGGCACTGGGCGCTTAACCCAGAATTCCAATGGGCAGTGGAGACTGTGGGAACTGTGGGATAGCTACCCACAGTGCAGTTCTCCGTAAGTCGATGCTAGCCACGGTAGTGAGGATGTACTCTGCCGACTTAATGTGCTTAATGGGGACATACACAATCAACTTCTATAAAATCGACCTAATTTGGTAGTGTAGACATACCCAGAGAGAGGCACCAGCCAATCACCCCAGCCTTGCACCCTAGAAATATACCATCTTACACTGCTCAAGACTCCCTTGGATAGTGCAAGCTCATTAATTAGTTTGCCATGCCAACAAATGAAAGTAGACATGCAACAGCCCTTGTTAAGCTGAGCTGAGATTTCCCCAAGCACTTCAACCAAAACCACACTGTTTTAGGTAAAATATAAAACAGATTTATTANACTACCCACCGTGCAGTTCTCCGTAAGTCGATGCTAGCCACGGTAGGGAGGATGTACTCTGCCGACTTAATGCGCTTAATGGGGACATACACAATCAACTTCTATAAAATCGACCTAATTTGGTAGTGTAGACATACCCAGAGAGAGGCACCAGCCAATCACCCCAGCCTTGCAGCCTAGAAATATACCATCTTACACTGCTCAAGACTCCCTTGGATAGTGCAAGCTCATTAAGTAGTTTGCCATGCCAACAAATGAAAGTAGACATGCAACAGCCCTTGTTAAGCTGAGCTGAGATTTCCCCAAGCACTTCAACCAAAAACACACTGTTTTAGGTAAAATATAAAACAGATTTATTAACTACAGAAAGATAGATTTTAAGTGATTATAAGAAGCAGGCATAGAGATCAGAGTTCGTTACATAAGAATTAAAAACAAATTTGCAGTCTAAATTCTACAAATGAAGCAAGATTTGAATCAAACAGTTTCTCACCGTAATAGATGTTACAGGCAGCTCACAGTTCTCTATACACAGGCTGGAATCCAGGTGTTGAGATGGTGGAGGAGAGAGGCCAAGTGGTGATGTCATTGACCCTCCTTATACTTTCTCTCCAGTTGCTAGAAAGATCCTTGCTGTGAGGTGGGGTCGGGCAGTACCCATTGCGTACGTGCCCTCTGTGGAGTCTCTGGGAGAGTGGATTCTTCTTGATGGGCCATCAACGCCTGTCTGGCCAGCGATGGTTGTCCCTTTCTTGTTACTGAAAGGCCAGCTGTGGCCATCTCCCAACCTCACTATATTTCAGTAACACATTTAGCAATACTTCATAACATCACATAAAATGATAGTACCCACAATTCAACAGGATATTAATGTTCAGCAGAACAAGACTTCTCAAATGATATCTCCCAAGGCATACTTTGTACCAAACACACCATAATCATATCACAGTGGTGAATATGGGGGTCCAGGGTTCTATTTTGAGGTACAGAGGGTCACACCTTGTCTTTGTAATATTCTGGGACCAACACAGCCACAACAACTGTGCATAACTTTTTTTTTTAACAGTTTCCATCTGAAGGTTTTCAGATGTCAGTTGCCAAAAAGCAATTTTTTTTTCATTTTTCAGGTTTCAGTTATTTTCATGAAAAGTCAAAATCTTCTCTCCCCTCCTCCCCCTGCAAAATTCCAACCATCTGTATCTCTCTTATATTTATATCTATGTATGTGTGCATGTACACACATCTCTTGTATACTGCATTTCTGTATCAGGGTCCACTTAGACCCTCCTTCTTTCACAATAGAAACCAGATTGATTGATCCTCATTTCATTCAACTAGTCTGAATTCTTTGTGAGGGCCAGACATTTCATGATAGCTTTTCTCAGGGCCTCCTTGACCTCTCTGTTTCTCAGGCTGTAGATGAGGGGATTGGCCAGGGGTGTAAGGACTGTGTAACAGACAGAGAACACTTTGTTCAGGGCTCTCAGGTTGCTGGATTTCGGTATCATGTAGACAATCATTATGGTTCCATAGAAAAGTGTTACCACGATGAGGTGAGAGGAGCAGGTGGAAAAGGCCTTTTGCCTCCCGGTGGTGGAAGGGATTCTCAGGATAGTGCTAACAATACAAACATAGGATGTCAAGGTTAATAGAAATGGGGAAACTGCATCAGGGAAGAAGAATATATAAAAAACCAGCATCATCTGGCTGGTGTCGCTGCAGGAGAGCTTTAAAATTGGGGTGAGATCACAAAAGAAATGGTCCATTTCATTGGGACCACAGAAAATTAATTGTGACATAAAACACATCATTATTGTACAAGGTAGAAATCCACTTATCCAACACCCAGCTGCTAGCTGGTGGCACAACTTGCCATTCATACAGGTTACATAGTGCAGTGGTTTGCATATGGCTAAATACCGATCATAAGACATCGCTGCCAGGAGATAACACTCTGTAGTTGCTAGAAAACAAAAGAAAAAAAACTGCGTCACGCAGCCCCCCACAGAAATGGTTCTGTTCCCAGTCAGGAGACTGATCAGCATCCTGGGCAGGAGGGCAGAAGTGTAGCAGGTTTCCAGGCAGGACAAGTTCCCCAGGAAGAAGTACATGGGGGTGTGAAGGTGCTGATCAGTCACAACTAGAGCAATGATGAGGATGTTCCCGGCCACGGTCGCAATGTAGATCACTAGGAAAACCAGGAAGAGAAGGATCTGCAGTTCAGGGAGATCCCCAAACCCCAGGAGAATGAATTCTGTGACATCTGTTAGATTTTCCGCATCTACTTTCTCCTTGAGCTGCTTCCTGTGATAGTGAAAAGTAATGAACATCAGAAGATTTGACTGTACCATGAAATTAGATAGATTTCCATCTTTTGATCCCATCAGAGTTCCCACTGCAAACTGAGAGCTGGGTTTATATTCTCTCACAACAGAGAAACTTCTTCACTTCAGAGAGATTCATAGAGATTCCCCACACACCCCAAAGAGCTGTCACCCAGTTAATTTGCCCCTCTTCTGCCCCATACCCCAACTTTTTTNTTACTGAAAGGCCAGCTGTGGCCATCTCCCAACCTCACTATATTTCAGTAACACATTTAGCAATACTTCATAACATCACATAAAATGATAGTACCCACAATTCAACAGGATATTAATGTTCAGCAGAACAAGACTTCTCAAATGATATCTCCCAAGGCATACTTTGTACCAAACACACCATAATCATATCACAGTGGTGAATATGGGGGTCCAGGGTGCTATTTTGAGGTACAGAGGGTCACACCTTGTCTTTGTAATATTCTGGGACCAACACAGCCACAACAACTGTGCATAACTTTTTTTTTTAACAGTTTCCATCTGAAGGTTTTCAGATGTCAGTTGCCAAAAAGCAATTTTTTTTTCATTTTTCAGGTTTCAGTTATTTTCATGAAAAGTCAAAATCTTCTCTCCCCTCCTCCCCCTGCAAAATTCCAACCATCTGTATCTCTCTTATATTTATATCTATGTATGTGTGCATGTACACACATCTCTTGTATACTGCATTTCTGTATCAGGGTCCACTTAGACCCTCCTTCTTTCACAATAGAAACCAGATTGATTGATCCTCATTTCATTCAACTAGTCTGAATTCTTTGTGAGGGCCAGACATTTCATGATAGCTTTTCTCAGGGCCTCCTTGACCTCTCTGTTTCTCAGGCTGTAGATGAGGGGATTGGCCAGGGGTGTAAGGACTGTGTAACAGACAGAGAACACTTTGTTCAGGGCTCTCAGGTTGCTGGATTTCGGTATCATGTAGACAATCATTATGGTTCCATAGAAAAGTGTTACCACGATGAGGTGAGAGGAGCAGGTGGAAAAGGCCTTTTGCCTCCCGGTGGTGGAAGGGATTCTCAGGATAGTGCTAACAATACAAACATAGGATGTCAAGGTTAATAGAAATGGGGAAACTGCATCAGGGAAGAAGAATATATAAAAAACCAGCATCATCTGGCTGGTGTCGCTGCAGGAGAGCTTTAAAATTGGGGTGAGATCACAAAAGAAATGGTCCATTTCATTGGGACCACAGAAAATTAATTGTGACATAAAACACATCATTATTGTACAAGGTAGAAATCCACTTACCCAACACCCAGCTGCTAGCTGGTGGCACAACTTGCCATTCATACAGGTTACATAGTGCAGTGGTTTGCATATGGCTAAATACCGATCATAAGACATCGCTGCCAGGAGATAACACTCTGTAGTTGCTAGAAAACAAAAGAAAAAAAACTGCGTCACGCAGCCCCCCACAGAAATGGTTCTGTTCCCAGTCAGGAGACTGATCAGCATCCTGGGCAGGAGGGCAGAAGTGTAGCAGGTTTCCAGGCAGGACAAGTTCCCCAGGAAGAAGTACATGGGGGTGTGAAGGTGCTGATCAGTCACAACTAGAGCAATGATGAGGATGTTCCCGGCCACGGTCGCAATGTAGATCACTAGGAAAACCAGGAAGAGAAGGATCTGCAGTTCAGGGAGATCCCCAAACCCCAGGAGAATGAATTCTGTGACATCTGTTAGATTTTCCGCATCTACTTTCTCCTTGAGCTGCTTCCTGTGATAGTGAAAAGTAATGAACATCAGAAGATTTGACTGTACCATGAAATTAGATAGATTTCCATCTTTTGATCCCATCAGAGTTCCCACTGCAAACTGAGAGCTGGGTTTATATTCTCTCACAACAGAGAAACTTCTTCACTTCAGAGAGATTCATAGAGATTCCCCACACACCCCAAAGAGCTGTCACCCAGTTAATTTGCCCCTCTTCTGCCCCATACCCCAACTTTTTTCATTCATTGATTCATATGTAACCCTTCTGCCCGTCTGAGTTGGCAGCAACAAGGGTCGGGTTCAGTATCTAGGGGTTCTGTTTCAATAACACAATGCAAAACTGGCTTGAGTCCCCACCCAGTGACCTGGGACAATTACATAGCACCTCCTGGGCTCCTCTAAGAGGCAATACTTCCCCTCTCGCAAGCACAGAGTCTNGCAGCCCAGGGGGGAGAGGGGCACACAGCGGTGTTAAGGGGCACCTTACATGGTCCGAGGCCAACTGCCCCGCCTTTCAATGGGGTTCTGCTGCAGCCTTCACCGCGAGCCACTCCACCAGCCGCTCCATTCCACCAGCCGTTTTGCGAACTGCTCCGCTCTGCCAGCCGCTCCACCAGGTGTCCCAAAAACTGCTCTGCTCTGCCAACTGTCCCGCAACATATCTTCAGCCCCCCCCACAGCACTCAGTGATTTCAGCTTGTAGTAGGGGAGCCTCAGTGCTGGTGCACCATTAGCCCAAAATGAATTCAGTTCAGCAGCCTGTAACTAGACTCCTAATGGAATTAAAATTAGCTCTGATATTCTACAGTGGAAGTGGTGCACTTGGTTTTTCAGGCCCCCAAAAGGTGCCTATACCATCAGGTACAAACACCTGTCCCCAGCCTCTCTCTATTCACTGGGTTTTGGAACCCATATCCCTTGTCTAGCAAGTGCTACTTAGTTGATGGCGAGTCCCTCTGCCATAAAACAGTTTCATTGTCCTTGATTCACATAATCAGGGTAACAACACTTTATTCTTCCGGCCCCAATAACAGAGAAACTGGGGATCCCACAGCAGCCAAAGTGACCGTTTGGGCTGCTGTGGGCTCATGCTAGGTAGGGTGGGTGTACCTATGCAAACAAGATCAGCCCCTGAAGTTCTTTTCCACAACTCGCCAAAATTCACAACCAGATGTCAGGGTAGAGCTCATCCTGACTCTGCTTACACTTAGATTTAAGACCAAAGGGACCATTTGGGGATGGAGGTTGGCACAATTGATTAAAAGAGCTTTAAACTAGAAACTTGGGGGAGATGCTCATGTAATCTCCACGCCTAATTCTAACATTGAGAGGGAGGAAAATCAAGTAAGAAAGGATACAGCAATGGAGAAAGGAGCTGCACTGGGTAGGAGAATGGAAATTAAGAGGAAGGATAGTGCTGATACCAGTCAGATAGGTGATACTGGAAGTAGAATAAATGTACCCAAGCAAGCAAGCAAGGAATGTGGGCAAAGCCAAGCAGCAACAGTTAAGATGTTTGTACACCAATTCAAAGAGCCTGGGTGACAAAATGGAGGAACTAGAACTACTGGTGCTGGAAGTGAAACCAGATATTATAGGGATAACAGAAACATGGTGGAATAATAGTCATGACTGGAGTACAGGTATTGATGGGTATGTGCTGTTCAGGAAAGACAGAAATAAAGGCAAAGGTGGTGGAGTAGCATTGTATATTAATGATGAGGTAGACTGTAAAGAAATTAGAAGTGATGGAATAGATAAGACAGAGTCTGTTTTGGCCAAAATCACTTTGGGGAAGTGATAGATTGGAGGACAAGTGCTAAAAAAAGTAATTTTCCCTCTGCTGATACTCAATCCTTCTTGTCAACTATTGAGAATAGGCCACTTCCACCTTAATTGAGTTGGCTCGTTAGCACTGACCACCCACTTGGTAAGGCAACTCCCATCTTTTCATTTGCTAGAATATATATTCTGCTTACTGTATTTTCACTCCATGCATCTGATGAAGTGGGTTTTGGCCCACGAAAGCTTATGCCTAAATAAATTTGTTAGTCTCTAAGGTGCCACAAGGACTCCTCATTGTTTTTGCTGATACAGACTAACAGGCTACCACTCTGAAACTAATAATAGTCGGGGCCCAGATTTTCCTGGATGTGATTGCTGACAGATTTCTTCACCAAATATTTGCTGAACCAACAAGAGGTGATACCATTTGAGATTTGGTGAGCAATGAGGACCTCCTAGAAGAACTGGTTGTAGGGGACAACCTTGGTTCGACTGATCATGAGCTAATTGAGTTTAAACTAAAGGGAATGATAAACAAAACTAGATCTGCAACTAGAGTGCTGAATTTCAAAAGCGCTAACCTAAAAAAAAATTAAGGGAATGATTTTGGAAGTGGACTGGCGCGAAGAACTTCAGGATCTGAATGTGGAGGAGACTTGGAATTACTTTGTCAAAGCTGCAGAAGCTATCTGAAGCCGGCATCCCAAGCAAGGGGAAAAAATTCATAGGAAAGGGTTGCAGACCAGCCCAGATGAGCAAGCTTCTCAAACAGGTGATTAAGAGTAAGCAGAAAGCCTGTAAGGAATGGAAGATGGGATGGTTCAGCAAGGAAAGCTACGACATGGAGGTCAGAAAGTGTAGGGAAGGATTTTAATGAATCTGTAAACTTGGGGATCATATCCTAGGACTGAAGAATTGCAAATATACTACCTTTATTTAAGAAAGGGAAAAAAAGTGAGCCAGGAAACTACAGATCTGTTAATTTGACCTCAATTGTATGCAAGGTCTTAGAACAAATTTTAAAAGAGAAAGTAGTTAAGGACATATTGGTAAACGGTAATTGGGATAAAATAAATGTGGTTTTACAAAAGGTAAATTGTGCCAGACCAGCCTGATCTCTTTCTTTGAGAAGGATAACTGATTTTCTAGACAAAGGAATTGCAGTAGATTAAATCTACTTGGATTTCAGTAAAGCATGTGATACAGTTCCACATGGGAAATTATTAGTTAAATTGAGAAGATGGGGATTAATATGAGAATTGAAAGGTGGAGAAGGAACTGGTTAAAAGGGAGACTACAATGGGTCATATTGAAAGGTGAACTGTCAGGCTGGCGGAGGTTACTAGTGGAGTTCCTCAGGGATCGGTCTTGGGACCAATCTTATTTCACATTTTTATTACTGACCTTGGCACAAAAAGTGTGCTAATAAAATTTGCGGAAGACACAAAGTTGGGAGGTATCGCCAATGTAGAGGAGGACCGGAATATCATACATGAAGATCTGGATGACCTTGAAAACTGGAGTAATATAAATGGGATGAAATTTAATAGTGCAACGTGCAAGGTCATGCATTTAGGGACTAACAACAAGAATTTTTGCTATAAACTGGGGACGTATCAGTTGGAAGCGACAGAGGAGGAGAAAGACCTGGGTGTATTGGTTGATCACAGGATGACCATGAGCCGCTAATGTGAAAAAGACTAATGCAGTCCTAGGATGCATCAGGTGAGGTATTTTCAGTAGAGAGAGGGAAGTGGTAGTACCATCATACAAGGCACTGGTGAGACCTCATCAGGAATACTGTGTGCAATTCTGGTCTCCCATGTTTAAGAAAGATGAATTCAGACTGGAACAGGTGCAGAGAAGGGCTACTAGGATGATCCGGGGAATAGAGAACCTATCTTTTGAGAGGAGACTCAAAGAGCTTAGCTTGTTTAGCCTAACCAAAAGAAATCTGAGGGGAGATATGATTGCTCTCTATAAATATATCAGAGGGATAAATACCAGGGAGGGAGAGGAGTTATTTAAATTAAGTTCCAATGTGGACACAAGAACAAATGGATATAAACTGGCCACCAACAAGTTTAGGCTTGAAATTAGGTGAAGGTTTCTAACCATCAGAGGAGTGAAATTCTGGAACAGCCTTCCAAGGGGAGCAGTGGTGGCAAAAAACCTAACTGACTTCAAGACTGAGCTTGATAAGTTTATGGAGGGGATGGTATGATGAGATTGCCTGTAATGGCATGTAGCTTATCTGCAACTGCTAGCAGCAAATATCTCCAGTGGCTGGTGATGGGACACTAAATGGGGAGGGCTCTGAGTTACTACAGAGAATTCTTTCACAGGTATCTGCCTGATGGATTTAGCCCACATGCTCAGGGTCTAACTGATTGCAATATTTGGGGTCGGGAAGGAATTTTTCCCCAGGTCAGATTGGCAGAGACCCTGGGGGGTTTTCGCCTTCCTCTGCAGCATGGAGCACAGGTCACTTGCAAGTATAAACTAGTGTAAATGGTGGATTCTCTGTCACTTGAAGTCTTTAAACCATGATTTGAGGACTTCAGTAACTCAGGCCTGGTCTACACTACGATTTTAGTTCGAATTTAGCAGCGTTATAGCGAAT
>QXTE01000583.1:234471-245053 GCA_003942145.1 Platysternon megacephalum
GCGAGCTATAGCTATGGATAGATTTGGGTAGGGGGCTAACCTGGGATGTTGGACACCTGGGGTCAATTCTCTGCTCTCCAGCAGGCTCCCTGGGGGCCTTCGGGGGAATTGCTTAGGGCCAGATTTTTAAAGGTGTTGAGGCACCAAATGATGTAGATGGGCACCAAGTGGAATGCTGAAAAGCATCTAAGCAGGTTAGGCATCTAACTCCCTTTGGCTTCAATGGGAGTTAGGCACTGAGCCTGATCAAAGACTTTGTAAAATCTCACTGGGCACTGATCTGCATTTTTAGGCACTAAGTACCTTATCAAACCTGGCCCTCTGGGCCTCAGTTTCCATCTGTACAATGGGCACAAAAACCTTTTCCAATCTCACTGTGGCATTGTGAAGATAAATACATTAAGGACTGTGAGGTGCTCAGATACTACAATTTTGCTCGGTCTGTAATCAACACACTTCCATTGTTCTGGGTATATGGAAATTTTCACTGAGTGAGGGCTGATTAAGGACCTTAGACCATGCAGTGTACTACTAGGAAAACAATTTAAATACAAAGGCTCTATCTGTCTGTCTGTCTACTCAGAATTTACAGCTCCTTGTCCTGACCTAACCTGGGCACCTGTAAAATGGGAGGATCTCTGGCAGAAGTTAATATTGCAAAAAACAGTTTGTGAGATCAGAATTAGACCTCATGGATTTATTCATGTGAGGAAAGGCTGTGAGATCGTTATTGTTAAAGCCATTCCTTTACTCTTTCTTAGCTCCACTGACCATTTTTAGTGTGGGCTAAAACTTCCCAGTGGCTAGCATCCTTTGAGGAACAGCAGATCCTTTGTGGCTCTGCACAGCTTAAATTAAGCTCCTGATTCAGCAAAGCCCTCAGGCCCAGATTTTTAAAGCTATTTAGGGGTTGCTGAGCTCAGTGTTGCAACAATGCCTAACTGATTGAGGAGCCTAAATTCCATTTTCAAAAGGGATTTAGGCATGGAGGAGTCTAAGTCCCATTGGCTGTCAATAGAATGTAGACTTCTCGGTGCCTAAATCTGGGAAAATGTGATTTAGGCTTGGGCATTGCTATGCTGAGTCCTGCAGCACCTAAGTAGCTTTAAAAATCTGGCCTTAAGGCACCTAGGTTGCCTAAGTACTTTTGAAAATCCCACTAGGCGCCTATCTGCAACTTTGGGTGCCTAAATGCCTCTGCATATCTGTCCTTCTGTACTTGCTTACTGTCATAGGTTTCACCCCCACTCTGAACTTTAGGGTACAGATGTGGGGACCTGCATGAGAACCCCTAAGCTTAATTACCAGCTTAGATCAGTATGCTGCCACCACCCAAATATTTGAGTCATTTGGGAAACTCTGTCTTCTCCCCAAAAATCTTTCCCTCCCAAGTACTATAACCCTTCCCTGGGTAGTCTTGAGAGACTCCTCCACCAATTCCCTGCTGAACACCGATCCAAACCTTTGGATCTTAAAACAAGGAGAAATTAACCATCCCCCCTCCTTTCCCCCACCAATTCCTGGTGAGTCCAGATCCAACCCCCTTGGATCTTACAACAAGGAAAAATCAATCAGGTTTCTAAAAAGAAGGCTTTTAATTAAAGAAAAGAAAGGTAAAAGAAAAACCTCTGGGAGATAGCATACAAGCTGATCTCACAGACAACAGATTCAAAACGCAGAGGATGTTCCCCTGGGCAAAACCCTTAGTTACACCAAAGAATAGACAATTTGATTATTCCCCTGATGCCCAAGACAAGTTACAAAAGAAAATAAACATAAGCTAATTCCTTCACTAAATACTCACTACCCTGTTTGATTCCTGATTCCTTTTCCTCTCCAGCCAGAACTGAAAACTGAACTAAAACAAAGGAACTTCCCTCCTTCCTTTTGAAACATCTTGTCCCCTCATTGGTTCCTCTGGTCAGGTGTCCGCTATACTAGGTGAACTTCTTAACCCTTTACAGGTAAAAGAGTCATTAACCCTTAATTGTCTGTTTATGACACTTAAACTGATGGGATGTTTCTGCCTTTGAAAGTCTTATCTCTGAGTTTTAGTATTTTTGTTTGTACCTAGATGCACCTCATAGAGAAAGCAGAAGAGGACAATCGAACAATCATCACAGAATTCATCCTCCTGGGATTTGGGAATCTCCCTGAACTGCAGATCCTTCTCTTCCTGGTTTTCCTAGTGATCTACATTATGACCATGTCTGGGAACATCCTCATTGTTGCGCTAGTTGTGGCTGATCATCACCTTCACACCCCCATGTACTTCTTCCTGGGGAACTTGTCCTGCTTGGAGACCTGCTACACCTCCACCATCCTGCCTAGGATGCTGACCAGTCTCCTGACTGGAGACAGAACCATTTCTGTCAGTGGCTGTTTTGCACAGTTTTATTGCTTTGGTTATTTGGCAACTACAGAATGCTATCTCCTAGCAGCGATGTCTTATGATCGGTATTTAGCGATATGCAAACCACTGCATTATGCAGCCCTGATGAACGGCAGGTTGTACCTCCAGCTAGCAGCGGGGTCTTGGATAAGCGGATTTCTAACTTGTGCAATAACGATGTGTTTTATGTCGCAATTAACATTCTGTGGCCCCAATGAAATTGACCATTTCTTTTGTGATTTTTCTCCAATGCTAAAACTCTCCTGCAGTGACACCAGCATGATCACACTGGTTAGTTTCATACTCGCCTCCATAAACACGCCTTGCCCATTTCTATTAACTGTGACATCCTATGTTTGTATCATTGCTACTATCCTGAGAATCCCTTCCACCACCGGGAGGCAAAAGACCTTTTCTACCTGCTCCTCTCACCTCATTGTGGTTACAGTTTTCTATGGGACCCTAATGACTGTGTATCTGCTACCAAAAAGCAATACACTGAAAGCCCTGAACAAAGTGTTCTCTGTCTTCTACACAGTCCTGACTCCCATGCTCAACCCCCTCATCTACAGCCTGCGAAATAAAGAGGTGAAGGAGGCCCTGAGAAAAGTCATCAGTTAGTATATGTTGCTCAAATTAATTCAGATGGAGTCACTGATCTGTGAAGGAATCTATCTGGCTTAATGAGCAAGAAAGTTTACATCTAGCAGGGCCCTAGCTCACACCAATGGGAACTGCTTCGGGGAATGTGAGGACATACTATCTTTTGGGATGATGACATTCCCATTCATGGCTAAAGCTGATACTTGCTACTGCCTTAATTGGAAACCTGACTGTCTTGCGCTCTACACTCCACATGGTGACATTTGAGATTTCAGATACGTGTTTCATCTATTTCTCTGTTCTCTCTGAGTTGGGAAAATGTCACATTTTACTTGGCACTGGCCTCAGATCCCTGTGGGTAGAATTAGCTGGTTCAAATATTTTCTCTCTCCTTGACGTCCTGGATTCCCAAAAGCTCCATAACTTTATATCTGGGAAGATTGTACTGGTCTTCCCATTTATTGTACTATGTGTCATCTTGCAATGTGTAGAAGAGGTGTAAGGGTGTGCCTATCCTGCAATGTAAGCCTTGGGTCTGTGGGACTTGAACCCATAGGCTCGATGGGTGTAAACCTATGCTTGAGTGTCCACACTGAATATTAAGCCTAGGTTTAGAATTTCTGGACCCAGGCCTCACACCAGTGCTCAGGCATCTACGCTGCACTATGCAGACCTAAGTCAAGCCAACCTGTGCCAGGTCTTCAGCTGGCTATAGAGAGAGCCTCTCCACCCCCCCCCAGGATACTTGAAAGAAACTGGAACAAAGGACAGTGACTGCAAGGGGTGTGAGTGATTGCTGGACCCAGGCTAAAAAGAGATTAGTCTGTAAAAGGGAGCATTCTGGAATTGGTGAGGATCTTATCTGTATTCAGTTTGATTAGACATAGATTTGCGCATGTTATTGTATTTTGCTTGGTGACTTTCTTTGTTCTGTCTGTTACTACTTGGAAACACTTAAATCCTACTTTCTGTATTTAATAAAATCACTTTTTACTTATTAATTAACTCAGAGTATGTATTAATACCTGGGGGGGCAAACAACTGTGCATATCTCTCTATCAGTGTTATAGAGGGCGAACAATTTATGAGTTTACCCTGTATAAGCTTTGAATGTGCGTATGTCAAGCCTGAGTCTGAGTTTGGGCTTACATTGCAGCGTACACATTCCCTAAGACCCAGTGCATCAGACCCTAAACAGATTAATGGCTATTAAAATAAAATAAATGATGTGAATGATTTCTGTTGACACAACCTCTTTGCTACAGCAACAACAACAACAAAATCAATGTCAAGTAAAAAACAGCAGGTAGGCATGGAGGAAATGATACTCATGACATATTTGAAAAGTGTCAGCATCTTTCATCCTGAAGCACATTGGGAAAAATTTCCAAAAGTGTCTAGCTGACTTAGAAGCATAAATCTCATTGACTTTCAGTGAGACACAGATTCCCCCATCCTTAGGTCCTTCTGAAAGGGGAACTCAGGCTCTGAAGTCACTTTGCTGCTTTGAAAATTCTACCCATTGAATAGTACTTTAATCCTTAGGACTCTGATTCAAATGAATACACAGGAACTAATTGAAGGCATGACAGTAGTTGAGCCACTGAGGGTACGTCTACACGGCAGCTGAACGTGAGCCTCCCAGCCTGGGTAGGCAGACTCGTGCTAGCAGGGCTTGTGCTAGCGTGCTAAAAATAGCTGTGTGGACATTGTAGGGTGGGGCCAAGCCTGGGTGAATAGCCTGAGCCTCCCCTGTGGTGAGGAATGTCATTATGAGCTGGATGAAACCTTGTTATGGTTGAGTTAAAAAACTTATTCTAACTGATGTGTGAACACACTCTTCTATTCACATAACTGTCAGGATGAGTTAATCAGAAGCCCCCTCCCCCACCTAAGACAAAGAGGTGTGTGAACCTGCCCAGGAATTTGACTGAGTGGGCAGAAGGGTTTTGCTGAGCATGGTGTATATGTGTGAGAAGAGAGAGAAGAGAGAACACACAGAACAGAGAGAGAGATAGAGCCTGAGGGAAAAAGTCAAGGAAGCCAAGCAGTAGCCCAATGCAAGCCTGGAAAAAGGGGCATCCCCATGACTCCAAACTGTCGTCTAGTCTACACTATGATTTTAGTTCGAATTTAGCAGCGTTATAGCGAATTATCCTTGCACCCGTCCACACAACGAGGCCATTTAATTCGATTTAAAGGGCTCTTAAAATCGGTTTCTGTACTCCTCTCTGACGAGGGGAGTAGCGCTGATATCAGTATTGCCGGTTCGAATTAGGGTTAGTGTGGACGGCATTCGATGGTATTGGCCTCCGGGAGCTATCCCACAGTGCACCATTGTGACCGCTCTGGACAGCAATCTAAACTCGGATGCTCTGGCCAGTTGGACAGGAAAAGCCCCGCGAACTTTTGAATTTCATTTCCTGTTAGCCCAGCGTGGTGAGCACAGGTGACCACACAGAGCTGAACAGCACAGGTAGCCATGCAGTCCGAGAACCGAAAAAGAGCACCAGCATGGACCACACGCGAGGTACTGGATCTGATCGCTATATGGGGAGAGGATTCAGTGCTAGCAGAACTACGGTCCAAGAGACGGAATGCTAAAACTTTTGATAAGATCTCCAAGGGCATGATTGAGAGAGGCCACAATAGGGACTCATATCAGTGCCGTGTTAAAGTGAAGGAGCTCCGACAGGCCTATCAGAAAACCAAGGAGGCAAACGGACGGTCCGGGGCAGAGCCGCAGACATGCCGCTTCTACGAGGAGCTGCATGCAATTCTCGGGGGGGCCGCCACCACTACCCCACCCCTGACCGTGGACTCCGAGGAGGGGTTAATCTCATCCTTGAATGACGAATCTGCGGACGGGGAAGAGGAGGAGGAGGAGGAGGACGAACTTGTGGAGAGCACACAGCACTCCATTCTCCCCGACAGCCAGGAGCTGTTTCTGACCCTGACCGAAGTGCCCTCCGAACCCTCCCAAGGCGGCATCGCAGACCCCCTGGAAGGGACCTCTGGTGAGTGTACCTTTTCAAATATATCAAACATGGTTTAAAACAAGTATTTGTTTAATGATTAATTTGCCCTGGGGACTTGGGATGCATTCGCGGCCAGTACAGCTACTGGAAAAGTCTGTTAACGTGTCTGGGGATGGAGTTGAAATCCTCCAGGGACATCTCCATGAAACTCTCCTGGAGGTACTCCAAAAGCTTTTCCAGAAGGTTTCTGGGCAGGGCAGCCTTATTCCGTCCTCCATGGTAGGACACTTGACCGCGCCATGCTAGCAGCAAGTAATCCGGTATCATTGCTTGACAAAGCTTGGCAGCGTATGGTCCCGGTGTTTGCTGGCATTCAAGCAACATCCGTTCTTTATCTTGCTGTGTTATCCTCAGGAGAGTGATATCGTTCAGGGTAACCTGTTTGAAATACGGGAATGTAATTAAGGGGACAGAGGTGGCCCCGTTCCTACTGGGCTGTTTGCCTGTAGCTGAAAAGAAATCTTTCCCTGCAGTTAGCCAAGCGGGCGGGGGGGAGTGGGTGGACAATGGCGCTGAGGTTTTCGCGTTTGGCTAGCAGGGGTCTTCCCTGATACCAGCCACGCGGTGGGGGGAGGGGTAACGCGATCATCCCACAGAAGTGGATGGGGGGGCTAGTTTGTTATCTGCATGGATCTTCCATGATACCAGCCACGTGGTGGGGGGAGGGGGTCAACCGATCATCCCACAGAATTGAATGGGTGGTGGGTGGGGGTTATTATGTTATCTGATGCTGCACGGTAACAGGAAAACCGCAGCACGTAATGGGCTTTGCTTGCTATGGGAAAGGAGGGCGCTGATTTAATGCAGAAGCCGAAAGACAATGGCTTACCATGGCTGCATACAAGCCGAATTCTGTTGCCCGGCCCTGCGTCTGTGATCTCTAACACCAAAGCCGCAGGCACTCAATATAAGATGCAAAATGCGACCTTGTACTGAAATCACATGTGCTATGTAATGTGAATAGTGTTGTTCACCGTGAAAGAGTATAAGCATTGTTCTATAAAATGTATCTTTTTACATACTTCTCTCCCTTTTTTTCCCTCCTCCTGCAGCTGCAAATTTTTCAAGCCTCCCTCCTCCGTCCCGAAGGCTCTCCCAGATAAGGCGGCGAAAGAAACGCACGCGAGACGACATGTTCTCGGAAATAATGCAATCTACCCGCGATGAGAGAGCTAATTTAAATGAATGGAAGGAGATGTTCTCAAAGTTCCGGAAAGATGCCAGTGACCGTGAGGACAAGAGGGACCAACGTGAGGACATGAGGGACCAACGGGAGGAGAGAAGGGACGCTCGAGATGAGAAGTGGCGGGATGCAACGCTGGGGCTGCTGCGTGAGCAGACAGACATGCTCCGGCATCTGGTGGAGCTTCAGGACTGGCAGCTGCAGGATCACAGAGTGCCGCTGCAGCCCCTGTATAACCGCACTCCCCCCTCCCCAAGTTCCATAGCCTCCTCACCCCGACGTGTAAGAACGCAGGGGGGGGAGGCTCCGTGCACCCTGTCACTCCACCCCAGTCGACAGCCCAAGCAAAAGGCTGTCATTATTTTGAATGTTTTCAGTGGCCTGTTCCTTCCTTCCTATCCTCCTCCCAAACCCCACCCGGACGACCTGGTTATTTCTCTCCCTATGTTTATTACCCGTTAATAAAAAATGCATGAGTTCTAAACTATACTGACTTTATTTTTTTCAAAGAAAGCTGGGATCGAAGGGTGGAGGGTGGGTTGCTTACAGGGAATGAGTCAATCAAGGGGGCGGGTTTTCATCAGGGACAAACAAACAGAACTTTCACACAGGCGCCTGGCCAGCAATGAAACTTGTTTTCAAAGCTTCTCTGATGCGCCTCGCTTCCTGGTGTGCTCTTCTAATCGCCCTGGTGTCTGGCTGTGCGTAATCAGCAGCCAGGCGCTTTGCCTCAGCCTCCCACCCTGCCATAAAGGCCTCCCCCTTACTCTCACAGAGATTGTGGAGCACACAGCAAGCAGCAATAGCAATGGGAATGTTGGTTTGGCTGAGGTCTGAGCGAGTCAGTAACGAGCGCCAGCGACCTTTTAAACGTCCAAAGGCACATTCTGCCACCATTCTGCACTTGCTCAGCCTGTAGTTGAACAGCTCCTGACTACTGTCCAGGCTGCCTGTGTATGGCTTCATGAGCCATGGCATTAAGGGGTAGGCTGGGTCCCCAATGGTTATTTTCCAGTCTGGGAAGTAAATGCCTTGCTGCAGCCGTTTAAACAGACTAGTGTTCCTGAAGACACGAGCGTCGTGAACCCTTCCCGGCCATCCCACGTTGATGATGGTGAAACGTCCCTTGTGATCCATCATTGCTTGCAGCACCATTGAAAAGTACCCCTTGCGGTTTATGTACTGGCTGCCCTGGTGCTCCGGTGCCAAGATTGGGATATGGGTTCCATCTATCGCCCCACCACAGTTAGGGAATTCCATTGCAGCAAAGCCATCCACTATGACCTGCACATTTCCCAGAGTCACTACCTTTGGTAGCAGCAGCTCAGCGATTGCTTTGGCTACTTGCATCACAGCAGCCCCCACAGTAGATTTTCCCACTCCGAACTGATTACCGACTGACCGGTAGCTGTCTGGTGTTGCAAGCTTCCACAGGGCTATCGCCACTCGCTTCTCAACTGTGAGGGCTGCTCTCATCTTGGTGTTCTGGCGCTTCAGGGCAGGGGAAAGCAAGTCACAAAGTTCCAGGAAAGTGCCCTTACGCATACGAAAGTTTCGCAGCCACTGGGAATCGTCCCACACCTGCAGCACTATGTGGTCCCACCAGTCTGTGCTTGTTTCCCGGGCCCAGAATCGGCGTTCCACAACGAGAAGCTGCCCCATTCACAACATGATCTCCAAAGCGCCGGGGCCCGTGGCGCGAGACAATTCTATGTCCATGTGCTATTCACTCTCGTCGCCGCGCTGCCGTAGCCGCCTTCTCCTCGCCTGGCTTTTCTGGTCCTGGTTCAGCATAAACTGCACGATCATGCGCGAGGTGTTTACAATGTTCATGACTGCTGTCTTGAGCTGAGCGGGCTCCATGCTTGCCAAGGTATGGCGTCTGCACAGTTCAACAAGGAAAAAAGGCGCGAAACGGTTGTCTTCCGTTGTTTTCACGGAGGGAGCGGGAGGATGTTCCCAGAACCGCCCGCAACAATGTTTTTTGTCCCATCAGGCATTGGGATCTCGACCCAGAATTCCAATTGGCGGGGGGGACTGCGGGAACTATGGGATAGCTATGGGATAGCTACCCACAGTGCAACGCTCCGGAATTCTACGCTACTCTCGGTATATGGACGCGCACTGCCAAATTAATCTGCTTACTGTGGCCACGCGCAATCGACTTTATACAATCGGTTGCAAAAAATCGAATTCCATAAGTTCGGAGTAATCCCGTAGTGTAGACGTACCCTGTGACTAGCCACTGGGGTCAAAAAGGGGTAACAATATGCAGTCTCTACCCGGCATGGAGATACACATTGTGTTTGGGAATGCCCTCAGCATCTACTCAGGGTCGTCTTGTTTTTGCAGCAGAATAACTGGGAGTGTCTGAGTGTTTGTGTCGCTGGCTGGTCCCTAGAGAAAAAAAACCTGCTGCTTAGAGTAATAGGAATTTGCCTATGATAACTCTGGTTATTCTTGTTAGCCATACAAATGTCCAGTCCCGCTTTGATGACTACAGTCTAATCACACATAGTGGAAAAAGGTATTTACTGGTTCAGAATTTGCCATCTTTTAATTTTATTGTATGTCCGTGTGACATTTCTTGCGGTGCCTGGGATTGTGCGGCACCCACTGCCACCTGCCCTTAGCGTGGGGAAGCCAAGTCTGTGCCTGCCAGGGGTCAGCTCCCTGAATATGATTGTGATTTTTGGTGTAAGGGATCATCTATCGCAAAGGCAGGTTTACTTGGGTGGCAAGACAGACTGGAGTGCCCAAGGCAGTGGTCCCCAACCTTTTTTGTCTGGCGGGCGCCAAACAACCCCGAGCGCTGCCGGCAGGCACCAAAAAAAAAACAACCACCCCGAGCCCTGCCGGCGGGCCCCGAGCGCTGCCGGTGGAGCGAAAAAACAAAACAAAAAAAACCCCCCACCCCAGCGCAAAAAAAAAAAAAAGAGCCCGGAGGGCTCCGCGGGCGCACTTACACCCCCCGGCGGGCGCAATGGCGCCCGCGGGCACCGCGTTGGGGACCCCTGACCCAAGGGGACTGTCTGTGACTCCATGTTAAGGCTGTTGTAGTACTTGAGGAGTTCCCACTTGATACTTGGTTGGTGAAATCTGAGTCTAGAACTCACAGTCAATGTGGGGGTTGTGCCCTGCTTCTGAACAGTCTGCCCTTTGGGAAGGGTCCGAGCTATCACCGGGCACCTAAACTCGGCATGAACCATTTTTTTTGTTTTTACATTTTATTTCCTAGTTTTTTAAACAGAAGGAGCAATGTTTGTTGGTGAGAGTTTCTGGCCATTTAGACAGCTGTCGTTCTCACCTAGGTTTGCAGTTGATGCGCTACTGTGGCTTGGTAATAATCAAAAGACCTAGTTTTTA
>QXTE01000584.1:0-10619 GCA_003942145.1 Platysternon megacephalum
GGCTGGGGAGAGGTATTTGTGCCTGGTGGGGTGGGCCTGCTTTGGAGGGCCTC
Organism: Platysternon megacephalum; assembly: GCA_003942145.1. NCBI lineage: Eukaryota > Metazoa > Chordata > Testudines > Platysternidae > Platysternon > Platysternon megacephalum. Next base: position 54 of record QXTE01000584.1, read on the forward strand.
AAACCCCAGTTGCACTCCTGTCTCTCTCCATTGTCTAATATCAGAGGTCGTTTTGATTCTATTAGGAGTCTCGTTACAGACTACAGAGCTGAGNTCAGAGGTAGTTTTGATTCTATTAGGAGTCTCGTTACAGACTACAGAGCTGAATTTACTTTTGCACCAGCACTAAGGGCCCCCTACTGCTTAACACAGTATTCAGTGATTTTAGCTTGTAGTAGGGGCACCTCAGTGCCCCACTGGGTGGGGGCTTGAGCTGGCTTTGCATTGTGTGATTGGAATAGATNCGGTAAATATATTATTTTAAACTTTTAATGGCTTTGAATTGCTAGAAAGAGTGACCCATAGCATTCAAACAACTCCTGGGGTCATATTTAAACTGTCCGATAGCATCTGCGAATTCCTGAGGTTTTATTTCATTTCATATTAATCAGAACTCACCCACCCACCTCCCTTACTATGGGTGCACACCAATCAAATTTATCCCTATGGCAACAAGGGCAAGTAATCACAGTTACCTTCGCTATTCAGTGGGGGTGTGGTTAAAACCATTCCGTTCAACAGGATGAGTCAACTCTATTGTACTCAAACACATGTCTGAACCATCCCTGTTTGTTTTACTGTTGTAAGCAGAGTCAGGATGAGCTCTACCCTGACATCTGGTGGTGAGTTGTGGAAAAGAACTTCAGGGGCTGATCTCGTTTGCACAGGCACACCCACCCCGCCTAGCATGAGCCCACAGTAGCCCAAATGGTCACTTTGGCTGCTGCGGGATTCCCAGTTTCTCTGTTATTGGGGCAGGAAGAATAAAGTGTTGTTATCCTGATTATGTGAATCAAGGACAGTGGAACTGTACTTGGCCTTTTATGACGGAGGGACTTGCTATCAACTAAGTAGCACTCACTAGGCAAGGGACATGGGTTCCAAAACCCCGTGAATTGAGAGAGGCTGGGGAGAGGTATTTGTGCCTGGTGGGGTGGGCCTGCTTTGGAGGGCCTCAAACCCCAGTTGCACTCCTGTCTCTCTCCATTGTCTAATGTCAGAGGTAGTTTTGATTCTATTAGGAGTCTGGTTACAGACTACAGAGCTGAATTTACTTTGGGCCAGTGGTGCACCAGCACTAAGGGCCCCCCTACTACTTAACACAGTATTCAGTGATTTTAGCTTGTAGTAGGGGCACCTCAGTGCCCCACTGGGTGGGGGCTTGAGCTGGTTTTGCATTGTGTGATTGGAATAGATCCCCTAGATACTGAGCCTGGACTTTGTTGCTGCCAACTCTGATGGGCAGAAGGGTTACACTGTAAACACATTTTTAGGATTTTTTCCCCTCCCACAACATACATTTCAGCTTTTTGCTGTAACTGGGTCTCTTTTTCACAGACACAAGAGCTAGGTTCTCACAAACCATTTTTTTTAATTTAAAAGACATACAGCTCCTTGAAAACAAACCAAGATGCTCTGTTAAAACTTTTAGCTCACTTAAGGGCCTTCTAACAGAAACACAGATATTCACCAAGACCTTTTCAATAGATGTTTTTTAAAATTTACAGCTACCAAGTTTTATATTGCCTGTTTGTCCCCTCACCAGTCTCTAACTTAATCCTTTTAGATTTCTTAGAAATAGTCTTTTTTTTAAGCAGGGGTCTGTCACTTTTTGTGCGGACCAGACGGTCAATATAACGCTGTAAGCAGCATCTTCCGGTTTGGGCATTTTCTTTCAAACATGGTCAGGGTCTCCACTGAATTGCACAGCATTTATCAAGGTCACCCCTTGCGCTAAATGTTCTTGGGTTAGGCACAGACATTGCATAGCATAACCTATGGCAATAATAGTGTTCAATACGCTTTCCAAACACAGCTCAGCACACAGGCCCCGGAGCTTGCAGTTTATATTCATTGAAGTCCAAGTCACACAGTCATGGTGCCGTTGGGCTGGCGCATCTCTGACACAGCCCTCACAATCTTCAAAAAGCTTTTCCCTAAGACAGTGATTAAGAACAGCATCAACAGCAACGCGTACAATAGTCCGCATAACTTTTTTACGCTCAGGACGTGGCACTGGCTCAGCGAGTTCCATCCCAAGCCGCCTCCTAAACTCCTCATAGCCGTCATCCTCGGAGTCCTCTTCAACAATTTGTAGCGGCGTTGAGCAAAAACAAGGCAGGGCCGGTTCATCTTCGCTGCTTCATGCAATGCTGTCCAGGGCCTCCGGGTCCTCTAGAAAGGCATTGTCGAGCTGTTGAGAGATTTTCAGACAAGAAACAAGTGTAAGTTCCCACTGCTTGTTTTTAGATTTACACAACCCCAGGTACCTAACCCATTACGCCCCATCATCGACTGTCGCTTCTTAATCATTCATTTACCTGAGCGACATCTTTTCCATTCACTTTGTCCACCGGTGACTCCCCAAAGCCATGATCGCCTTCCTCCTCCAGGGGGGTGGACGGCAAGAGGCCACCATGCTCATCGGGGTGTCTCATGAGCGGTTGGGCTTCGGGTTCGGGTTTTGGCGTATCCATCAATGGCTGGGCCAAAGGAATCCCCTGGGCTGCTCCCTCATCCTCTTCGGAACTGTCGCTGCTGTAGCGCTTTCTCCACACAAGTCCAAAGGTCCTCGGGGTAAAACAAAGTCCGAAGTTCTCACTGGGGTGGTAAAGGAATCCATGTTTCCTCTCAGCCTTTCCGCCATTTCTAAAACACGTCTTCTTGGTAAGAGATGGCCTCCTCTGCCCAGCGCTGGGACTTGTGGGGAGATGGTGCTGCATTCTGATTGGCAGAGGGCATCGGGAGGAGTTCTTAGATGGGTCACACGACCCTCTTCTGGGTGGTTCACCCCGTCCCAGAACCTGCCCTATTTTGGTNTCCTTTTAGATTTCTTAGAAATAGTCTGTTTTTTAAGCAGGGGTCTGTCACTTTTTGTGTGGACCAGACGGTCAATATAACGCTGTAAGCAGGCATCTTCCCGTTTGGGCATTTTCTTTAAAACATGGTCAGGGTCTCCACTGAATTGCACAGCGTTTATCAAGGTCACCCCTTGCGCTAAATGTTCTTGGGTTAGGCACAGACATTGCATAGCGTAACCTATGGCAATAATAGTGTTCAATACGCTTTCCAAACACAGCTCAGCACACAGGCCCCGGAGCTTGCAGTTTATATTCATTGAAGTCCAAGTCACACAGTCATGGTGCCGTTGGGTTGGCGCATCTATGACACAGCCCTCACAATCTTCAAAAAGCTTTTCCCTAAGACACTGATTAAGAACAGCATCAACAGCAACGCGTACAGTAGTCCGCATAACTTTTTTACGCTCACGACGTGGCACTGGCTCAGCGAGTTCCATCCCAAGCCTCCTCCTAAACTCCTCATAGCCGTCATCCTCGGAGTCCTCTTCAACAATTTGTAGCGGCGTTGAGCAAAAACAAGGCAGGGCCGGTTCATCTTCGCTGCTTGACGCAATGCTGTCCAGGGCCTCCGGGTCCTCTAGAAAGTCATCGTTGAGCTGTTGAGAGATTTTCAGACAAGAAACAAGTGTAAGATCCCACTGCTTGTTTTTAGATTTACACAACCCCAGGTACCTAACCCATTACACCCCATCATCGACCGTTGCTTCTTAATCATTCATTTACCTGAGCGACATCTTTTCCATTCACTTTGTCCGCCAGTGACTCCCCAAAGCCATGATCACCTTCCTCCTCCAGGGGGGTGGACGACGAGAGGCCACCATGCTCATCAGGGTGTCTCATGAGCGGTTGGGCTTCGGGTTCGGGTTTTGGCGTATCCATCAATGGCTGGGCCAAAGGAATCCCCTGGGCTGCTCCCTCATCCTCTTTGGAACTGTCGCTGCTGTAGCGCTTTCTCCACACAAGTCCAAAGGTCCTCGGGGTAAAACAAAGTCCGAAGTTCTCACTGGGGTGGGAAAGGAATCCATGTTTCCTCTCAGCCTTTCCACAATTTCTAAAACACGCCTTCTTGGTAAGAGATGGCCTCCTCTGCCCAGTGCTGGGACTTGTGGGGGGATGGTGGTGCACTCTGATTGGCAGAGGGCATTGGGAGGAGTTCTTAGAGGGGTCACATGACCCTCTTCTGGGTGGTTCACCCCGTCCCAGAACCGGCCCTATTTTGGTCAAATCTCCTTTTGGGGCAGTCCTCTGCAGCCGAAACCCATTGTGATTGGTAGAGGGTGGTGGGAGGAGTTCTTAGAGGGGTCACCTGAATGACTTCTGGATGGGTCACCCCACCCCAGAATTCCCCCCAGTTGGTCAAATCTCCTCTCGGGGTGGTCCCCAGTGGCTGAAACCCCTCCTGATTGGTAGAGGACGGTGGGAGGAGTTCTTAGAGGGGTCACACGGACCACTTCCAGACTGGTCACCCTGCCCCAGAACTCCCCCCGATTGGTCAAATCTTCTCTCGGGGCATTCCTCTTGAAGCAGAACCCATCCTTATTGGTAGAGGACAGTGGGAGGAGTTCTTAGAGGGGTCACATGACACACTTTGCTTCCGGTCATGTGTCTTCCTTGACCCCAGAAATAATACCCCCATGGTGTGGGACTTCCAATGGCCGGTTGGCAGGGCTTACAGGGTCAAGGAGTGGGGTTAACGTTTGATTGACGGCACGGCCCTTATACTACTTGCTCCCGCTACCCAAAATTGGAACAAGAGAGAATCATCTATAATACTGGCCAGTATTAGCCGTTGTCCTGCTGCTCAGATGCTGTAAGTGAGAGAAAGATCAGGCCCTGTAAAGTAGCCTGGGTTGATTTTTATTACTCAAAGCGTTTTTATTACACATCAGGACATCTAGTCATTCTGATGGACATGCAGCCTCTGGACAAGCTCAGTGATAAGCATGTACATTATACTGCTTGCTCAGGGGTCATTACTATAGTAACAGCCAAGTACTGGCCCAGATTCTCAAATACACCTGAGCTCTAGACTCTGGGTTGTTCTAAATTATGCTGTCTTGTAACAGCCATTGCTGCACTGGAGATTGCTGTAGCACAACGCACACTGTGTGTGCCAGCTTCTGTTTCCAGCTCACACCCCATATACTTGGGTGGGGAGTTGGTGACACACAGCCAGCTACACTGGCTGTACACTATCTGTGCCAGTTCTCTGTGTGTTCGGGATTTGCACATGCTGGGGAATTCCTAGCTGCCTCTTAGGGCAGCTTTATGGCTACTTTGCCCTGCTCCACTGCAACATAGGGCAGCAAAAAGGTGACTTTACAACTAACCCCACCCCTATTTATGCACCTACCTGTGATTGTTGGGAGTCTACGTTTAGGTATCCAGGTTTGGAAAATTCACTCACCTGGCATAAAGTTGTCTGATGTCAACCAAAGGACAAATATGCCTTTAAACATCATTCCCCTTGTTTTTCAAATATCTATTTTAAACACCACAATGCTGATAGAGATTTAAGTGCCCTAATCAGCACCTCTGCAGGTGGCTATAATGGGTATTTAGGCATCTAACTGCAGATTTTAGTGCTTAACTTTAGTCACCCAAGGCCTTTGTATTGCCCAATCCTATGAGTTGCTGAGTGTTCTCAAACTCCCACTGATGTTATTGGGAGAAAGGATGCTCTGCCCTTCAGAGAAGGCGCTCAGCAGATATAACTCATCCTCCAAAGTTAGCTACTATGATCCTCCACCTCATATAAAAAGGTCACTGAATGGTCAGGTTTCTAGTCTCCATCACCACCTCATTCTCCAGTTTACTGTCCCCCTGGGTTCAGGGCCTGTGAGGATTCACCAGGCAGCAGTTAGCAGAGGAGGGCGAAAGGCAGAGGGAGTCTGGGATGTTATTGCTTATAGTTCTCAATGGGGAGACAATGTTCCTGTAACAGTTGAATATTGGAAGGAAATCAATAGAGACCCCTGTTGAATTGACACATTCCGCTAATTCAAAAGCGACTATATTAAGTAATATGGGTTCCCCTAATCTTGTAGTGTTTCCTGTTTTGGTGATTGCTTTCTATACCGTATCCAGCAGCTTATTCCCGGTCCATGTTATCATATTGTTATTCCCTAGTATTCTCCACTCTGTTTATGTGTATTAAGGGGCACTGGACAAATACTGATGACTCTTCACATTTCTTTTTCAGGTGCTGGCCATGTATCTCACAAACAACGTCATATGTAAATAACTCAGCCCCAGATTTTGTATTTACTGTGCACACATTTCCTACTAAACTGTTTGAAGTATCTGTTTCAATTGCTCAGAGGCCTGATTTCTTCTTTCAGAGAAATTGGGGCTTCCTGCATGTCCACTGTAACCATGTGGGGGCTTCCTCCCTTGCCCTTTCTCCGCGGAGATGGAAGAAGACCTCAGCTCAGCGTCTCTCTGGGGTCTCTAACCACTCTTCCGGGATCCCCACAAAGCTAGATCTAATCCCTGTAGTTAGTGATTTGGGGTCTGGTTCTTAATCATATTCTCTTCTTTGTTTTTCTGGGAATTCAGCGTTGCTAATGAATTCTGGGTTGTAAGTGGAATGGACTGTGTTCTGGTGAGTTCTCCTCCTTCCTGTCTAGCCTATTTCGGGGTCAGAAGGCTATCTGTGAACTGCGTCTGTTTACTTCCAGACTTAGGATAGGTGCCTGTAATAGTGTGTGAGGGAAGGCATCTCTGCTTTTCTAAGCCAAGTCCCTGTTTGTGTACTGCAAGACTTTATCAGAGAGGAACCATTGGATTTCCTAGATTCCCCCACTGCACTACAAGGGAACGACTGTCATTGGGTATCTCTGATAGGGTATGTCCTGCTGTGCTCACTGGTCTCGTGACTTCTCCGTCTCGGGGACCAGCTCATTTTGTTAATAATTCACATTGGACTAGAGCTGGGTGAAGGCTGAAGGGTCAGTTCACTGTGGGGCTCACCAGTTAAACTCCACAGTTCAGAGACTCCTAGAAATGTGGGGCTGGAAGGGTCCTAGAAAGATCATCCCGTCCGGCACTATACTTACACCGTCCCTGACAGCTCTTTGTCTAACGGGTTCTTAAAAACCTCCAATGATGGGATCCCACAACCTCCCTTTGAAGCCTATTCCAGAGCGTAACTATCTTTATAGTTAGAAAGTTTTTCCTAATATCTAACCTAAATCTCCCTTGCTGCAGATTTAGCTGATTCCTACTTCTCCTACTTCCAGTGCACAAGGAGAACAGTTGATCAGGGTCCTCTTTATAACAGTCCTTAACATATTTGAACATGGTTTGAACATATTTGAGGTTTGGCTAAGATACAGAGGCACCTGGAGGAGGGAAAGCAGGTTACAGGGGTATGTGTAAAAAGAATAGGAGTACTTGTGGCACCTTAGAGACTAACAAATTTATTGTAGCATAAGCTATCGTGGGCTACAGCTCACTTCATCGGATGCATGTAGTGGAAAATACAGAAGGAAGATATATATCTACACATGAAACAATGGGTGTTACCATACACATTATAAGGAGAGTGATTAGTTAGGGGTATGTGTGCAGCTTTCTTGGGTTGCCCAGGGCTCCGAGTCACCTTGTTACCCATCCGGCGAGAGGAAGATTTTCTCAGGGAGCTGATATCTAGTCAAGCATAACATCACCGGTCTGTTACCAATCTCCACAGGGCGCTGCCAGCCCTTGCTCTGCCTTGCACGGTAACAGTAGTTGCACCGCAGCCCCCAAGCCCCTCTGAAAGTGTCCCCCAGTAGCACCAGGTTACGGTCACTGGACACTCACAGAAATTACCAGGGAACAGAATCCAAACAGCTTGATTGGTACAGCTCAGGATCAGATCGTTTAGAACCTCGCAGCACTGAGATATCTGTATAGTGGAATAATCCTACATTTATTATCAAAGATTAAGATTTAAGAGGTACTGAGTCAGGATAATGGAAACAGAACTGGTTACATATAAAATGAAAATCATAGTATGCTTCTTAGAGTCTAAATTTAACATTAGCAGGCTAAAATCACTTATTACAGCAGTTTTTCACCTAAAGCAATCTCCCAGCAGCATTAATCAACACGCTTGGGATCCAACTTTCCTGAGGAAGGAAAAAGGCTTTTTGCATGCGGTTACCAGATGTGTCCGTTACTCTGGGGTAGGCTCATTGATTATGGTTACTCTTCTGGGGGGTGGGGGGTCTGTAATTCTATTAATGTGCTGCTTATGTCACTGGTGTGTTCATATGGAGCTCTACTCCTTCCTTCTGCAAGTCCCCTCCCAATGGAGCTACCCTGCAGGACCTAGGTTCCCCAGGGCTGGGTTCCTCCAGCCCTAGAACTAGATGAATGTACACACACACACACACGCAGAGCAAGTCTGAGCGGACCGGGGAAATCAGCACTCTCCAGCTGATCCTCTCATGTGTCCGTGTACTCAATGGGCTGGGTTAAGCAGCACTTTCAGCTGCCCCCTCCCCCATGTGCCCCAAGTTTAACACGTCCCTATCCCACTGTCACGTTACAATTGTACTGGTAGTAACCCACTTGATGAGCAAACCCCATGGTATTTTTGGGCACTGCAGGGATCTTTATCTTAGGTACAAGAAGCGTTGCTGCAGAGTAAATGGGGGAAGCTAAAAACACAAAAGAGTAAAATTCAGAGAGAGAGAGAGAGAAGCAACCAGCTGAACCATAAAAGTTATGTATTGAATAATAGTGATAACTACACAAGGAGGGCTAAACAAACACAACAGTTACATTGTAAAGGTTAATACCTGAGGTAGAAAAGAAAACACAGAGAGAGAGAGAGAGAGAGAGAGAGAGAGAGGGATCTCACCCACTCCATGAGGCTTGAACTGGTCGGGGTTCCCAGGTGATGGTGGTAGCTCAGGGTCCTGAGTGCTGGAGACAGGCAGAGCTCCCAGCACGATCAGTCAGGAGATGGAATCCCAGTGGAACTGATGCAGAGTTTGGGTCTATACATCAGAACCCTTACTTGGGCATAGGTAGGGGGTTTTGTAGAGAAAATACAATGGTTCAAGGGAGAACACTCGATTTGTTTATGGGTAAACTGATGGCTCAAGGGTTTTCTTTAGGCTAGACAATAAGAGCTGATCACTCTTGGCTACGGGTGTTGTTTTCTTCCAGGGAGCTCACAAGGCAACTAGGCTGCTTCAGTATTTTCGGATATCAATCAAAGATTTATTACTAGAATTGGTCTGATAATTGCTGATCTGGGTGTGTGCAGGCGTAGGTTCATTAGCATCTGGAGCAGGGATTCCCATGATGCAGTGCGTCCCTGCTTTTCTGGTCCCAGAGTTCAGTGCGGTTCCCTGTTCCTCATTCNGCCTCCGATCCACATCCTGAATCTTAGCTCCTGGCAGACAGCTCACCCCTCTGTGCTCCGGATCAGCTCTGGTGACAGGCCTGTCTGTTCTTCTTAGTAGGGGAGTCCCCAGTCATGTAGACCTGCCTCCTCCTGGCGGTGGTGTGATTCTCAGGCCTAGCGCTTGAGCAGCTTTCTCCCCAAGAGGACAGAGCTCCTGCTTCACCACAACTTGCCCCCACCCTGGCCTGTCCTTGCCTGGAGAGCAGCACCCACAGCGTGGCCAGCTGAGGCACTGGGATGGGCTGTTTCCTGCAGGGAGGGATGGCACCCACCCTGCCCCGGTACCTGGGGGTATCTGCGCTTAATGTTGTTCAGGGTGCCCTCGGGCAGCTTGGCCAGCTCTGTGTCTCTCACGGCATGGACGGTGGTGGCTCAGGGCTGCCGGGTCAGGGCTTCCACCTAGATAAGAGCTCACAGGCCACATTAGAGACCGGGGAGGGGAGTCCTTCGCCCTCCCAGCCAATGGCTGCCTGGCATCACAGGGAGAGGCACCTGGAGAGGTACAGAACCCAGGCGTCCTGGCTCTCTGTTCTAACCCACTAGCCCTCCCCAAGCTGGGAAGAGAACCCAGGAGTCCTGATGCCCAGCCCCACCCTCCTCAGTCCAGCCAGGAGACTCCTCTGCCAGTCTCCAATACTAGGCCAAGCCACGTCCCAGGAGCAGCCAGCAGTGTGAGAGCATAAGGGACAGTCGCTGGCTGGAGGTGGTGTGCCACTTGCTAGCAGCAGAGGGTGATGATCTGCCTAGCACCCAAGCCAGGAGGGGCTGAAGAAGCAGGGAATGGACACTGTACCCCCTGGCTGCACCACAACAAGCCTAAGAGGGCCCCACGTATCCACCCCACCCTGCTAGAGGGGCCCACCTACCACCCCAGTGCTGTCTGCAGAGACTGTCCCCATCCCCTTGGTGGGAGAGCACAGAGCAGTGATAGGGTCTGGTCAGGTGGGGACACCCCCACCCCAGCAGTGCCCTGGGAGGAAGCTCACCACTCCAATGAGGTCACCACGACCGTACTCCCTGACCAGCTCCTTCTTGCCGCTGCCTTTCTGGATGACAGAGCGCAGGCGCCCATTCAGCACGATGTAGGTGCAGTCCGACTTGTTGCCCTGACTGGAAAGCACATGCAGCAAGTGGTGAATCAGCCAGCTGAGCTGGTGTCTGCCCCAGGGAGAGCATCCCCTACAGGCTGGGCTGGGAGAGCGCCTGCAATGAGCAGTGAGTCTGACAGCCCCATCCCCATCCCCAGAGCAGCTCTCAATCCAA
>QXTE01000584.1:23646-73476 GCA_003942145.1 Platysternon megacephalum
GGGGGGGGGGGGGGGGGGGGGGGGGGGGGGGGGGGGGGGGGGGGGGGGGAAGGTCACCAGGCACTATGGGGATGCACTGGGAGTGGAGGGGGAGGGGGCACCAGGCACTATGGGGATTCCCTGGGAGGGGGCAGGGACACCAGGAGCTATGGGCCTCTGCAGAGAGCAAACAGCCCTTTTCCACCCCCTGGGACAGTGCTTCAAGAGGGAAACTGAGGCACACAATGTTCATAGAAAATATTTACAGAAAATTCCCACTCTGCCAGATTTAATAACTCATTTCACGCAGGGCAGCAACGCTCCAGTGAGTCACTATGGCTACTGGTCACTGCTGACCTAAGCCAGCTTCCACCTGAGGAGCCCAGGGATTACTGCGTTGGCCTAGAGACCTGTTGGGTCCATTGCCCATCCTCAGACAGTGGCCGGTGCCAGATGCTTCAAAGGGAGGTGCAAAAACCCCCGTAGTGGGAAATTACTTAGAGGCAAGAATCTCTGTGCCTCAGTCCCCAGCCCAGCCACTCCTGCCTGGGCTATTGCTTCTTGAAGTTGACACAAATCAGAGCTGAGCCAGCAGGTCTTGTTCCCTGAATAGCAAGTTAGGAGCCTCTGGGGCACCTGTGCCAATCGGTCCCTCCCCTACCTCCCTACGCTGCTTCTTAGAGGTGCTAAGGGCGGGTTTCTTTGTGTTTAGGAAAGTCGCCCCCCCCCACCCCTTGTTCCTGTTCCTCCTGGGAAGTCTCCTCTTGCAGCAGGAAGCACGTCACACTGGACAACCCACCCCCGCTGTCCCAGTGAGAAGAGAACATGGTAGCTCTGCCATTAGACCTCGTACCAGCCCCAGGAGCACCAGACTGTCCAGGGCAGAATGAGGCACCCCTTCTGCCCCAGCCAGGCTCTAACACAGATCACGCCGATGCTGCCCCCTCCCTCCTCATGTCCTGCTCCGAGGAGGACCACTCCTCCCCGCAGTCCTCATCTTCCAGCCCTGCTGGGATGCCCGTCCTCAGGAGCGATCACTCCAGCCTCAGCCAGAGCGAGACAACAGACCAAGGCTCCCTGAGCGAGGACAGCATGAGTCTGGAGGCAGCAGAAAGCCCCAGGCCAGTGGGCTTGAGTCAGAGCCCCCATCACAGGAGGCAGCCAGAGAGCCCTGGCATCCTCTGCCACAAGCCTCCAAGGGCAGAGATGGGAGCCGTGTCCTATCTCACGTCTCTGAGGTGGCTTCTCTCACCCCACGGCTGGGGTGCATCTGGTCCACTCCCACTTTCTCTCTGACACCGGAGGTCGGGTGTCTCCGGTCAGCCTTACACCTCCAAGACGGGGCACTAGGATGTGCCTCCCAGCATGTCCAGGCCTCTGGCTGTATCCGCCTGAAGCAGGAGGAGCAAAAGAGAGAGGGCAGCAGCAGTGAGGGCATTGGGAGGCAGCTGTCTCGCATGGAGGACAGGCTGAGAGCCATGCAGCAGCTGCAGGGGCGTGTGCAGTGGGACCTGGTGCAGGCTGTACGGCTTGTGCATTCGGAACTGGCCACTGTCAACTGGCACCTGAGCAGGCTGGTGCAGCTCTATGAACATCAGGCTGCAGCTACTCAGGCACTGCAAGGGCAGGGGGCCACTGCGTCAGAGGGGAGACATCCTTGGAAAGCAGCCAAGCAGCCCCAGAGACCCCCTCTTCCCAGGGCCCTTTCCAAAGCACCCCAGCTGGGAGGGGTGGGGTGTGAAGTGGGAGCGTGCATCTGGGCCCTGGGAGTGCTCTGGGGGCAGTGCTGGCACCTTTGGTTGGGATTATTAAACAATAAAGGATTCATTTCCAGCAACTGATACCCACAGGGCACCGTCTGCTGCTCACTCGTATAAGGAGATACACTGGCCATAAATGTCGGTGCAAAGCGACAGTTCTTGGAACACTGCTCACTCGGTCACATTGCCTGGGGAGAGCGGGCCTGTGACTCTTTGGGGAGCACCATCAGTACCTGGTTCTGTCACCGCCTGCCCTGTAACCTTGGGGGCCTTAATGCTGCCCTGCTGGGCTCAGAGTCCTGACACCCGTAGCCAGCCCACAAGCATAAAGGTCTCGCTCTGACTTCCACCAGCCTGGTTGCTTCTTGCAGGCTGACCCTAGCAGCCCTCCAGCCGCACGTCTTCCCAAATCCGTCCACTGCAAGTCTCACCTACCAGACACTCCGACTGTTCCCTCTGGCTCATCACCCCCAGGCGTGGGAAACCCCCATACACCGGCTTGCTTTGGCGCACACACTCCACACAGTTTGCCCAACAGAGACCGACCTGGGGTAAAAATAAACAAAAAATGTATTTGATGGAAAATCACAGACTCAAAGATGAGCTAGCAGGGGAAGCAATGTATACAAGTCACACCGAATAGAAACAGAACCGTGCAACCGCAAGCTTTCCCTTTTCAGGTTCGATAAACCCCTTTTCCATTACAAGTTCCCTGTTGCCTTTGGACTGTTTCCCAGAAGGGATCCAGTGCGTGACAGACAGCTCCCGCCAAGTGACCATCCCTCAGTCTCTGGATAAAAATGTCAGTTTTAAACTTCCTTTTAAAAAGGCTTTCCCCTCGCACCCACCTTTTTTTTTCTCCTGGCATGGTGACCCTCAGTTATTCGGGGGGACGGGGGAAGGTCTCTTGATTTGGTGTTACTGTGCCTCTGTGGGTCACAACTGAGAATACCAGATTCAGAACAAAGTGCTGAGAAACGGGGCAAACACACTCCAAAATTGGTGATTATTCTTCCATAAGATATACCAAACCAGCAACAGAAGTAAACTGTCTCACCACACTGGCTAACAAGAAGTCAGAAATGCAGCCTCCTTAGATATTCCAGTCCTGGATTCAACACCCAGACACTAGACCTAATGATGAGTGATTATTTAAAACTGATTTCATCCTTCTGATCCCAAAGGAGCAGCCACATACCCAGGTCAATACATAACTCAGACCTTAGCCAGTAATCACGCAATTGCCAATCCTTTAGTATCTAACATTTAAAAGTTTATTTATGAGAGAAAAGAAAGAGGTGAGAGTTAAAGTTAGTTAAAGGAATCAAATACATATAATAATTGCAAAGTTCTTGAATCAGACTTGAAGCAGGGATGGCATAAACTGCTGGTTTGTTAAATCTCTGATTGCTTCCAAATGATTGGAAGGTCCTCAGTCCTTTGGTTAGAATGCTCCCATTAGTATAATTCCATAGTCCAGAGATCAGAGCAGGAAAAAGGCAAAATGGAGATGTTTCCAGGGCCTTTTATAGCTTCTGCCATCATGCCATGTGGAGGGAAACTCAATGTTCCAAGCAAAGCCCTCAGCAGGCACAAGATGGAGTTCAGTACCACATGATCTAGTCACATGCCCTTGCATGCTTCCATGAGTCATGTGTGTAGGAGTCATAACTTGGGGCAGAAAGCTGTGTATATTCCTCTCCACGCTGAGGGAGGGGGCGAATTTCAGGAGCTTACGCTGTACAGTTCTCTTTGCAGCACAAGACTGTATAATTTGGGGTTTATGCTCCAGAGGGAGGTGCATGCTTTAGGACCTGGGAAGTGCCTTAGCTGAGCCATCCCATGCAGAGCTGATCTCAGCATGTGTGTGTAGCTGCAGCTGGGTGTGTCCCTACATGTATGTGTGATGGAGGGGGCTTGAGCCTGTCACAGCAGTATAATGTAAAGGGGGCCCAGGTTGTTGGGCTCAGTGGTACCCCAGTTCCAGGTGGCACCCCAAGGGGAACCCGTCACATACAGCACCACTGTTTTGTTGACTACACCTGACTTTTGTTGACAAAACTGTGTAGTGTAGACAAGGCCTTAGATGGGCCTGAATGTTAATCCTGGAGCTACTACTAATTTGCTATATTGGAGTAAATCCTAGGAGCCCCAGTCATGGACCAGGCCCCCCATTGTGCTAGGTGCTGTACATTATTAATTAGGTGTATTACAGTAGTGCCCAGGAAACCCAGTTATGGACCAGGCCCACATTGTGCTAGGTGCTGTACAGCCACAGACCAAAGATACAGTCCTTGCTCCAAAGAGCATCCAGGCTAACTGGAAGAAAACAGCTGCATGAGGCAGCAATGAGAACATGATGGCCAGTGGTGGGGACTTAGCACACAAGACCTCACACCAAAGGTGTTTGAAGGAGGACAAGGCGTTGGCTGTGCTGAGATTTTACAGCACAAAGGTGTATGTTTGAAACTCTCACAAATGGCCAAGGAAAGTTGGCAGCATTAAGAAAACGGGTTGTGGAGAGAGTAGGTGGAGTGTAAAGATCTGGGTGAATAATTTTTTCACCCAAGTGCCAACCTCAGCTTCCCTTGTGGTCGGTGCCCTTGCAGAGCTTCAGTTGGCACTTTGGCCCAACTCCACAAAGGGACTCAGGCCCTGTGCCACTGAGCAGCATGGTGCTTAGCAAATCACAGGAACTCCCCTGCGATCACAAGGCCTGAGTTAGGCTCCTATGCAATGAGGGGCAGGGCTTGGGGGTGGGGGGTGTTGCCTTAGCGTGCAATCCACAAAGCCAGGCCAGTAGGCGGGGAGCCACCTACACTAGCCAATAAGAGAGGGAGATCTTGACGACAGGATGGGTCCTACGCTCGACCTCTCTCAGAGATAGGAACTTAAGTCCAGGCTGCAGGACTCTGCTTCACGAGCCAAAAACAGGAACCCGCTGTCTGCAATCAGCCGACTTGGGTACCTAAGTCAGTTCTTGTGGGAACGAGTTTGGCATCTACCTCACTCCATCCAAAACCGGCCAGAGGAGATGGTGCTGCTGCTCACCATACAACTTTTATCCCAGTGGTTAGAGCACTCCCCTGGGATGAGGGAGCCCCCAGTTCAATTTACTCCCCCCTTCCTGGTGCAGGGGAGAAAGGATGTGGACACCCCACAGGTACATGCTCCTCACAGGTACATGCTCCACACTTCTGAAGGACAATGAAGCCATCAATTCTCGCTGGAAAGAACATTTTGAAGATCTCCTTAACCGTAATTCTATGGTTGCAGATG
Source organism: Platysternon megacephalum (assembly GCA_003942145.1). Lineage (NCBI taxonomy): Eukaryota > Metazoa > Chordata > Testudines > Platysternidae > Platysternon > Platysternon megacephalum. The sequence continues at coordinate 28,665 of QXTE01000584.1, forward strand.
AAGTCCTCGAGCAAATCCCTCAACGACCATTTAGGGATGAGCTCAGAGACCCTCCCAATTTGTATGAGGTACACAATGCTACCAAGCAGATGAAGAAGAACAAGGCAGCACGTCTAGAGGAGATCCCCGCTGAAATCTTTAAAGATGGTGGACCAGAGCTAATTTGGCAGCTTTACCAGCTTATCCTTAAAATCTGGATAAAGAAGGAGATATCCAGTGAAATGAGGGATGCCCTGATTGTCACCCTCTTCAAGAAAGGGGATAAAGTGGATTGTGGAAATTATCATGGTATCTCCCTCCTAGCCATTGCAGGCAAAGTTCTGGTGCAGATCCTTGCAACCTGCCTTCTGCACCTGTCAGAAGAAATCTTACTGGAGTCACAGTGGTTTCCGACCATGTCGTGGAACTGCGGATAAGGTCTTCACAGCAGGGCAGTTGCAAGAAGAGTGTCGGGAGCAAAACCGACCACTGTACATGGCTTTTATTGATCTAACTAAAGCCTTTGATTCAGTGAATCGCTGTGCCCTCTGGACTGTACTTTCTAAGATTGGATGTCCTGATAAATACATCAATGTCCTAAAATTGCTTCATGATACCATGAAAGCAACTGTTCTGAGCAGCACTGTCTCCCAGAGTGAACCTTTCAAACTACAAACAGGAGTCAAACAGGGTTGTATCATTGCTCCAACCATGTTTGAGGTTTTTATTGCCGTCATTCTTTACCTAATTGCTGGGAAGTTTACAGCTGGCGTTGAAATCATTTACAGAATGGACGGAAAGCTGTTCAGGCATAGCAGGCTGAAAGCCAAGAGTAAGATCTCCACAACATCTATTGTGGAACTTCAGTATGCTGATGACAACGCAATTTTTGCCCACTCTGAGAAAGATCTTCAAACTATCTTGAATGTGTTTGCTGATGCTTACGCATGTCTTGGTTTCACTCTTAATATCAAGAAGACTAAAATGCTCTATCAGCCCTCTCCAAATGAGGTATTACATGCCCCATCTATCAAAATCAATGGAGTGGCACTGGAGAATGTCAATAATTTCCTCTACCTTGGAAGTCATTTTTCATCAAAGGCAGATATTGATGCAGAAATTCAACATCGCCTGAGCTGTGCCAGTGTAGCTTTTTCTCGTTTACAGCACAGGGTTTTTGAAGATCATGACATTCAACAGACACAAAGCTTCTTGTTTACCAAACCGTTATTCTCCCAACACTGTTGTATGGGTCTGAAACTTGGACAACCTATAGACACCACTTGAAAGTCCTTGAGAGGCACCATCAACGCTGCCTTCGTAAGATTCTGAAGATCAAATGGGAAGACAGGCACACCAATATTAGTGTTCTGGAAGAGGCAAAGACCACCAGTATCGAGGCAATGATCATCCGTCAGCAATTCCGCTGGACTGGTCACGTTGTCCAGATGCTAGACCATTGCCTCCCAAAACAGGTCCTGTTCTTTCAGCTGAAAGAAGGGTACCGTAACGTGGATGGACAATGGAAGCGTTATAAGGACTTGCTGAAGGACAATCTAAAAAGTGTAATATTGACATTGACACTTGCCCAGGATCACTAAAATGTAGTGAAGTCCTACGTGATGGTCTCCTGCATTTTGAACTTGCTCGCCGATAAGCTGAAGAGGACAAGAGGCACAGGAGGAAGGAGAGACTGGCTCCCAGTCATGGTCATCAGCCTCCTGCTGAGCCTGAAAATATCTGCCCTCATTGTAATAGAACTTGTGATTCAAGGATTGGCCTTATTAGCCACCTGAGGACCCATAACTCCAATGGAAGATGATCATACCCAGTAACGAGTGATCACCCATCATCATCACATGCTCTAACCACTGAGATGCTCTGATGTGGGGGTCCCTCAGTCTCTCCTGTTGAAGCTGTTCCACTGTGGCTAACTAACCAAAGAGCTTCAACAAGAGACCGAGGGAGCCCCACATTATATTATCCCATCTCTCAGTGGTTAGAGCACACTCCTGAGAGGTAGGAGACCCTTGTTCAAATCTCCCCCTGGAACAGGAGGGAATTGAAACGGGGTCTCCCACAGCCCAGGTGAGTGCTCTAACCCCTGGGCTAAAAATGGTTAGGTGGGCAGCACCACCTCCTCCAGCAGCTGGATTTTGAGTGGAACTTGATCCAGCAGGCAGCCTCCGAGCACCCTACCAGATCAGGCCCCACCTGCAACTTAGCTGGAATCCCATCTTCCCCAGGTTTGTGAATGGGGGCTAGAGGGGAAGAGAGGCAGCCAAAAGGCTAGACGCTGCCGTGTACATGCCCAGAGATAGAAACACAGATGTTGAGGGAACCTTTACATTTAAAAATTAGGTGCCAAATGAATTTAGGTGCCTACAGGGATCGGAAGATTTGTGGATCACAGCAAAGCCTAAAACTAGAACTTAGGTATGTAAACCTGAGCCATAAGCGCCTAAGCACCTTTGTGGATCTGGGCCTTTGTCCTCTTTAGCTTTCTAAAGAAAGCTGCCCAATTGGCCATGCTCTGGACAGGTGTGTGACGTTACCTCCCATAAGGCTTTGTGGGAATATGACATAACTGGAATATGTTTTGTGCTGCCTGTGCCAGGTAACATATCTCTGTAAAGGTTATGGTCTACTATATCTATTCATCCTTTTTGTACACATATATCATTTTTTACTTGAGGTTAAGAATATGGGTTGTATACTTGCTTGATCTCTAAATAAGCTTTGTGAGGCATTTGGTTAGCTTCTTTAGGAAGGAATTCACTAGGTTAAGTACCCGATCGGGAAGCATTTGGGGAACAATGCATCTTGGAATGCTCCAATCCACATAAGAAGTCTTCCTGGAGACATGCAAGATACCATGTGGGTAATGGCTGCTACCTGCAGGTCCTGAGTCATGCATGGGCATGTGACCTGCCCATGTGATTCCGAATCTCCATTTTGTGACTGGATTCTACAGAGGGTGAGGAGGGGGTCTCCACCCACAAGAGACAGTCTATTTAAACCCGGGGGAGACCCCTCCATTTTGTCTTCAGCTGGCTAAAGAAGAAGCCTCTCCACCCCCCCAGGATACTTGAAGGAAACTGAAACAAAGGACAGTAACTACAGGGGGTGTGAGTGATTGCTGGACCCAGGCTAAAAGAAGATTAGCCTGTAAAAGGGAACATTTTGGAACTGGTGAGGATCTTATCTATATTTAGTGCAATTAGACATAGATTTGCGCATTTTATTTTATTTTGCTGGGTAACTTACTTTGTTCTGTCTGTTACTACTTGGAATCACTTAAATCATACTTTCTGTATTTAATAAAATCACTTTCTACTTATTAATTAACTCAGAGTATGTATTAATACCTGGGGGAGCAAACAGCTGTGCATATCTCTCTATCAGTGTTATAGAGGGCGAACAATTTATGAGTAAAACGGATTTATTTGGGTTTAGACCCCATTGGGAATTGGGCATCTGAGTGCTAAAGGCAAGCACACTTCTGTGAGCTGTTTTCAGGTAAACCTGCAGCTTTGGGACAGGTGATTCAGACCCTGAGTCTGTGCTGGAGCGGACGGGTGTGTCTGGCTTCACCAAGACAGGGAGCTGAAGCCACTGAGCTGGCAGGGAGAACAAGAACAGAGGTAGCCTTTGCACATCGGTTGGCAGCTCCCAAGGGGGTTTCTGTGATCCAACCCGTCACAAGGTGGAACCAGAGCCGCGGACTGGACGGGGCTCTGCTTCAACACCAAGAAGTGCGCGTCCCTCCACGTCGACGAGAGCAAGAGGGACTCGGTGCTGACGACGGAGTTCCTTATCCAGGGTGAGTCCGTCATTCCCCTGGCGAAGGGGCAGGCGTACCAGCACCTCGGCACGCTGACGGGCTTCCGTGTCCGGCAGACCCCCGAGGACACCATCCGGGAGATCCTGCAGGACGCCGCCAAGATCGACGCAACCCTGCTGGCGCCGTGGCAGAAAATCAACGCCCTCAACACCTTCCTGATCACCAGCATCGCCTTCGTCCTGAGGGGATCTGCCATGGCGAAGGTGCCCCTCAATAAGGCGGATNGGCAGGCGTACCAGCACCTCGGCACGCTGACGGGCTTCCGTGTCCGGCAGACCCCCGAGGACACCATCCGGGAGATCCTGCAGGACGCCGCCAAGATCGACGCAACCCTGCTGGCGCCGTGGCAGAAAATCAACGCCCTCAACACCTTCCTGATCACCAGCATCGCCTTTGTCCTGAGGGGATCTGCCGTGGCGAAGGTGCCCCTCAATAAGGCGGACAACACCATCCGGCAGCTGGTCAAGAAGTGGCTGTCCCTGCCCCAGAGAGCCAGCAACGAGCTCGTGTACATCGCGCACAGGCACGGCGGCGCCAACGTCCCCAGCATGGGCGACCTGTGTGACATCGTGGTCATCACGCACGCCTTCCGCCTCCTGACGTGCCCGGACGCCAAGATGAAGAACGTCGCAACGACCACCCTGCGCACCGCCGTTGCGAAGCGAATCGGCAGAGCTCCCTCCGACCGAGATGTAGCCACCTTCTTGAGCAGCTCCCTGGATGGCGAATTCGCCCGGGTCGGGGGTGACATCGCCTCATTGTGGTCCCGCGCCCGCAACGCCACGCGCTGACTGGGGAAGTGACTGGGCTGCCGCTGGGAGTGAAGCGAGGAATGGCAGGAGCTGGGAGTCCTGGTGCCGCGGATCGGGATGGACGGCAACACCATCGTCACCCCAGGAGCCAGAGGCGTGCTGGAGAGGTCCCTGAAGGCCACCGTCCACGCGCTGTACGTGGACATCCTGAGGAAAAAGCCGGACCAGGGTAAGGCTTTCGAGGTGACCAGCAAGTGGGACTCCAGCAACCACTTTCTCCCTGCGGGCAGCTTCACCCGATTCGCCGACTGGCGGTTCATACACCGCGCCCGACTGAATTACTTCCCTCTCAACGGAGCCGTCCGCCACGGGAACCAGGACAAACGCTGCAGGAAGTATGGGTATGTCACCGAGACCCTGCCCCATGTCCTGTGGAGCTGCAAGCCCCGCCAGAGCCTGGCAGCTGCGCCACAACGCCATCCAGGACTGCCTAGTGAAGGCCATCGCCCCGCACCTGGGAGAGATCGCCGTCAACCGAGCCATCCCCGGCACCGACAGCCCGCTGCGCCCGGACATCGTCGTCACGGACGAGGATCGGAAAAGGATCATCCTCGTCGATGTGACGATCCCGTTCGAGAATAGGACCCTGGCCTTCCGCGAAGCCCGAGCCCGCAAACTCGAAAAGTACGCTCCCCTGGCTGACACCCTGAGGACAACNCGCGGGCAGCTTCACCCGATTCGCCGACTGGCGGTTCATACACCGCGCCCGACTGAATTACGTCCCTCTCAATGGAGCCGTCCGCCACGGGAACCAGGACAAACGCTGCAGGAAGTGTGGGTATGTCACCGAGACCCTGCCCCATGTCCTGTGCAGCTGCAAGCCCCGCCAGAGCCTGGCAGCTGCGCCACGCCATCCAGGACTGCCTGGTGAAGGCCATCGCCCCGCACCTGGGAGAGATCGCCGTCAACCGCGCCATCCCCGGCACCGACAGCCCGCTGCGCCTGGACATCGTCGTCACGGACGAGGATCGGAAAAGGATCATCCTCGTCGATGTGACGATCCCGTTCGAGAATAGGACCCTGGCCTTCCCCGAAGCCCGAGCCCGCAAACTCGAAAAGTACGCTCCCCTGGCTGACACCCTGAGGACAAAGGGCTATGAGGTGTACACCGACGCTCTGATTGTCGGGGCCCTGGGCCCCCTGTAACGAGCGCGTACTGAGGACCTGCGGGGTAGGCCGTCGCTACACGCGGCTCATGCGACGTCTAATGGTCACGGACACTATCCGGTGGTCCCGGGACATTTATACAGAGCACATCACCAGCCACCGCCAATACCGTGAGTGAGCCACGGTGACTTTGCGCACCCACAACGAGGAAGAGACCTGAAGACTTCCTCTGTTGGACCTTATCCCCTGAACCCTGAACCGAACTGAACTCCACCATATGAGGGTCATCCTATCCTCATTACTCAGCCCACTTATTCATACCTATGATTGCCTGTAATTCCTGTATGAGTGATGTACCCTCACTGCTTACTGATTATACCTTGATTCATCCCACCTTGTACCCCCCCATTGGGGATATTGCAAACTGTATGTGTTATGTGCTATCCAATGTCAAAATACTAACATCCCCCTATACTTTGTATGCTACCCCCGATGACTAATAACTAAAGTTTCAAGACAGTGTATCATCTATTTTTAAACATTCTCTAATAAAATTTTAAATCTGTTCTTATCAAGCTGTCTTGATTTGCACCTCTACTTTATGGACCTGAGGGGTGTGGAAGGGGATGTGATGGTTTCGATATGCAGTGTTTGCTGGCTGACCACCCCTTCCCTTTCCTTGGTTTGAAAGGAACACCTTGGGGAAGGTGATAACTGGAGCGTGCAGATGGTGCATTGGGCTAGGAGTCAGGAGACCAGTATCCTTCCCCAGGCTCTGCCACCAACTTGCTGCGTGACTTTAGACAAGTCAGTTCCCCTCATCTTTTGCCTGTCTGCTTCCACTGTGATCTCTTTGGTGCAGGGGCTGTGCCTCACTGTGGCTTTGTCTACACTACCATTTAAGTCGACGTAAGTTACATTGCTCAGGGGTGTAAAAAAACCACTCCCCTGAGCAACGTAACTTACATCAACTTAATGCAGTGTCTACAAGGAGACGTTCTCCCATCAACATAGCTTCCACCTCTCGTTGAGGTGGATTAATTACATCAATGGGAGAGCGCTCTCCCATAGACTTACCACATCTTCACCAGACCTGCTAAATCTCCACCGCCGCATTGATCACAGTGGCGCCGATTTAGCCCGATAGTGAAGACAAGCCCTGTGTGTCTGTGCATCACCGAACCCAATGCAGCCCCAATCTGGGTTGGGGTCTCTCAGTGCTAGTCATACCAATGGCAACAGGCAACGGACTCTGGGGTGTCCCTTGGGCTGCCTACACACCAGCAGTACATCCGCTCCACGCAGACTCTGGGCATCAGTAACTGGCACTGTGTAACAGAACCTCCCATTATACTAAAGACAGCTAAAATACCCTAACATTAATTTTCCATGTAAACAACACGGGGTGGCATGTATGCTTAAAGAGAAGGAAGATGACAGTGCCTTAACTGTCAGAGTGCAAGCAGTCATGAACAGAAGAGTGCTCACATAAGAACTAGAATAGAGGGGAAACGTCTATGTGACACTCTCACTTTCAAGAGATGATCCACACAATCTGCAACTGTGAGAACCTGTTGCTTATTGTTCTTTAACGGTGCCTGGAACAAAACCTTGCTTTTAGACTCAAGCGTTGAGGACACACGCACATGCAGGCTGGGTATAAACTGATTTTATTTGTAGAGTTAAACAGGTCCTGCTAGGCTTTCCCAAGATTATATACAGCACTCATGCCCCAAAGAGCAAGTACAATAGAAAAGTGATCAATAAAACCAGCACCACACAGAATGCAAAACAATCCGTTTTTTTGTGAACCATGGAATGAGCGATGAACTTGAAATGGGGATGGGGAAGGGTAACAACCTGACAGAGAGAAATGAAAAAAGGCCATTTAACTAAACTGAATAGTTTGTTAACTAGGAAAAAATTATCAGCTTGGTAAAGATTCAAAGGATCCGATTCTCTGGTTAAAAGGGGGGCTCACTGTAAACCGGAGGATTTTGAAATTCCAGTTTTTGACAGAACCTCCCTTTATATAACAACATTCTGAATATTTCCATTTTAACTCGAGTTCCTTTAAAAAAAAAGGTGTGTGAGGGGGAGGGGAAGCTTGCTCCTCTGATGATGCTTTTAATGCTCTTTTCAGCAAGGAAGAAACTGACAACAGAGGAATAGTGAAACTGACGGCATGGAATTGCTGCACAAAGGTAAGGAGCAGAAAAGAGGAATCTCTTTTCTTTGCTAACTGCTTCCCGTCAAAGTGATATTAGGAGTTACTCGCAACTGTCACAGATGCAGAGTTTTCAGTGAGATTTGTTTTCAAGCCAGTCGTGTCCTTTTCATTAAGCTTTCACTGTGGGGGTGGAATAAGGTAATCACAACTCATTGCCTACTGAATGTTTAGGGGCAGCAACTCCTCCAGCAAGAGCAGAGGCTGCCAGACATCACATCTCAGCTGTTTCAAAGGTTAAACGAAGCATCAAGTTTTTGAAGAAAACCCCCACTGCTCCCACATTCAGATCTCCTTCGTACACTGTAAAGCAACAGCAACAGAGAACATGTTCCCTGTGGCAGGTCACCTTTCAGGCAAGAAGCATGTTAAATCTCGTCTGGGGACAGCCTGGCTGTTGGCATGCTAAAGAGCCCTTGTGTTGTCTGGTTTTGTGTTTCCATCCTCACCAGGCACTGAGTGTACATGCCGTGGTTTGAAAGCGCGAGCGTGCTATGCTTTAAAAGGAAAAGGTAGATTTGGGCCCCACAAAAAGCTTCATTTTAACCTTCAGACTAACTGACCCATTCAGAACCTGCTTCATGGGCAGCAGAAGGGGAAGCTTCTGACACAAACTCTGTCCCCGTCCCTCCCCACCAGTGTGTCTCAAACCTGCCTTGGAGGGATCCGCTCTAGAAGGCAGAGGAGTGTTCAGTGCTGGGCTTTGCTAGGACTGCCAGTCAGGGCAGCTAGTTGGATCTGGCTGAGCGAGTGGTTCTGGGGCGGGGCTGCCTAGCCCACTAAGAACCACACTGAGTCCCACGCACTCAAGCAGTCAGAAAGCAGAAGTCATAACTGCTGAAATAGGCCAGAGCAGAAGCAGCAGCCTAGGTGTAAAGACGCTGCAGCCCAGGAACCAGCACTTCTTGACTTTATTTTATTAAACGGGGGAAAGTTTCAGTTTTTTCCAATCTTTGAAAAACAAGTCACACACCCACCTCCTGTGGGGTAACTTGCTCTCCGATCAGCTCTGGAGGTAGGGGGCTAGGCACACAGGAAAAAAAACCTCCTGATGCTGCCCCACCAACATATCTCAGCTCTGCATGCGGGAGAGACCATCTCTTGGGCAAGAGCAGAGTTCAGACTCTGAGTACGTTTACACACAACAGGGAGGTGTAATTCCCACTCGGGTGGCGATGCACACACTAGCTCTGTTCAAGCTGGCACACTAAAAACAGCAGCAGCAAGGGCTAGCCACCAGAGTACGTAACTAGGATCTCAGACGGGATCATGTTCCGTCAGGGGCTGCGGCTCGAGCTAGCTGCCTGAGCACAAGCCTGTCTGAGATCCTAGGTATGTACAGGGTGGTTAGCCCCAGCCACGCGCCTGTGCCACCACTGCTACACTGGTATTTTTAGCATGTTAGCTCAATCAGAACTAGCCTGCATATCCCTACCTGAGCTGGGAATGACAACTGCCAGCTGCAGTGTAGATGCATCTTTGATTGCCAGTTGGCATCCTTGGCAGAAGCCAAGAATTGAACAGAGGAGTGGGGGAGGGGAAGAGGGGCAATTGATATGATGGGGAGATGTGTTCCACTGGAACTGGGCTGAGGCCCCCTCTGCTTCATGCAGGTTCATTCTGATCTACACACAGCCTGCCCCAGACAAGCCATGGCAACCCTTTGAGGATATCCTAGCACAGTCCTTTTAGTTACACAGTGCACATGTACAAGAGCAGCACGTCAGCTCCCGCCGCAGTGCGCTCAGCGGCCGTCCAGGGCTTTGTCTCGCGCGATGACGGACTCGTCAAATTTGATCATGAGGGTGGTGCCCTTGTGCCAGTGGGCCGTCACCTTGGCGGGGAAGCCGCTGTAGGTGAGGATGGCTTCCACGATGCCAGCTGTGAAGGAGGCACAGTTGAGCGTGCTGTTCTCCTTGGGCACCGAGATGTACGTGTTGATCAGCGGCTCTTTCTCGATGATGTAGTAGGTCTTGTCATCGTCGTTGGCCTGCTCCAGCTTGTCTGCCTCCTTTCCGAACAAGGCCTTCCACACTGTCACCTTGATGAAGAGGAGAATGTTGATGACCTTGGTCTCCCGCTTGCCGTTTTTTTCCCGCATGACCAGCACATCCAGGATGCGAGCTCCCACCTGCTGGCCCAGCTCAGAGAGCTTGTTCTGGAGCTCCGAGACGGAGTAAACCCGGTTCTGACAGTACTGGACTATCTCGGAGAAGAGCAGAGAGAACGCGCTCAGGCTGACCTCCGTCTTTGGCCGCGTCAGAGACCGCTCCAGGATGGCAGATTTCCCACGCGTGAAGCGTGAATCCATTGTCCTAAAAGAGAAGAAAATGGGGGAGGGATAGCTCAGTGGTTTGAGCATTGGCCTGCTAAACCCAGGGTTGTCAGTTCAATCCTTGAGGAGGCCATTTAGGGAACTTGGGTAAAAATCTGTCTGGGGATTGGTCCTGCTTTGAGCAGGGGTTGGACTAGATGACCTCCTGAGGTCCCTTCCAAACCTATGATTCTATGAAGAAAATATTTAGTTCTGTGGGACGGGGACCATCACTTATGAGGTGTCTTTGTACTGCCTGGCACTATGGGGTCCTGACCACAGCTGAGACTGCAAAGTGTTACTGTGATACACATAATAAAAGAAATCTGATGAACAAATCTCTATAGCACCTTTCATTCCCAAGCACTTTACAAACAATACCTCTGCAGGGATCCCTTACTCAATGCTGAGAGGCAGCCACCTTTAGGGTGGGGTGGGTGCTTATATGGGGCTCCCTGGCCCAGCGCAGAGATGCAGCCAGGCTTAGGGTGGGGCACAGAAGCAGTTGGGCAGCACAAGAAGCGAAGAAGGAGCCATCCAACTGAAACCTCACGGGGAGGGGTGGGGGGGGGACTTGAATTTGGGGAGCTAAAAATTGACACCAGATTTGGGATTTGGCTTAGATGCTGGGGTAACTCCCCAGGATTTATACAACTACCTAGGTCCTTGGCGGGACCCTGAGGACCCCACATTACACAAGGTGATTAGACACCTACGTCCCTGTGACCCCACCCTGTCCACCCCATGATCCCACCCCGGTGTCTGCCTCCAACCCCAGCACCACGAACCAATGCCAGGGACGGGCCCCTACCCCACTGCCCCCGTGACCGCCCCATCGCCCCCAGAACCGCCCCCTGCCGGGCCCAGGGATGCCGCCCCGCCCCCACCGTGACCCCTAATCCTCTCCCAGCCCTACGGGCCGGGGGGCCTGGCCGGGCACTCACGCGCGGCGGGGGCGGGGCGCTTCTCTCCAGGAGGGGGAAGAGGGACCTGAAGCCAATGAGCCGCCGCCGTTCCCGGCCGCTCTGCGCTTTACGGCCGCCGCTGCTGCAAAAGGGCCGCGCCGCAAGAGCGGGCAGCCGGAAGAGGCAGCGGGGAGGCGGGGTTTGGTCACCACAGCAACCGGGATTCGGTGTGGGAGGGGCAGGGGACATGTGGTAACGGGCTCAGCCAGCGGAAGGGAGGGGTGGTGCCGGGGGCGTGGCCTGGTGGGTGTGGCTCATTATCAGCCGCCAGGCTGTAGGAAGCTGACGAGACTTCCCCCGGGAGGTGTGGCCTAAGGGAAGGGGAGTGGCTTGTTGCTAAGGGGCGTGGAGTCTCAGCCCCGCTGGGCGCAGGGTGGGAAGCTCTGGCCCCTCCTTGCCGGGAAGCCGTCACCTCACGGGGCTTTGCCAGTTCAGTTTCATTGTGTTTCAGCTACACTATGTCAGTTACACCCTGTGTGTCAGTTATACCATGTGTCACTTACACTGTGTGTCAGCTACACTATGTCAGTTACACCCTGTGTGTCTGTTATACGGTGTCAGTCTGTTACACCGTGTGTCACCTATGCCGTCACCTATACTATATGTCACCTACACTGTGTGTCAGTTACACCATGTTTCACCTACACCATGTGTCAGTTACACATTGTGTGCCAGCTACGCTGTGTGTCTTGTTAAAAACCAAAATTGTTTTAAGAACAAAAATCTTGGAAAATTGATTTCTCTCCCCCTCCACCAGTCAGGGGTGTTGCAGCATGTGTAGTGGTTAAGACGTGGGAGTGGGGTGGTCAGTGTCCAGCTCTCGGAGGGGAGTGGGCTCTAGTCGTTAACATGGAGTGGGGCAGGACTCTGAGGTTCAGTCCCAGCTCTGGGAGAGGAGTGGTGTCTAGAGGTTAGAGCACACAAATTTGAAAACAGGACTCCTGGGTTCTCAGCTCTGGGAGGAGATGGGGTCAGTAGTTAGGCCTAGAGGCTGGGGAATGTTCTCCCATTTGAAGTGAAGCGGAGAAGGCACTTTCATGTGAATGGTTGTTCTAAGTTAGCAAGGAAATGATTATACGGAAGCCTTTCTCAGCTGTAGCTTCTCTGATTCTGCAACACCCATGACTGTCACCAAGCGCAAAGGCAGAACTTGTGGATTATGAGGGCCATTGTGAAACTTTCGCTGTCTAGTAAACGTTCCCATGGGTTTTTTACCGTCTGCTTTGGAGTGTTAGTGTTTGGAAATCAGACAGACAGGACGGCGTGCAGAAAAGAAAGGGATCAACTTTCCCTACCTCAGAGGACTTTTATCTAGTGGGTTAGGGAGCTGGGAGTCAGGACTCCTCAGTGCTATCCCCACCTCTGGGAGGGGAGTAGGGTCTAGTGGCTAGAATGGGGGTGGGGGTAGAAATCTGGACTCCTGGGTTCTATTTCCCTGTTCTGGAAGGTGGGGCAGCTAGTTGTCAAAACAGCTAATTTGGAACTAGGATTCTGGAGTTCAATCCCTAGTTTTGTTGCTGACTCCTATTGTGTGAACTCAGGCAAATCATTTCCCTGCCCCATGCCTCAGTTTCCCCATCTGTAAAAGGAGGCTACTCACCTACATTAAAATGAGAATGACTGAATGGTTGTAAAGCACTTTGGACTATGAGAGAAAGGTTTTATTATATAAATGTGAAGCATCACCATCTGAATGGGCCTGTTCTTCTAGTCATACAGGGCAGTTGCTGTGATTTGGGACATTACAACTGAAAACCTATGGCTGTGTCTACACTGCTACTTTAAGCGCTAAAACTTTAGTCGTTCAGGGGTGTGAAAAAACACACCCCTGAGCGACAAAAGTTTTAGTGCTGAAAAGCGCCAGTATAGACAGTGCTTTATCGCTGGGAGCTGCGCTGTAACGTGGGCAGTTAGACATACCCTATGATTCAGGCTACATTTTAATCATGGGTATTTTTAGTAAAAGTCATGGACGAGTCATGTGAAGTAAACAAAAATTCACGACCCGTAACCTCTCCATGACTTTTACTATATATACCCCTGACTAAAACTTGGGCGGGGGGGTGCGGGTGATCTGGGGGGGCAGTCGGGGGTGCTGCAGGTGCTGGGGGAGGTGGCCCGGAACCCTGCTGGTGCTGCGTGGGGTGCGCAGGCAGCAGCGCATGGCCCAGGATCCCCGCTGGTGCTGGGGTGGGGAGGGTTGTCGAGGCTGGCAGGGGCTCCTACTCAGCTCCGCGTGTCCCTGCAGCTCCTAGGCGGCGGAGGGGCCAGGGGGCTCCGTGCACTGCTCCCGCCACAAGTGCCGGCTGCACAGCTCTCATTGGCCAGGAACCATAGCCAATGGGAGCTGTGGGGGTGGGGCCTGAGGGCACGGGCAGCACGTGGCATGGAATCCCCTGGTCCCTCTGCCGCCTAGGAGCTGCAGAGCCATGCCAGTGGGAGCTGGGGAGCCACCCACCCTGAGGTAAGTCCCTCCCCGCCCCCTCCAACCTCCTGTCCCTAGCCCTGAGCCTCCTCCCATACACCCAAACTGCTGCTGCTGGCCCAGGGACTGCTTGGCTCAGGCAGCCCCTGTGCCAGCACCAGCCACTGCAGAAGTCACGGAGGTCAGGGAAAGTCACGGAATCCGTGACTTCCGTGACCTCATTGACAGACTCGCAGCCTAATCTCCAGACAGTGTCAGGAAGGAACGACTCCTCATGGAGCCATAAGAGTCAGCTGGAGGCACTGGAGGGGAGTTTCCAGCAGCTGGGTGATTCATGGGCTCTGGGACATTCTGCTGACAGCAAAAATCTTCTCATCTTTTCGATATCTTAGAAAGAGGAAGGTGATTCCAAGTATCTCACCCTTATTTAGTTCCATCCCACAGTTACTCCCCCACCCCCACCCTGCTGCAGCACCATGGTTGACCTAGCCCAGCTGATACTTTCAGAACTGCCCCCTCCCATTCTATCCCCTCCACTGGTGCCCATAGGGCCTTTCTCAGAAAAAGCCAAACATAAGGGATGTGATTAGGATGCGTGTCCCAGTAATGGGGTCCTCTCCCCCCACTGACTGACCCATGAGGGGGCAAAGAGGAGGGGAAAAGGAGCAAAGAAAAACCACAGAAGAGAAAGAGAGAAGAAGAAGATTAAAACAAAGCCTCAAACATCCCATCCCATCCCAATCACAGGGATACCTTGGAAGGGATACCTTCCACTGATAGACGGAAGGACATGTAGGGGAAGAGATAGGGGGACCCCTGTGGAAGAAGGGAGACTCCTCACTATGACTTTGCTGAGCACACCAGCAGCTTGACCCGTCTCCCATAGTCTGAAAGAGACAGAACCCTGCTTGCCCCTGGATACCAGAGACTTTTCTCACACTGCCTCTAGCCGCTGCCTTGCTAGGGAGGGTGTATAAAGGGGCGCAGAGCTCCGCAATGCCTCTGGGGGGTGCTAGCAGCATCAGCAACTGACCTTGCTCTGCCTTTCCCTCTCTAGGGCTGTGACCGGGGTCCTAGTGGGGAGCCAGCTGTGGTCATTCAATTAAGGTGAACTGCAAAGAATAGGGCAGACAATCCCCATAAAGCTGGTGGATATTCCAATATTTAGATTCACCAAACCAGCTTCTTTATTACCTTACTGGTTACTCAGAAGTCCAACAATACAGTTCCCTTAATACAGGCCCCCGTCTACGTCCCCATGTCAAATATGATGAAAAATTCTGTAAATCTTATTTCATCATATAAAAGAAAAAGTTCTACCAATCCCAAAGGATTGGCCACATTACCTCCCAGGTTATTGAATATTCCATATCTTACCCAAATACACACTTATAGCCAATTCTTATTAACTAAACTAAAATGTATTAAAAAACAAAAGAGAGAGTATGGCTAAAAGATCAATATACCTACAGCAATGAGTTCAATTCACTGAGGTGCAGATTCATAGCAGAGATGGTGAGCTTTGTAGTTGAAAAGAGTTCTTTCAGAAATAGTTCATAGGTCATAGTCCAATGTCCAATTCTCATATTCAGGACGTACCAGTATAACTGGGACCTCAATCTTGCGACTCAAACTTCCCTTGATGAAGCCTAAGCAGATCTAAGATGACAGAATCAGGACCCAAGGATCTTTTATACAATGTCATGTCTTTTGACAAGTTGGAGTTCCTCAGGGAACAAACGGTAATTAGGATGACTTTGAAGGAGGTCCATCACCGGTACTTAGCTATACAAATTAACATAAAGCCATTTGCTTGTTCCTCCACCATTGACAGTACATTTCAAAGAGAGATGAATACCGAGATATCCCATGTTTACAATTCATTTAAATGCTAGGATGTTCTTTTGATCTCTGAACTATCAGAATACAGCATAGACAGGGACTGATGATTACATCCTTGACCCTTCTCATACTTATGTAAATACACAAAAACACAAACATTATCTCCCCACATGTCTTTTGAGGATTATTTATTTTGCAGGATGTTTAACCCTTTCTAGCCACGTGTCACACCCCCAAAGTGAGACTGGTGTGGAAGGGCGAAATTAGAGCTCCTGGATACACTTTAAGGACCTTCCAACATTGATATGAGCTGTGTTTACATTAAATTCTTTGTAAGGCCAAATTATTGATGCATGCTTTGGCCCCAGCCAAAATCTTAGTCCATACTTTGTGAAACACTTTAGTGATTCCAGGATTTGGTCTATGTGTTGACTTAACATAGCCATTAATGTTCTTCAGAGAGCACTTACTCTGGCATTCAGCCAGGAAGGCTGTGAGGTTTTGCACTTCATTTTGCCTTTTTGCACAGCAGTTCAAGCTTGTAGTGTTTTTTTCTGCTGTGTACAGTTTCAAGATTAGATACAGGCACTAACTGTGGAATATCAGTATCACCAGGCCTTTTAACATAGTGTGTGTTGTCATGTAATGAAACAGTATACCATGAAGGCTTTTACAACATAATGAGTTGTTATGTATCACCCCCAACATGTTCAAGGGTTTTCCCAAAAAACATGCACATTGTACATTTTTACAGTTCTTGGTATCAGGACCACAATCACAAAAGTTAACATTAGCATTAACATTAACATCAAATTCATTGCAGGTGTACATTCACAATCATTTTTGTTATGCCATGCCTTTGGCTCAGTACCATTGGGGTTTTGGCATTTTAGGGTTAATCTGTGGCTTTCATTAGCATGATACATTTTTTCCCTTTCTCCCTGTTCCGGAGGGTCAAAATCTGAGCTCTTTTGCTTAACAGAATCCATTGGCCGGCTGGGTGTGTCCTTTTTGCTAACAGCTACAGACAAGTCTTTCTCCCCCCAGTCAGTCAGGTAATTTGCATCTACACAGACACTAGCCTGTTTACCAGTTTACCAATTCCAAGGCTGGACTCTGTCTTAAAGAGATTCCATCCATTTTCACTAGCATGTTAGACTCAAGGTTCTTTTGTCCTTCCATTACCAACCTCTGCTTCAACATGGAATCAGATGTCAAGTCCACTAAGAGACTACAAGTCGTATCCAAAATATCTAGAGATGAGAGTTTGCCTGCTGTCCCCTGCATCCTTGTGGGTTCAGTTATAAGGCTGTTCTGCTCTGAAAAACCAGTAACCTGATCTTTCCTCAGTACCTGAGTCACAGACTGCTTACTTAAAAAATCAGCATGGAGACATTCATGTTCCAACAGCATTGTCTCCCCAACAAGCTGGTTAAGTTTATAGGGCTCTTTAAATGCCCTAACAATTTTTATTCCACCTGAAATCTTCACACTGGATTTTTTCAAAGCAAATTCAGTGGATTCATTTTCATTTGAAAGACTTTGGCCATTAGGCACCAGCACACTTTCATCAGAAGAGAGATGTTGTTGTTTACTATCAACACTGGCCCATTAAGAGTCAATGGGAATAATTCCTTTTCACAGACTTTAACGACTTTACCAAGAAATTCCTTTCCTTCTGCAATATCATGCAATGCAACAGATTCTTTCTGAGCTTTATTTATGTCCAGAACTGACTTTGGCACAACAGACAAATCACCAAACTCCTTCTGCATGTCACATACATCCAGAATCACCTCTGGCCCATCAGGAGGATTTTCACACAACCCCCTTTCAGGTAAACTGCTAGACTTCATAGTCAAAAGATTAGAAGCATTCTCTTCCTTGTTACAAGTTTCCACACTGTCAGTGGGTAACATAGTCAAATCACCTTCATGCTTTCCTTGTGCCCTGGCTGTGATCTCACCCTGATCAGACAAGGTTGTCATATCTTTACCCAGCAACCCACTAGCAACAGGCAAAATAGAAGCACCAGAATCGCTTGGTCTCTGGGAGCTATTTATGACATTAACTGGATGCAACCTAGTTGCAATGTCATCATCCCTAGCAGACACAAATTTATGACCACTTCCTTCCTGGGCTTTAGTTGTATCCAGAACCAACTTTGGGTCAACTGATAAATTTTTAACCATCATAGGCTGACAGGCTTCTTCTGTCTGCTTTACAAACAGAAAAGAGCTGGAGAAACTTTCCCCTTTACCAGACAAACAGCTTGGGATGTCCTTTCCTTTGTCCTAGCACACATGGCTATTCACAGACAACTGCTGGAGATTGGGGTAGCTCCTTCATGGGCAAGTCATTACCCCTAACAGACACAGGAACATTTCCTTCACTGTCACAATTCTCCACACTGGTAACAGGTAAGGCACATGGATACTCATGTTCCATTAACCTGGCCTTCCCAAACTGCTGATTAGACAAAGCCATCAGCTCAGAAGGCTGCCTAGGCTCATCTAAACGTTCTTTGCCTTCCCCTCCCTTAACAGATAAACTGCTGTTTTCCACAAATAGTGTCTTATTACACCAGGGGTAGGCAACCTATGGCACGCGTGCCGAAGGCGGCACGCGAGCTGATTTTCAGTGGCACTCACACTGCCCGGGTCCTGGCCACTGGTCTGGGGGGCTCTGCATGTTAATTTAATTTTAAATGAAGCTTCTTAAACATTTAAAAAACCTCATTTACTTTACATATAACAACAGTTTAGTTATATATTTTAGATTTATAGAAAGAGACCTTCTAAAAATGTTCAAATGTATTACTGGCACGCAAAACCTTAAATTAGAGTGAATAAATGAAGACTTGGCACACCACTTCTGAAAGGTTGCCGACCCCTGTATTACACTAAGCTACTTTAAGCACATCACTTTTACCTGGGCCAGGCTTACTTCCCCAAGCTTTACTAGCCAACAATGTATCACTCACCAAGACTGTCCCCCTTCCTTCCTCAGTTAGGGCTTTAACCTGATCCCCAACTTTAACCTGCTTTAGAGAAACATTTCCCTGAGCCCTATCTAATGTCAGATTCACTTCTGAGATACCAGACAGACACTCAGAAATTTCCTCCACATATGCACTGCTTCTTTGCACAGACAAACAGCCATCTTCCTCAGACAAACATTTGGAGAAAAACCTCCATAGGCAAATCCTTGTCCCTAGTAGACACAGATTCAGGACTATTTCTTTCCTGTGACTGATTTATGTCATCAACTTGATTTAACAAAGTTTTAATATCATCCTCAATCAAAAGATCCTTAGGCAATAACTTTCTTACACCAGCTATAACTTCATGTTTAATACCATTCCATTCAAGATGGATTCTGGCTAAAGGCACACTTACAGTAAACTCATAGAGGATTACAATATTCACAGTCTTGTCTGGTAAATAATCTTCCTCTTTGACAAGTAATTTGCCCTAAACAGCTTTTCCCATTGACTTTTACATTCTCTGCACAAGTTATGGGGTTACCTTCACCCGAGCTCACAGTAAAAGCATTGACATAAAAAATGGCAGTGTTGAGGTAAATTTGGTTACACACAGACAACTGCTTAGAGTCAAACAACATAGCAACATTGTTACAAACTGGATAGATTCTATCCCCATCTCTGTTGTTGAGAGGAGCTGGCTTTCCAGGATGATACAGTTCCTGTTGTTCCTTTATTCTTTTGAGTTGAAGCTTAAGTCTGTCCACTTTTGCCTTAGCTTCTAGTTCCTGCAGTTGAATATATGCCATTCTTTGTTCATGTTCAAAACACAGGCTTTCTCTTTCAGCAGCTTCTCCTTCCATATCAGCTATTTTTTGTTCATGTTCAAACTGCTGCTGGTTTCTCACCCCCAGCATTTTTGCTGGGTCTGCTTTCTTATCACTGGCAATTAATGGATTTTTCAGTTCCGGCTCTGGGGCTTTTTTCTTAAAAGACAACCCCCTCTTTGAGCACAATTCTTCCAGGCTTTTTCTGTCAGGATCTTGATCATGGGTCACTCACTGTAACTGATTTTTAATCCTTAAACTCTCCAATATCAACATTTAATTTTGACAAGCATGTGGTTCTGATCCAAAAACCCAATTAACCTGTGGTAATGTGTATCCAAGCAGGCCTACGTCACTGTGACCGGGGTCCTAGTGGGGAGCCAGCTGTGGTCACTCAATTAGGGTGAACTGCAAAGAATGGGGCAGACAATCCCCAAAAAGCTGGTGGATATTCCAATACTTAGATTCACCAAACCAGCACAAAGCAGCTTCTTTATTATCTTACTGGTTACTCAGAAGTCCAAACAACACAGTTCCCTTAAAGTGATCCAGCCTCAGGCCCCCATCCACATACCCACGTCAAATATGATGAAAAATTCTGTAAATCTTATTTCATCATATAAAAGAAAAGGTTCTACCAATCCCAAAGGATCGGACACATTACCTCCCAGGTTATTGAATATTCCAGATCTTACCCAAATACACACTTACAGCAAATTCTTATTAACTAAACTAAAATGGAGTGGCTGTGGGTTACATGTACAAGGTGGGGATCGGTCCCTGCACCCTCCCTAGCTCTTCCCCTGCATCTCCCTTACTCCCAAGGAGCTGGGTTTATGGGTAAGTGGCCCCATGGGATACCTGTTTGTCCCAGGGCTGGTTTCCTTCCCAGAAGCACCCAGAGGGAGAATGCTGCATGTTGAGGAATCACTCTCTTCTGTGCGCTGGGATCGATTTGTCTCCCTCTGTAGCACTCAGCCTTCTGCACATGAACATAGTTATCCATGTAATGGGAGATCCAGGTTGGCCAGACCCGAGAGGCCGGATAAATCCAAGATGAGTCTGTAGGAATGTGACAGACTCAAGGGCCAAGTCCTGAATTTGGTAGGACTTTGCCTGAGTAAAGAGTTGCCATGCTATGGGAGATCAGAGGCCTTAATCATGAGGTGTTTATTATAACCACAAACCAACAGGCTTCCACCCAGCTTGAGCTCAAGCTTGGTCTTCCTTGTTTACCAGGGATAGTACCTGGCCTGAACTGTATGCAGCACAGGGACCACTAGTGGATGAATAATACACTGCAAGAAAACATATAATTACAGGTGAGAGTAAAGTCTTAGCACGGGCTCTAGGAGTTTGACCCCAGCAGGGGTATGGAGCTCATTTGGAAGCAGTTCTAAGGAAAACAGCAACATCTTTGAATGTGAGAAGAGGTTGAAAGGGGCTATTATTCTGTCTCAGCGCAGTCTGACCAGACCACAGCTGCCTCAGATCCTCAGACATTTCTGATGCTAAACAAGAAAGAGAAACAATCTAATTGCCTTTCCCCAGCATCTTCCATGCAAGCAGAGCAACGCTTAACAAATTGAGCCACCTGTGAGTTATATCAGTATCATTTCACTGATACTGACATAACTCATTTCCCAGATGGAGAAATGACATAATCCATTTCACAGATGGAGAAACTAAGGCACAGAGAAGTGAAGTGACTTGATCGAGGTCATTTGGAGAGTCTGTTGCAGAGTCCAGTTTAAAATTCAAGAGTCCTAACTCCCAGCCCGCCTCCTCTAACCACTTGCTCCACACCTCTTCCAGAGTTGGGAAAAGAACCTAGCATTCCTGGCTCCTGTCATAAATATAAAGGGAAGGGTAACAACCTTTATGTATACAGTAACATAAATCCCTCCTGGCCAGAGGTACAGAATCACTTACCTGTAAAGGGTTAATCAGTTCAATTAACCTAGTTGGCACCTGACCAGAAGGACCAATGGGGGAAGAAGATACTTTCAAATCTGGGGGTGGGAAGGTTTTGTTTGTGCTCTTTTTGTTGGATCCCTCTCTGGACAAAGAGAGAGACCAAGCAGGTAACCCAGCTCCTAAAAGATTCTGAACTGATACATCTAAAAATTACAGAAATTGTAAGTAATAGCAAGGAAATGCGTTAGATTATCTTTTGTTTTAGCTTGTGAATTTTTCCTATGCTAAGAGGGAGGTTTATTCCTGTTTTTGTAACTTTGAAGTTGAGCCTAGAGGGGAATCCTCTGTGTTTTAAATCTTTTTATTTACCCTGTAAAGTTATCTTCCATCCTGATTTTGCAGGTGTGATTCTTTTACTTTTTTTAAATAAAATTCTTCTTTTAAGAACCTGATTGATTTTCAGTGTCCTAAAAACAGGGATTTGGTCTGTGCTCACTTTGTTAACCTACTGGTTGGTATATTATTCTCAAGCCCCCCCAGGAAAGGGGGTGAAGGGATTTGGGGGGATATTTTGGGGGAGATAGGGCTCCAAGTGGCCCCTCCCTGAATGTTTGTTTAAATCATTTGGTGGTGGCAGCAAGACCATCCAAGGACAAGGAAAGGAATTTGTGCCTTGGGGAAGTTTTTAACCTAAGCTGGTGGAATATAAGCTTAGGGGGTCTTTCATGCGGGTCCCCACATCTGTATCCCAGAGTTCAGAGTGGGGAGGGAACCCTGACAGCTCCCCACCCCCTGCTCCAACCATTGCCCTGTAACTGAAAGCAGAGGAAATGTGCTCACTAAACATGTGCTTCCCCTTCTGACAAGTGCTCCACTCTGGTTTGAAGCCTGCTAGGTGCAGAGAGGAACTTGCGGCACTGGAGCAGGGCCACCCTGGAAATGGGGTGAGTCAACCCAGGCTGGAATGACAGAATGGAAAACCACCTCAGCCCCTGAGACAGCAGCCAGCTGCACACAGAGGGGTGGCTTCAGCACAGACCTCAGATGTCTTCTTGCCAGTGAGATGTTGCCTGGAATGTGGCCAGAATCTGGCACTCACTCCTAGCCCTTGAGTGAGACTCTGAGTAATGTTCTTCCTGAGAAGGGGATATGAAGGGCTTGTTTATCTCACTACATCAATGATGGGGCTGGAGACAAGACACAGAAGCAACTAAACTTGAGGGTTTGTCTGAAAAATACAGTATGGGGCAGTAGGGACCAGCGGTTAGAGCAGGGACTTGTAGCCAGAACTCTTGGGTTCTATTTTTAGTCTAGAAGTTGGGGGGAATGTAGACACTGGACTCATCCCCTCTTTTTCTTCTTTCATATGTACACAGGAGGCCGGGAGTATTTTCGGGGGTTGTTTTCCACACAGGGAAGACGAGGTGAAAATTACTGCAACGTTCAACACATCCCAAGAAGAAAACAAGCCCAAGTTTGCCCTCTGCAGCTCGCCTTTAAACACACTTTCCCCCCAAACACTTCCCCCAGGATCTCCGCTAGACACTTCTGAGGCCTGGAGGTCCCACCATTGCAGTGTGTTTGGCAGGTCTCAGCTAGATTGGTTGTGACCTGCTCTATACCCAGAATTTATGAAGGCACAACTGTGTCACTGAGGGGGATGCTCTGTTTGCTGAAATCGTTATACTGCTAATACACCACGTTCCAGCTGTGTCCATTGAAGGCAGGAGAAGAAGTAAACTGCTGCATCTGCACAGGGAGATTAGGGAAAAAAAATTAACACTAAGGCTAGTTAAGCACTGGAAAGGTTTCCAAGGGAGGCTGTGGAATCCCCCTCACTGGAGGTGGTTAGACAAACAACTGCCAAGGATGGTCTACCAGTTGAGGCTATGCACATTCAAACTGGAATTAAGGCAGCAGGAATGTTTGACAGTGAGGGGAACTAACCACTGGAACAAAATCTCTGGCCATTGTAAAATCAAGGTTGGCTGTTTTGCTGTAGTTCAAACAGGAAATAATTCAGGGAAGTCCTATGCCCTAGGCTGTTCAGACTGGCTGATCACAGTGGTCCCTTGTGCCCTTAGAGTCTCTGGTCATAGGACTTCCCTGAAATAATTTTTCTTCCTCCTTGTAACAACTTTTTATGTACTTGAAAACTGTTATCATGTCCCCTCTCAGTTTGCTCTCTCCAGACTAAACAAACCCAATTTTTTCAATCGTCCCTCATAGGTCATGTGGTCTAGACCATTAAAGATTTTTGTTGCTCTTCTTTGGACTTTCTCCAATTTGTCCACATCTTTCCTGAAATGTGGTGCCCAGAACTGGACCCAACACTCCAGCTGAGACCTTTATCAGTGCAGAACAGAGTGGAAGAATTGCTTCTATTGCTGTCTCATTATTAATAATCGTGTTTATTACCATAGTGCCTGGGGATCAACCAAGATCAGGGCCCCGTTGTGCTAGGTACAAACAGAGGAGTAGCCAGTTCCTGCCCCAAGGAGCTGACATTCTCAATCAAGTTGGTGCCGTTGGAAATAAACAGCAAGTGAATTTCAGAAGAGCTGGTGGAGCTGAGCAATGGCAGTAATCGTCAGCTGGAGGATCCATGAGCCCTGATAGTCATGGAGAAAGCTGGCCTGGCTCAAAGGGCACAAAATGAGCCCAAAGCAGCATTGGCACATCTGCATTTGCACAGGTACCGCTTCCTTTGATACACTCCTCACACCCTCCGCTCCTCCTGTCTCCACAGGATGCCGCTGATTTCTTCCAAGAGAAAATGGACAAAATATGTGGCCTTCTCCCTCCTTTCCCTGCTACTCCCTGGAACTCTCTCCTCCTTCTCTCCAGTCACAGAGGCAGAAGTTTCTCACTGTTCTCCTTCTCTCACCCCTCCACCTGCCCCAGTGACCCCATTGAAAACCTGATCTCCCTTGCACCCATTCTCATCCCCTCCCCCATGGCTATGGTTCTTCCTGTGGCTCTGCAAATGCCAGAGGATCGTGTGTCCCACAATTGCAGCGTTCATGAGATCAGCGCAGTGTTGGGTGGGCTCCATGCTTCCGTCAGAGATGGCAGACACTGGAAAGTGCTGCATGGGTTTGTGGGAGTTTTTTTTTTAAACTGCAAGAATTAGGGGAT
The DNA here is from genome assembly GCA_003942145.1 of Platysternon megacephalum. Classification (NCBI taxonomy): domain Eukaryota; kingdom Metazoa; phylum Chordata; order Testudines; family Platysternidae; genus Platysternon; species Platysternon megacephalum. Next base: position 53,045 of record QXTE01000584.1, read on the forward strand.
ACGGATGGCATTATGAGATAGAGAAAGTTGCGTGCTGGGAACTTGACCCCTGGCTCCCAGAGATCCCTGGGTGACACATTTCTACCCCACAACACATTGCAAACATTTCTCAAAAGGCATTACATTGGGCGGTGGCCCACTGGGATACCTATCCATGGTGCACCTCACTTTGCATCAGCACAAGCACTGCTAGTGAGTATGCGAAGCACCAATGCAAGCAGCCAAGCATGCACCCACCCAAGCGATAACTTTGGCGGCTCTACACCAAGTTAGCTTGGGTTGACCAAAGTCCATAGCGTAGACATGGCCTTATACTTAGATTGGACGCTCTTTGGGTCAGGAACTGTCTTTGTTCTGTGTTCGTACAGCATCTAACACAATGGGGTCTTGGCCCATGTCTGGAGCTTCCAGGCACTACCACAGTACACAAAATAAACAAGGCTATGATTCTGGCATGGACATTTTTAGTAAATTTCACAGCAGAGATGAGAGGGGAAAATGAAGTCATGGAAAGGTCCCCGACATTCCTTCCTGGCCACAGGTTAGCCATGTGCTTTTCTCTTCAAGGCATTGCACAGGAAAAGGCATTTCCTATGCTTGGTTTTCAGTGACCCAAATAAAGTCTGTGAAATCTTGAAAGGGGCTGCGGGGGGTTGGAGAGCAAGCCCAGTTCCTGTCCCGTGCAGCTGGGCCTGGTTCTGAGGGTTGCAACCTGGCACCACTCAGGTATGGTGCGCCTGCCAATCTTAGATGGAGACGGAGGGGAAGCTGGGGCAAACCTCAGTGGTGCTGTGACCTTGTGCACCAGGTTGTAACACCCAGTGGGACAGGAAATGCAGCTGAGGTGGGCTCACTCTCCAACACACACACACACAGAGACACCCTGCCCCCCCTCCATTTCCAAAAGTTCAGTCTTTATTTAAATTCACAATTTCTGTGACCACTGTGACGCTGTCAGGCTGGATACCAGCTCTTGCCCGGGCTGCAGGCATTAGCTAAGAACTGACAAATTCATAGCAGGAGACCAGACCAGGTCACCTGCATGTTAGTTTTGCTTAAAATAGGGATTAGTCTAATAAGAATGTGTTCAGTGTTTAGACTCTATGAAATGCTTGTAAGTTGCGTCGTGCATTAATCTCACTGGTAATGTCTATGTCCCATGTTATAAAGTAAGATTTCAGTGTTTGTGCTGTAACTGGAAACCCCCACAGTGAGGAGAGAAGCATTACCAAATAAGTGTGAAATACTAGTTTGTTATACAAGGTGTCATTTCCTGGCCAGCACAAGAAGGCTCAAAGACACCAGAGAAACAGCTGTGGAACATCAGAGGACAAAAGACTTTACTGATTGCTTTCCCCCCCAACCCCCAGTGCACATGAACTTGTCCCATCACTTTGAACTGTGGGGGAAGGGAATAAAAATCCCTGACAAGAAGAAATGGCACCTTTGTGGCTGTTTGACCTCTGAAGGGCCAGAGACTTGAAATTGAAGCCAGAGATCCCCAGGGGCTGCCTCCTGGGGTGCCCTGAAAGACACTTTGAATTGACAGATCACAACAATTCTGTCACTCTCAGGAGTTAGCTGGTAACTCATTGGCTGTACATGTTCGCTTGCTTTGACCTGTAAATGATGCATTTATTGCTTTTCCCTAATTAATAAACCTTTAGATAGTTTATTCCAGGATTGGCTACAGGCATCACTTTGGTGCAGGATCGAGGGTACCAATTGATCTGGGGTAGGTGACAGGTCTCTTGGGACTGGAAGCAACCTGAATCTGGTGTCATTTTTGGTGTAAGTGACCATTTATCCCTATGTCCAGTGTGTCTGAGTGGCAGGATAGACTGGAGAGTCTAAGGGGACTGCCTGACTCCATGGTACGACTGGTACAGTGATCCAGGAGTTCACAGTTGTTACTGACTTGGTGAAAGCCAATTAGAGAACACACCAGCACTTTGGGGGGTCTGCCCTATTTGTGACAGTCTGAGGTGGGCTCTCCTGGTCGTGAGCCGCTCCAGACAGCCTGACAACCACTGTCACCTCTGTGCCAAAATCGTAGCCTTAATAATAAACAATAGCAAGGAGTGTTCGAAGGCGAGGAAGAAGAAATCCTGCATTTCATTTTATCTCAGCCCCTCTCCTCAGCCCCAGGCACTTCCCCAATGGCTGAAAGTCACAGCAACTCACCACAAACAATGGAAACGAAAGAGGTGCCCTGTCCACCCTGGCACATGCCATCTGCACCCCACAACTGTATCGACCCCACCTCACCAGCCCCCGCCTGCCCAAATACCTGGGGAAATGCTTCGGTGGAGGACATGCTGTGCTCTGCAGGGCGCACTCTGCTCCTGGGATCAGGCTGCCCCTTCACAGAGAGGCAGGCTGGCCTGGTGCGTATGGCAGGGGCCGAAAGAATAAGCAATATGAGTACAATTCCCAGCTCTGCTGCATTGTGACTAGAGACCAGTCACTTTATCTGTCTGGTCTCCAGCTCCCACCTGAAGGAGGGATAATAATCTACCCTGTCTGCGGCTCTGGCACAATGGGGCCCTGATCTTGGGGGCACTGTTTGATGTGGCTGGTATAATGCGGGCTCTGAGCTTGGTGGGGGTCTGGGCAGCACTGGCACAATTCTGATCCCAGTATGGGCCCTAGATGCTATTGTAACAATACAATGTAGGGAAAAACATGGGGAGGCAAACTTGGAAAGCTGCCTATAGGACTCCCCCTATAAAATGTATGTGACATTATATTGTATCCCCCTAGTTTGAGAAGCACTGTTTTCCTTCTCTGCCCTGCCCTCAACGGTGGGGTCCCTTTGGGGGAACGTTGGATTGCTCCGGACCAGCCCCCTCCAAGCACTGGTGATCTCGGAGCCTTGCCTGCTCACCTGACTCAAATTCCCCCTGCCTCCTACAAGAAGGGCGTGTCTCCTCTACAGGACCCCAGTGTTAGTCAATGGCTCCCCCCCATCGACCGGCTGACATTTTAAAGGGCTAGAGCTGTGCCCATGGCAGGGAAGGGGTTAACGGTGGGTGTCTTCAGCACTCGTGGTTTGTGAAAGGGAAGATGAGGCTGTGGTGTGTTGCAAGCCCTGGCGCTGCACTCAGTCTGTGGTGGAGACGCTGCCGCCCGGGAGGAAGCTACTTCACAGTGTGATGCAAACAGCAGCCAGTTACTGCAGGTACCAGAACGATTCCATGCAGCTGTCGCAGACCAAAAGAGCCAAGATGCCACACGGGAGGCCAGGTAAACACGGGAGGACATAGGGACCGAACTTCTAGCTCATCCCTCTAAGGCAGTGGGTCTCAAACTGTGGGTCAGGACCCCATTTTAATGGGGTCACCAGGACCAGCATTAGACTCGCTGGGACCTGGGGCTGAAGCCAAAACTTGAGTGCTTTAGCTCGGGGCAGCGGGGCTCAGGCTCTGCCCCTGCCCAGGGTCATGTAGGAAGTTTTGTTATCAGAAGAGGGTCGCAGTGCAGTGAAGTTTGGGAACCGCTGCTCTAAGGCGGTACAGAGAATCCTCTGCTTAGATGCCTGGCTGGTGGATCTGGCTCACAGTCACACTGAATGCCAGCTTTGGGGTTGGGGAGGAATGTTCCCCCAGGTCAGATTGCAGGGACCTTGGAGTTTCTGGGAATTTCCCCCCTTCCTCTGTAGCATGGGGCGTGGATCGCCAGCTGGGATCATCTGGGCATGTCTCCCTACTCCCAGAATCAGAGAAATGTGAGGCTGGACGGGACCTCAAGACATCAGCCCCCTGCGCTCAGGCAGGACCAAGTAAACCCCTAGACCATTCGTGACAGGCGTTTGTCCAACCTGTTCTTAGAAACCTCCAGACGGGGATTGCACAGCCTCCCTCAGTAACCTATTCCAGTGCTGAGCTACCCTTCCAGCTAGAAAGATTTTTCAAATATCTAATCTAAATCTCCCGGGCCTCAGATTAAGCTGGTTGTTTCTTGTCCTACCTCAAGTGGATGTGGAGAACCAATGGATCATTGTCCTCCTTATAACAGCCCTTAGCAGGTCCCCCCTCAGCCTTCTTTTTTCAAGACTAAGCCTACCCAGTTTTTCTACCTTTCCACACAGGTCAGGTTTTCTAACCCTTTGATCATTTGTTTTGCTCTTCACTTGACTTTCTCCAATTTGTCCACATCTTTCTTAAAGCGCGGTGACCAGAACTGGACACCATACTCCAGCTGAGGCCTCATCAGTGCTGATTATAGCAGGACAATTACCACCAGTGTCTTACATATGCGTAGAGGGGGAATATGGGGATAGATAGATAGATAGATTAGATTTAGGTAGATGGGCGCATTGGAATAGATAGATATCTAACCCTTCTACCAGGTGGAGTCAGCAGCAACTAGGGCCAGGTTCAATATCTAGGGGGTTCCTCTTAACAATACAGAACAGAACCAGCCCCCACTCAGTAATCTGGGAAAACCAAACACGAACCCTGAGCACCATTAAGAGGCAATACTTCCCCACTCACAAGCACTGAGTCTGTGTATAACGAAACAGAACTTTTATTAAAAGAGAAAGGGAACCAAGCATTAGTTTGGGGAAACACCACAACCCCATTCAAAAGCATGTAACGATAAGCAAACACAACCCCATAGCACGATGGGCTGTGTCCTTTGCCTCAGTTTCCCACCTTGGGGTGGGAAAGTCCAACGAATTAATGTCCCTTTACCACATCATTCCCCTCTCCCTCCACTGCACCCCACTCACAGGTGGCTGTCCTTGGTTAGCAAAGACCAAGAGGGGTCAGAGGGGGTCACTTCCCACCCCAGAAAGGGTGGGAAGGGGGATCAAGCAATGTCTCTGTGGTTGCTATGAGCCTCTGCAACTAGATGTCAGCTGCTGCTTCCGCTGCTTGTGTCTGCTGCTGCTGGTCGGCACTGCCACTTCTGTTATTCCATGGGCTGAGGTCACACGGCTTAACCCAGGGCGTTAGTGATTTCAGCTCTTACTGGTCTCTCCGGCTGCACAGCCTCTGCCTTGNCAAACCCTCAAACCTCTTACCCGGAAAGGGATGGGGATCTAGTAAAGAGGGTTCAGGCAGAGGAGCGGGTGTGGGGGTGCTTGGGGGCTCTACACTGGCAGAGAGGCGGGGTGTGATGTACTGGCAGAGGAGGGTGGAGGAGGAGAGGGGGTATCGGGAGGTTTGCGGGAGAAGAGGTGCAGGGGAAGGGGGAGGTGCAGGAGGAGGGGGCTGGGGGAGGGTACAAGGGGAGAGGTGCGGGTGAAGGGAGAGTACATGGGGAAGGGGTGCGGTGAAGGAGCGATGGGGGGAGGTACAAGTGAAGAGGCTGCGAGCGGGATGGGGGGGTGCAAGGGCTGAGAGGGGCAGGCGCTGACAGCTGCTTCCCCAGCCCTGTGCAGGCAGAGCCGAGAGGACGGACATTGACCCCCAGGTGCCCGAGCCACGGGGGTCCCCCGGTGGGGGCAGTATCCCCCGCTGCCCCGCTCGGAGCCGGGCTCTGCCTCTCCCTGCCTAGGGCAGGCAGCGCGGGGCTGAGGTGGGAGAGGTGCGTGGCGGGCTGGGTCGGGGGCAGGAGGGGGCGGTGGCAGTTCCCTGGTAGCTCGGGCTGCGCAGCCACTCGCCCTGTCAGTGCGCGAGCCAGGATCTGCGCCCCCTGCCCAGCCTGGGGGTGCCCTGCAGAGCCCACTTGGGTGGGGAAATGCTGCCCCGCCCTGGAGAGACTCGGAGCGGTAGCGGCAGCAGGACCCCTCCTCCCTCCCGGGCTGCGGCGGCGAGAGGGGCTCCTGGAGTGTGTGAGGAGCCGGGGAGGGAGGGAAGCGGGGCCCGGGATACAGGGAGGGAGGAGGGATCCTGCTGCCGCTGCTGCTCCGAGTCTTCCCAGGGCGGCGCAGCGTTTCCCCGCCCTAGTGGGCTGTGCAGGGCACCCCCGGGTTGGGCAGGGGGCTCGGATCCCGGCTTTTTACCGCCCTGAGCAAAAAGAAAAGGGGGGGGCGGAGTGCCGCCCCTTGGAACGTGCCACCCCAAGCACATGCTTGGAGGGGTGGTGCCTAGAGCCGGCACTGTCCTTACCCCACATCGAACAGCTTGTGTGTAAAAACCACCCCCCTGAGTGAAGTAAGTTACACCCACAGAGCTATGTCAATCAGATGCTCTCCCACCATCCTGGCTACCGCCGCTCGTGGAAGGGGTTTTATGATGTCGACGGAAGAGCTCTCTACCACCGGCATAGAGCAGCTATACAAGCAATCTTACAGCGGCACAGCTGCATCGGCACAGCTGTAAGCTCGCTAGTGTAAACATGGCCTAAGGCATAGCCCCCAGAGCTACTAACATTCAGTTCCTGTTACCCCTGAACAGAGAAACAAGGTCTCTCACTTGAAGCTAATTAGTTCAGTCTCTAAACCCTACAGAGTGCACAACCAACTAGCATCTAGGACCCTCCTTTAGCCACACCTCCCCTCCCATCCCAAACGCCGCTCCCACCCTTGCTCTCCTTCACAGGGCTTTGGCACCCCTACCCCATGCTTAGCAAATGAGGTTCAGATTAGGGTGGCGCCTCACAGGCCAGACTAAGTACAGTTCTGCTGCCCTTTCTTCATACAATAAGGAGAAAAATATTTCATTACCCCTGCACTAGATAGTAAAGTGAATTGTAACCCAACACCAGCCAAAAGTGATCGTTTTGGTCAAGCACTCCATCATGCTGCGCACCTAGGCAGAATAGACGCAAACACAAGCTGTTCCTGAAGTCTTTGCCCTCAGCTCATCACTAGATGTCAGTGGAGGGCTCGTTCAGACCCTGCTTACAGATAGATAGATAGATAGATAGATAGATACGGTGTATGAGGAGGTATAGATATAGGGAGGTGTATGGGGATAGATAGATAGATAGATAGATAGATAGATAGATAGATAGATAGATAGATAGACTGTATGGGGATAGATAGATATAGGGTGTATGGGGATAGATAGATAGATAGATAGATAGATAGATAGATAGATAGATAGATACGGTGTATGGGGATGGATAGATGAATACCTGGTTTATCCAACTAAAATTACACTCTGCAGACAGCACAGGTGAAGGGTTTGGGCAGTAAGTGAATCCTTAGAGGGCAAATTTTCAGCCCTGAGAACAAGGATTTTGCCCAGGGATTCCCATAAACATCCCTGCAGCTGTAGACATTCTCGCAGCCCAGGCCAGCAATCAGCGGTTGACTCTGTGGGTTGTGAACAGCTTTGATTGCCTTAGATTGGAAGCTCTTTGGGGCAGGGACCTGGGTCTATACAGCGCCTGGTGCAGTGGGGTCCTGGGCCGCGGCTGGGGCTCCGGCGCATCTGCAATACAGATAAATAATAATAACAATGACAGCGAAAGCCAAAGCTGGGCTGGGAAGTGACTGGACCCAGCATCCAGGCCTGGGGAGGAGTCTGGGTTTTAAATGCTTTGTGATCCAAAATAGATAATAAAAGAGGTCCACGGCTGTTCTAGAAAACCCTCTTTCTGCCTCTAGATTCGATAGGCAGTTTTGAGGATGAGAGGGATTATGAGAACGTCGATCCCAATCAGCCACCACCCGAGCCTCAGATGCAGTCCCAGTGGCAAGCAAAGGCAGAGCCAGGTGGGTGACTCACTTGAGCTGCATCTCACAGAGCACGGGAGGTGTGTGGACCACAGAATTGATGGGTCAGCACAACCGGGCTTGATGTCTGGGTTTGGCAAAGGGAAAAGCATTAATGTGAGGCTACAGATGGAAATGAAGAGCAATTGGCTCAGGCTCTCTGTAGACTCAGGCAGCCTATCTGCATCAGTGTTATCTCCGCTGCCAAAGGGAATTTGTTCAAAGGCAGTATGAGCAGTTGGATGCCCAACTCCCACAGCCCCCTCCCCCCCACCAACGGGAATTAAGTGCCCAGTTCCCACTTGTGCCTTTGAAAATCTCACCGATGGTTTTATTTTTAAACGAAAGTTGAGGTTTTTGGAGCATGACGCAGCTGGGCCAAATCCTGCAGCCACTTCCAAGGGTGCAGAATACCAAGGGCTGTGGCCTAGACACAGCAGCTAGAGCACAGTGGAGATGCTCAGGCTTGCAAAGGCGAGTTTAGCGGGGCCCCTGACTGGGCTGGACACAAATAATCCTTGTTCCAGGGAAACGATCCCATTAGAACAACTCGTCTTCAGAAGAAGACTGAAACCCAGCCCCCTACAGCAGTGCTGCCCTGCGTGGTGCTGGCGTGCGTTCTCCCCAGCCCTCGGGCGACTGCCTGGCTCGGTGTCTCACGCTTGGGTGAGCAAATGGGGCATTTACAGGAATTAAACTGATGACACCCCCCAAGCTCCCTCCTTGGGCAAACAACCCAATGCACACTCAGTGCTGTGGCAGTGGGTTCAATGTACGGATTGCAGAGGCAGGGAGCGAGGTCTCCTGGGAGGTTCTCAGCACTTTGCCGGGTTAACTCCCAGCTCGACTCTAGTGTTTTTCATCAGTGGATCTCCAAGTGCCGTACAAATGAGATCAGTAACATTATTGGCTTTAGTTGTGGCTTTTCTGGTGATGCCTGCGGCGGGGCGAACACTGCCGGTGTGCCAGCCCCAGGGTCTGTCCCTGGTCAGGAATCCCCTAGGTGGCACATTTTCACATGCAGCTACGAGGGTAATAAATAGCAATGCTGGAGCCTTAAACGGCAGCTGTCAGCAGTGACAGAGAGCCGGGGACATGGGAGTGCAGAGACCAAAGGCAGGAGAAAGGGAACCACTGCCCTGGCATGGCAGTGGGAAAATGGGAAGCACAGAGAGCCCCTGGCATGGAGCAGAATGGGGGACTTTGGTATGGGGGGAGAGGGAATGGGGGGCACACAGAGGCCCTGGCAGGTGGAGAAATGGGGGACCCTGGTATGGGGTGGTGGTGGAATGGGGGGCACACAGAGCCCCGGCATGGGGAAAAATGGGGGACCCTGGTTGGGGGAGGGGGGATAGTGGGCATCCAGAGCACCTGGCGTGGGGGGGGGCAGTTGCTGGGGGATGGGAGGATGGCGCACAGGGAGCCCTGGTGGGTGCCATGTGCTCCGTACAGAAGCTACCACGCCCAGGCCCCCTGGTTCCAGGAAACCCGCCCAGCTTGGTGGATGAGCCGACGTTGGCATCGGGCGCCTGCCATCGGCCTGGCACCGTCGGCATGGGAGAGCTGCCCTGGCTTGACTCAGACCTGGCACAGCCCCCCAAGGCAGCGTCTCCACTAGGAAAACTCCTGCTAAGAGAGGGGGGTGTCCCTGTGGAGACAGGGAAGTTTGGAGCTTCCATCAGTTAGCAGGTTGAGGTGAACCCCTGGCTCCCGCGGTTGCTACTTAGACCCACTGACCCATGGGAAAGCTCCAGGATGCCTTCTCTCCACTGAGGACTTGTCTACGCTTCAGAGCCTGCGGCGGTATAGCTGTGTCAGCCGAGTGCCCTAGGTCGGCCAGCTGGAGGTGTTCCTGGGCTGGCGGACACCACCTCCCCAAATGACATTAGCCACATCCACAGGAGCATTCTTCTTTTCACGTGGTTGTGTCTACACTGGGAGTTTTGCTGGCATTGCTGTGTCGGCATGAGAGTGTGTGTGGTTTTTGCACACTCCTAGCCGACATAGCTAAGCCAGTGAAGCTTTGTAGGGTAGATCAGGCCTCGGGCGTTACCCCATTCTAGCTGTCACAAGGTAAGAACACTCCCTTTTTTTCCTAGCAAAGACAAAGGTGGATGCTCTGATTTTTGGTTTATTTGGGTTTTTCAACCCTGCTCCTAATCAATTGAAACTAACTGAAGAAAGCGGCTGTTAAGCTGAAATAAGTGTGTCTACACTGGTTTGATTAAAGCAGTTTAAATTCACATCTCTGCCGAAACCGGTGTGCCTTTTTTGTGCAGATGAGCCCTTTGTAATCTGCTTAAGATACAGCTCTGTAAGATCCTCTTGAATTGACTCAAGCATGTCTACACTAGGGACTTGTCTGCATCTAAGTTGCACCAGTTTCATTTTAATCGGTTTACAAATCGATTTAGTGCAAATCAGTGATTTAGTAAACACTGTGAAATCAGTGCCGATAGCTGGTGTTAAGCCGATTTAAGAGTGTTCACACACAAAGCAGCCCCAGTTTAAATAAAGGGGAGTGAAATTGCACCTTCAGTTAAACCAGGGAAAGTTTTTGCATAGACCAGGCCTGGGTGAGTCACACCAGTTTAACGCACTCACTTATGTGGACAAGGCCTCGAAGAGCTGGATTCTCAAAGGTGCTGAGTCCCTGCAGCGCCCATGGACCCCGGCAGGAGCGGAGAGTCATCAGTGCTTTCAAGGATTGGGACCGTAGCGAGGCAAACAAGCCCAAACACCATGGTGATGGGCTCGGGGTCCTATGGGGACAAAGAAGGCTCTGTTCTCTCCTCTTTACAGTTCACACCCCAGAGTGCACTCTCTGGTGCTGTGGGGGGCACCCACTAGACCCTGCTCCTCTCCTAGAGGGGGAAATAGAACCCAGGAGCCCTGGCTCCCAGCCCCATCTGCCACTCTTCTCCCTTCCCCTCCCCTCCCCGAGCTGGGGATAGAACCCAGGGGTCCTAACTCCCAGCCCCTCCCCCCACATTCTAACCACTCCCACCATCTTGCACATATAGGTCATTCTCCTGCCCGTAGCTGGTGGCATGGGTAGAGATTACACCAGCTGTTCTTCTGCTGACTCGTACTCTAGCCGCTGATGTCACTGTTCTTTGCAGCTGTCTCCACCCCGAAGGCAGCAGAGCAGAGAGGCTGTGGGAGAAAGTCCTTGGGCATCCTCTACGCCCTGGTGGGTGTGTCTCTGCTGGTGTCGACAGCCGCCTTCTTGCTCATGCTCCTGAAATGTAAGTGCTGGTCCCGGGCCTGCTGCCTGATGTGTGTGGATGGAGGCTCCAGACAGCCAGCCCTGCACCAAGGAGGGGCAGGGAGGTGACAGAAGAACCTCCCGCATGCCAGTGCTGCATCCACGCACCCTGCAGGGGGAGGATCAGTGGCCTTGAGATGGACCCAAAGTGGGATCTAGATCCAGATCCGGATCAGAACTTTCACATAGTCCGGTCACGTTCAGACCTGAAGAGGGTTTAGACAGGGGCTGATTTGCTTTGTCCTTGAATGCGTCACTGTCCCAGCACCTACGCTGCATAGAGGATAACAGCCTATTACTGCCACCAGCTGAGGGAGCCACTCCTTGACTTCACACGGCTGGAGCTGGGTGCTCACGGTACCAGGTTCAATCTCAACTGTAGAAGTGACTGTCCCACAAACTTGGGATGTTCCTTTTCCCTCAAATCCTTCTCGTGACTGAGCTGAGCTGTAGGTGCTAGATCCTGGGTGTAAGTCAGGGTGACTAAGGCTTCCTGTAGCAGTGGTTTTGCTCTGGCCGAGCTGGTTTCTCACAGTGACAATTTCTTGTTTATTTCTTTACTTGGGGTCCTGATTTCTCAAGATCCGACAGATGCAAAACAGGAACAAACGTGTCCAGGCAACAATCTGAGGTGGGGGGGGAGTGGGGCTGTGTGTCTCAGACCAGGACTCTGGGATCACAGCGCATGGCACACACGCTCCTCCCCCGAGCAGGACGACAGGCTCCTTAGAGGCCGAACAGGTGCTGCGGGAGGTGGGAGTGTGGGGGCTGATGGAGAGGACTCCGGGCTCGGCTCTCACCTGGAGGGGAGCCCAGCGGGTTGGGAACTTTTGGACAAAACCTTTTTTCCCAGGAAAACGGCGATTTGTCAAAACCGAAGCTTTTCAAAGAAACGGGTCAGTTTTGACTAAATGTTCCATGGGAAGGTCTGTCAGGGCCGTGGTGGAAGCTCTGGTCAGAAGCAGCGATAGGAAGTCCCACCCCATTCTGGGCATGGCCTGGGGCACGCAGCTGGGATGTGGGAGACCAAACCAGGCACAGCAGGGACGCAGACCTGGGTCTTTTACCACACTGGCGAGTGCCCAAGCCAGGGGGCTCTAGGGTCAGTCACTCATGTGCATGTGCACACACTCTTTTCCCCCTCCCCCCCCGAGAATGACTCTATAGCTGGGCGTTCAGGGCACGTGCCAGGGTGGTGGGGGGCCGAGGTTCAAGTCCCTGCATTACCTGAGTCAGAGGCTTGGCCCTGGCTTTCCCATGCCCCTGGTTGGTGCCCTCTCCGCTGGGCCATTGGTTATTCTGGGCCAGTCTTGGCTTCATTTTGCATTGGAATGAAAACAAATGTCAAAACCTTCTGTTCAGTTCAGCTCGTTTCCTGCCAGCCCCGGCATGGAGGCAGCGCAATCGGCTGTGTCCAGACAGGAGTTCGGGAGGCCCCAGCTGGTGACAGTGTGTAGCGCGGGCTGGGAGCTGCAGAACCACAGGGTCTGTTCCTGTTCCGCAGCCTCCTTGGCTGGGAGCGAGCAGCCAGCCGGGATACTCGTCGGGGCTGGCCTGGGCTGGGATGCAGGATTAGCGGGATGTTACCAGCACGGATTCTGTGCCCTGGGGTGAGCTGCAGCCTGTGTTGCAGGGATCCCGTGCTGCCCGCATGGCTGGGAGGAGTTCCAGAAGAAATGCTACTTTTTCTCCTCTGAAAAGGAGCCCTGGGAAATGGCCGGGAACTCGTGCAGCAACCACAGTGCAGAGCTAGCTGTCATCAGCAACCCGTGGGAGCAGGTAGGTCCCCATCCTCCTGCCCCCGGGGAGAGGCAGAACTGGGCACAGTGCTGGGCCATCTGCCTGGGATCTCTCCTCCCAGGCCGAAACTGCTGCTGTGATCCCAGTGCTTGCACTCAGCTCCCCCAGCCTGCTGGGCCCATGCTTTGCAGCCTCTGGATCCAGCCCAGCATCCCCAGCGGGAGGAGGGCAGCTGCATTGCTTGACCCTGGGCCCTGTGCTGTGAGGACACTGCAGGGACCTACTTCCCTGCCCCAAGTCCCCTGGGCACAGCAGATGCTGCAGACGAGCACCAGAGAAATCAGCAGAGGCTCGCTCTAGGGATTTCTGCCACAAAGCCCCAGCAGTGCCCTCCCACCCCTGCAAGCCCCACCAGCCCCTGCCTCCTGCAAGCCCCTCATCCCTCCCACAGCCACTGCAATCCCCTCTCAGCCCCCCAGCTCCTGCAATCCCAGAAGAGACATGACCCCACTTGCAGGCCCCTCACCCAACCACCCCCACCGATGCGGCCCCAGTGGGTGTTGCCCTCCAGCCCCCAGCCTTTGTGATCAGCTCTGCAGGGTGCGTGTGGCCAGAACCGATTGGCATAGGTGCACATTGTTACCTGGAGACACTGCCGGGATCCAGACAAAGTCCCGTGACCAGATCCTGTCTCGTTTACACCAGTGTAAATCCATAACCCCATAACCCCACTTCACCTCACAGCCCCTTCCTAGTTGCAATGGCTGCTCGCTTCCACCCCTGCTCCCGCCTGGCCGTCCGGTCTGTGTGCCTGCAGGTGGGGATGGCGGTTTCAGCACAACACCTGGGCAAGGCAGGTGACGGAGGGCTGGGCAGGCCCCGTGGGATGCGAGCCCCTGGTGGTTTGCAGAACCCCAGGTAGGAAACAAATAGCTGCTGCTTTGTGCTTCTCTCCCATCCCCCCTTAGGCCTTCCTGACAGTGGGGATCAATTCCGTTCACCACTGGATTGGCCTGAGCCACAAAGGCGCAGAAGGAAGCTGGATGTGGGTGGATGGCTCACCGGTATCATACACGTGAGTAAGGCCATGTCTACACTACAAAGTTAAGTTGACTTATCTTAGTCTATGTACTGCCACCAGCAATTACTGTGTTTATCATGTCCACACTGCCCTCCTGTCGGTGGTGTGTGGCCTCACCAGGAGTGCTTGCACAGACTTAAGATGGGCAGTTTGGGGGGGCAGAGAGCCTGGGAGGCACCCGGGCTCCAGCTGTGGGGACTCCAGCTGGGACCTCTGCAGGGAGCTCACAGCCTGGGCTCTCAGCACCGGGCAGTGAGGCTCCAGCTGTCAGCACTGCTGGAGTTCACAGCCAGAACACCCCCGTCCCCGCTCAGTTTCAAAACAGGGACCCTACCAGCCGTGAAATTGACATTCTTGTCAATTTCACGGCTCCTGCAATCAGTCAGGCTGAGAGCCAACAAGCAATGCAAGTAAAGCAGTGTCTATACCAGGGGTAGGCAACCTATGGCACGTGTGCCGAAGGCGGCACGCGAGCTGATTTTCAGTGGCACTCACACTGCCCGGGTCCTGGCCACCGGTCCGGGGGGCTCTGCATTTTAATTTAATTTTAAATGAAGCTTCTTAAACATTTTAAAAACCTTATTTACTTTACATACAACAATAGTTTAGTTATATATTATAGACTTATAGAAAGAGACCTTCTAAAAACGTTAAAATGTATTACCGGCACGCGAAACCTTAAATTAGAGTGAATAAATGAAGACTCGGCACAGCACTTCTGAAAGGTTGCCGACCCCTGGTCTATACAGACACTGCGTCGCCTGGACGATGTTGACCTAAGCCTTATGCCTCTCGTTGAGGTGGATTTACGAGGTCGGCGTAGCGGGTGAGTTACAGCGGTGCGAGGAACACTAGTGTGACACTTACATAGTTAGGTCAACATAAGCTGCCTTATGTTGACTTAACTTTTACTCCTGGGGGAGCTCTGCACCAAAAAATTAAAAATTCTGTGCCAAAAATTTTAAAATTCTGTGCCAAAAATGTACAATTCTACAGACAGTATATTAAAATTCTGCACATTTTATTTGTCAAAATAACAGTATAATGACACCAGTTACAATTATTTTGGTAATTTATTTCAAAATACCTGTGAGCAAGTATGTCTGTAACAATACATGCAAAACAAACAAAAAAAAAAGATTCAGGAAATGTTTTTTTTTTGACAACTAGATTCCTTACTAGGTATATTAATACAGAACTTCGAGTAATTCATTTAAACTACAATACAGAACCGTATTTCCACACCTCTCAGAAGCAGTGCAAAGGCTTGGGGGAGTCAGGGATAATGGAGGAGCTGAGGGAGAGGGAAGGAGCCCAGGAGTGAACCTGGAGGGTTGTTGGGTGTGGGTAGGAGAAGTATGGAACAGTTTCTTTTGGGAGTGGGGGAATTGTTAGGGAGTTGGGGAGCCTCCCCCATGCAGATCCTGGCTGACCCTGAGCCTCTCCCATTCAGTCAGGCACATCTGGCCCTGTCCCATGTGTCACTGCACCCCCTGTCCCCATGTGGCCCTAGAGCCCTCCTACTCCCAGTCCCCATGTGGCCCGGAGCCCCCCTCTCATTCAGCCCCTGTATCAATGTTGTCACTCCACTAGCTCCTGAGCCCGCACCCCAGTCTGTCCCCTCACTAGTCCTTCTGAACCCCAGTCTATAACCCTCTGGCAGCAACATGTGCCCCACTGTGCCTCCTAACTTGGCTCCACCAGCAGGCTGCTGTAACGAACGCAACCGGCTGCTTGCCGTTACTGCCGGCCAGACAGTTGTTCTGGTGGGCAAAAGGCGGAACTGCAGCACTTCTTGGGCAGAATGTATTTTCTGTGGGGAAAAAAAATTCTGCACCAGACATGAATTCTGTGCGTGTACAGTGATGCAGAATTCCCCCAGGAGTAAACTTGGTAGTGTAGACATACCCGAGCATCATTGTCCTCTGCCTGCTTTCATCTGTCTCCTCGCCCTGCTCCCAAACCCAGCAGGGCCCTATACACTGCACCTCACTCACCCCCTCCCCTGGAGCAGGGGAAGTGGCCGGCCTCCTCCCACAAAGCACAGTCTGGTCCCTCGGGCTGGTGAGCCCCGGGGTCAGGACTATGGGGAGAAGGGAATAGCCAACTGACTTCAGGCTGGTATGGCTGGGAACAAGCATTGTTACATGGCCCAGAGCCAGCAGGGGAGTCAATGGGGCAGGTTGAAAATTTTCTTGGGATTTTGACTCATTTTTTGCATCGTCTTGCAAAACATCTTGATTTTTTGTTGAAAAACATGCCCCAAAAGCAAAATATTTTGGGTGCAAGCTCAAATATTTTCCTTCAGAAATAATGCCCTGGTACCTCATGGGAGTTGTAGTTCAGTTATTGCATGTTCTCCTTTTCCATTATGGGCCAGCTTCCCCAGCCTGACTACAGATCCCATGATGCTCTGCCTCTCTTCCCCAGAGGGAAGACCATAGTTCAATTGCTGTATGTTGTCATTCTCCCCATGAGCTACATCAGGATTACATCTCCCATGATGCATCATGGCCAGGGAGTCCCAGGATGCTCCACCTCTCCCCTTCAGAGGGAATACCATAGTGCACTGTGGGAGATGTAGTCCAGCCAAGGAGCCTGCCTTATAGAGGAGAATAGGACATGAGGCACCCAAACATGAGCTGATCTCAGCTGTTCTCAGTGGAAGTGCCAGGTGCTCAGCACCAGGAAGTCTGGCTCTAACACACTGCGGTACTGCAATAAACATTGGGTAGGATTACATTGGGGAGGACGGGATTAGCACGGGGAGTGGGGAGGAACGTGAGCTTTATTCACAGACACTGAGCCGTGTGCAGTGCAGTGCAGCTCTGCACTGAGCTGGGACTCTGAGGTAGCTGCACTCTGGGGCAGACCATCCCTCTGAGACCCCAGACGAAGGCTCAGGGGGCAGCACTACAGGTTTCCTTGGGATCAGAGCCAAAAGGGAGCTCATCACTTCGCCTTGATCTTCCCCACTGACCCCAGTGCTTCCACCCCCTTCACGTGTGTCGTCCCCCCCTCTCCCCCCCAATTTTTTTTTGGCCAAATCTAGTCAACGAATTTGTGTCAGATTCTCAAATGGAAAAAAATTCACCCAGCTCTAATGGAAATGGTTGTATGGGAGTCCAGGGAGAGACAGGTATAAGTTTATGGAGATAGACAGACAGACAGACGGCAGGTATCGAAGGCCAGGGGAGGCTAAACCTCCCCTAACCCAGGCCATGGCCCTGCCCATGCTCCGTCCTGAGGCCCCGCCCTCTCTCTCCCTCCCCCGGAAGCCAGCAGGGGCTCAGCTCCCGCCAGTGGCCTGGAGCTCGGGGCTCTGTCCGACAGCCAGGGGCTGGGGTGGCCAGGGCGACTCGGACCGGTCTGGGAGTTGGGCCAGCCTGCACAGCTCGGGCAGGTCAGCCAGGGCTCCTCCAGCCGTGGGGCATGTGGGGGTGGCTCGGGACTCTGTTGGGCGGGACCTCGGGTGGAAGGGGTGGGGCCGTGAGGCTAGCCTCCCTAAAGTGGGGGTTCACCTGCCACCCATGGAGAGTGCAGGTATAGATGGGCATGTATGGGGATAGATAAGTAGATTGCTAGATGGAAAAGTATGGGTGTATGGGATTGGTAGGAGGGTATGGGGATGGCTAGGTAGGGGAGTGGATGGACACAGATAAGTAGGTGTGAATGGGGACAGATAGGCAGATGGGAGTACATGGGGATGTATAATTCGGGAGGTGTGTGCTGGGATCGCTAGGCGGAGTGCCTGGGATGGATGGATAGATGTATGATATGGGGGTAGATAGACAGGTATTGCAGTCTTCCCTTTCAGCGGTTGTGGTAAGTTGCTCTGTTGGATCATGTGGATCCATGACGGAGATGTTCCTGACTAGAGCGGATTCCTCAGGAGCTGCTCTAGCCACTGGAAATATTCCCCTTGTCTCTTTCAGATCTTGGTCTTCAGGGATCTCCAGTGTTAATAACACTCAGAAAAACTGCGTCCATCTCACAGGGGATGACAGAGGCAAGTGGAGCAACACAAGTTGTGGGAATCACTATAACTTCGTTTGTGAAAGAGCTGGGCCCTTTTGTGTGTAATTTTCACCTTTGAAAACATTTTGCCATTTTGAGCTTTATTTTCTTTAAGCAGCCAATAAAAGCCAACAGAGCCCTGGCCGCCTTTGTGGGCTAGCTCACCTTGCTGAACGCGACTGGGCTGAGTTGGAGCTACTGAATACACAGAGATCTAGAGGACTTTCAACTGTCAACCTCCCTCCTAGCTGAGCAAAACCCAATGGCTAGTGGAGACCCCTGCCAGAACTGGTTCCTGCTCAGAGCTCTGCACTTGCTGTGTGACCTGGCACAGGTCATGTAAGATCCAGGCCAGGTGCTGAGTACCATTGACTGCCACTAAAGTCAGAAGTGGTCAGCCCCTGACATGATGAGACCCACAATCCCTCTATTTCTCCCATCGCTCTCCAGAGTCCCTCGTTCCCACTAGGTTTAGTTCCCAGGGTACCGCATTAATTGGCTGTGCTGGCATTTAAATCTGAAGCCCAAAGGACTCTGCTTGTGAGGTTACAGGGAGTTCTGTGCACTGAGGGCAGGGATCCCCCAGCAGTTCCAGTTTCCTGCAGGAGTATCAGGTGCGTCTCCCTAGCCAGTGGAGAGAACATCTGTGTGCAGCTGGGTTCAGCTCACTGGGCTCTCAGAACGCTGCAGAAATCCCTCTTCTACTGCAGTGAACAGTGCTTTAAGGGGCCTGATCCTGGACACCCCGTGCTCACCCCTGCCAGGCCCCGAGTACCTCCTGCCAGGGGCTGCCCAGAGCCAGCGGCACTAGACAGGATGAGGCTTTTATCCATCAGTGAGTCACCCACCTGAAGTCACACAGCAAGTCAGTGGAAGGATTAGGGAGAGAACCCAGGAATCCAGACACCCAGCCCCCCTCGCCTCCTCCCCCACCCACTCTAAATACTAGGCCTTTTCTACACTACAAAGTTTTGTCAGCAAAAGTTATGCTGCTTTAATTAAAATCGCTGTTGCATGTCCACACTAGCTCCTTGTGTCAGCAGAGTGCGTCCACACTATCAGCTCTTGCACTGACAAAGGGAGCAGAGCACCATGGGTAGTTATCCCACTGTGCAACTGGCCGCAGGGTGCTTTGGGAAGGATTTGCAGTGCCTCATGGGGCAGGTACAACATCACATGATGCAGGTTTCTCAATCTCATCCTTCCGGGAGCATCCTGGTAGATTGTCAGCTGCTTTTTCAACTGAAGTGTGGGGGGCAGGGGGAGAGGAGTGGTGTGTCTGGGGCAGAGGAGACAGCAGGCCTATCCTGCAGCAGGGGGAGAGGGACACCTCCCCACACATCAGCCCCCGGCTCTGCTCGGCACAGCAGTCACTCCCAAGGCAGCCCGCTCTGCCTGCCTGTGGTTCTGTGATTCCCTCCGAGAGCGGCATCCTGAGCAGCTCTGTGAGCTCTCTGTGCTGAGGAATGTCAAAGCAGCACAGCAGTTCCCCCTCCCGGCAGCAGCAGTCTGCCTGTGTTCCTAGTGCAGGGCAGAACAGGAGCATTCCACATGAATGATTTGCTCTTTGTTCCCCAAATGGGGCAGCAGGCTCAGCTGTCAGTAGGGCGACCAGACAGCAAGTGTGAAAAATCGGGACGGGGTGGGGGGGAATAGGAGCCTATATAAGAAAAAGCCCCAAATATCAGGACTGTCCCTATAAAATCGGGACATGTGGTCACCCTAGCTGTCAGATACTTCCCGGAGCTTGGAAAGGACAGATTTTGCTGACAAAACTTTGTAGTGTAGACAAGGCCTTAGACCCCACTCCCCTCCCAGCATTGGGGAGAGAACCCAGGAGGCCTGACTCCACTCGAGCACACTGCCTCACCTCTACATCATGCTGAGCATGCCCCTGCCACAGCCTGTCTGTCTCTGGCCATTTGCCTGCACGTGGAGGCCACCCCACCCCGGCATCAGAGAAGGACAGTGTGTGAGAGCCAATACCTGGGGGAAGAATCGAACAGCGGCGCTGTTAGAGGGAATGGCCACACGGTGGCAATGTTACCAGGGCCGGCTCTAGGTTTTTTGCCGTCCCAAGCAAAAAAATTTTTGGCTGCCCCCCACCCCAGCCCTGGGCTCCCCCCCACCCACCAGTCCCCCCCCCCGCCCGCACCCCCTGCCGCCCCAGCACTGGGCTCTCTCTCCCCCCCCACACCCTCCCTGCCGCCCCAGCACTGGGCTCCCCCCCACCAAACGTGGGATCCGCTACCAGCACACGGCGGCCGAGCCCTGGCCCAGCCATGACTCTGTCCCCATGCGGGTGGAGCTGCTGGGCGGCGCGGAGCGGGAGTACTTCCAGGTGGCGGTGCGGCTGCGGGGCAGCGCGGAGAACACGGCCCCCTCCCTGGGCTTCGCGGCGCTGCTGGTGGCCGAGGTGGATCAGTTCGTGCTCACCGCCCTCCCCCCCGACATGCTGGCGGCCGAGGACCTGGAGAGCCCCCCGGACCTGCTGCTCTTCAGCCTCACCGCGCCCTGGCCCAGCCCGGTGGGCGGGAAGGGGAGGATCTCCGGCTGCAGGGCTACCTGCTCAGCACCGACGAGCCCAGCCGGCCACTCACCTCCTCAGACACTCAGGGAGCCCCTCTCGCTGCCGCTGCAACCCGGGCTTGGCTCCAGGGGACCCCGCTTCCCTCCCTCCCCGGCTCCTCACACACTCCGGGAGCCCCTCTCGC
>QXTE01000584.1:74699-89238 GCA_003942145.1 Platysternon megacephalum
CCCACCACCCCCCCCCCCCGCCCGCACCCCCTGCCGCCCCAGCACTGGGCTCTCTCTCCCCCCCCACACCCTCCCTGCCGCCCCAGCACTGGGCTCCCCCCCACCAAACGTGGGATCCGCTACCAGCACACGGCGGCCGAGCCCTGGCCCAGCCATGACTCTGTCCCCATGCGGGTGGAGCTGCTGGGCGGCGCGGAGCGGGAGTACTTCCAGGTGGCGGTGCGGCTGCGGGGCAGCGCGGAGAACACGGCCCCCTCCCTGGGCTTCGCGGCGCTGCTGGTGGCCGAGGTGGATCAGTTCGTGCTCACCGCCCTCCCCCCCGACATGCTGGCGGCCGAGGACCTGGAGAGCCCCCCGGACCTGCTGCTCTTCAGCCTCACCGCGCCCTGGCCCAGCCCGGTGGGCGGGAAGGGGAGGATCTCCGGCTGCAGGGCTACCTGCTCAGCACCGACGAGCCCAGCCGGCCACTCACCTCCTCAGACACTCAGGGAGCCCCTCTCGCTGCCGCTGCAACCCGGGCTTGGCTCCAGGGGACCCCGCTTCCCTCCCTCCCCGGCTCCTCACACACTCTGGGAGCCCCTCTCGCCGCTGCCGCAGCCCAGGCTCGGCTCCAGGGGACCCCGCTTCCCTCCCTCCCCAGCTCCTCATACACTCTGAGAGCCCCTCTCGCCACCGCCTCAGCCCGGGCTGCAGCGGCGGCGAGAGGGACTCCCGGAGCGTGTGAGGAGCCGGGGAGGGAGGGAGGGAGGCGGGGCCCGGGATACAGGGAGGGAGGAGGGGTCCTGCTGCTGCTGCCGCTCCGAGTCTCCCCAGGGCAGCACGGCGTTTCCCCGCCCGAGTGGCCCCAAGCAAAACATAAAATAAAATAAAAAAACGGGGGGCAGAGTGCCGCCCCTTAGGAAGTGCCGCCCCAAGCACATGCTTGGAGGGCTGGTGCCTAGAGCCGGCCCTGAATGTTACTCTAGGAGTGGGGCCAAGCTGGCGGGGAGAGGCAGCTGCAGAATATATTCCCAGCTCCACTCCGCAGGGCTACACTTGACATGGGTCTGAATCTCCAGGGGCTCCCTGGCCCCCAGCGTCATCAGAATGACCATTCTCCCAGCCCATTGCTTTGCCTCCTCTTCGCATCCCTCCACTGCGTCCTCCTTCCTCACACCAAACACCAGCTGCTCCTCTTCGCCCTCAGCTAGAGCAAGGGGAAATTCTCCAGACGAATCTTTTTTTCTGGAAAAAAACGAAGATCCGGCGACTGGGTGAATTTGAGTCGTTTCGCTGAATTGTTGGGTTTGGGGGTGGGGGGTGGAATAGGCAAAAGCTGAAACATTGGTCGTTGCAGTTGGAAATGACTTTTTGGTTGCTGGGTCAGAGCAAAGGTCCATCTAGCCCAGTATCCTGTCTTCCGGCAGTGGCCAGTGCCAGAGGGAATGAACAGAACAGGTAATCATCAAGTGATCCATCCCCTGTTGCTCATTCCCAGCTTCTGGCAAACAGAGGCTAGGGACACCATTCCTGCCCATCCTGCCTAATAGCCATTGAGGGACCTATCCTCCATTAATTTATCTAGTTCTTTTTTGAACCCTGCTTTGGTCTTGGCCTTCACAACATCCTCTGGCAAGGAGTTCCACAGGTTGACTGTGCATTGTGTGAAAAAAATACTTTCTTTAGTTTGTTTTAAACCTGCTGCCTATTAATTTCATTTGGTTACCCCTAGTTCTTGTGTTATGAGAAGGAGTAAATAACACTTCTTTATCTACTTTCTCTACACCAGTCATCTTGTTCTGCCTTTGTCTGCCCTCTGTTCTCAGAACTCTCCTCCCCGAGGAGGTGGGTACAGCCAGGGACCCAGGCACCTCTGAACCTTCTCTTGGAGAAACGGGACAGACTGAGCTCCTAGGCTCTCGCTCTAAGGCATGTTTCCCAGCACTAGAATCTCTTTTCTGAGCCCATGTCAATTCATCACCCTCCTTTTTGCAGTGCAGCCCCCAGAACTGGACCCAGTATCCAGTGATGGGCTCACTAGTGCCGTATACAGAGGTAAAACTCCTCCCTGCGGCTAGTGAGATTTCCCCCACTTATACAAAGCAGGGCGGCATTAGCCGTTTTAGCCACAGCTCCCGTTCAGCGGGTTCCCACCATGGCCCCATTTCCCTTTTAGGGCTTTCCAGGGTATGATTCCCCATCCTATAATTGTGACCTACGTTCTTTGTTCCTAGATGCCCGACTTTGTATCTGGCTTTATTGGAACGTGAATCGTTCCGATGAGCCCTGCTTACCAAGCGATCAGACAACAGATCCGACCTCCCTGCAGGTGCTCCCACCTCCAGGCACAAATAAGACCCATTTAAAATTCACAATGCAATTATTATTGTCACGCTGCCTGGTATGGGCCACAGCTAAGAGCGCCAATCTCAGGCCAGACTGCCAGGAAACAGGACATGTTCCCCAAACTGGTGGTATATTCGCTCATAAGATTTCACCAAATCAGTAACAGACATGTGCTTCTGAACTACTCTACTAGTTATTATGGACCCACAGAAAGGCCTCTTTACAGGGGACCCACAGACAGGCCCCTCTAGCCCCTCCTGCTCCACCCAGACATACCAAACTTTTGTGATACATGTGATTTCTGGTTTAAATAATAATTTATTAGGTTCTACCAGTTCCAAAGAACCAGACAAACACCCGGGGCAAAATATACTTCAGCTCTTACCCCAAACAGCATGCTGGTAGCCAATCCTTTAGTAACTAAAAACTAAAGGTTTATTCATATTAAGAAAGGAAGAGAGTTATTAAAAGTTTAAAATGAATCAGGTACATTACAGTTGATTTCAGAGTTAGTAGATCAGGATAATAACAGCGATGTTAAATCTGCCAGTTTGTAATAAGTCTCTCTGGTTCATCCCAAATATTGAGGTCCTCAGTCCATTGTTCAAAGCTCTTCTTTGTTAGAAATCATAGTCCAGAGAAAGGGGCAAGGGGATGATGTCACGGTCTTCAAACTATACCCACTGCCATGTGCCTGGCAAGCTACGGTCTCAAACAGGGAGTTCTACATGCCTTGCTGAGTCACGGGGCCTCCACTGTCCATATGCTGCTGAGGTGTCCTTGGGAGGGGCCCATTGGAAGAGTTGATTCTCTGCTGTTCCTGATGGAAATGTGTCATGTGGGTGTTACCCAGGAACACAACATGTTTGAGAGACGAACACATAACAAAGATTCATAACTTCAATATACAGTGAAAATACGCGCATATAAACAGGATAACATTGTTCAGCAGATCACAACTTGATCCAATGACACCTTACTTTGTATAAGATTTATCACAGTTGTGCAACAGTGTTGGTACATCAGTGGCTATAACAGGGCAAGCAGGGTCATCTTGTTATGCTTATAAGAAGCACACAGGATCTCTTTCAGGGGAAAAGGCAACACGCCGCGTTTATTGAAGATACAACAATTAGCATATGCATTCAATCACACCACACACACACACACTGTCCCGCCAGTCAATGTTATAGTTACCAGTCCAGAGTCCGGATCAATCTAGTGGCCAGCTAGGTTGATCACGCGTAGGGAGGAATCGGGTTCTGTCGGTCGCAACACAATGCTCTGGGGAAGTCTTGGCAGGACAAACCCAAAGTTTCATGGCAAGGCACCCTGTTTATATAGTGATTTTCCTTCACTGGGACCAATGAGTTTTGCACCATCATGCTGTAATCAATTGTTGTTTGACTAACGCTTGTTTTCTTAAATTGTCCTTCTTATTCTTTATCACAGCTATCTTGTCCCCATTGATAGGTGCTTGTCTCATCTTTAGAGTCATCAATCTGCCCTCCTCTGACATTTAAATAGGGGCGTGTTGCAGCCTCCTGGCACCCTTCCATTTGTCTCCGGTTCCTCCCTCGTACATCTGGCTCAGCGATGGCCTTCACACATATCTCTTAAGACACACATTCCTTATTCACACACAAAACAAAATTAATTTACACAGAACATTTTAAACAGGAACATCAAGTTGCAATGCACAAGAAAACAATCACGGCATTCTTTTACTTATTTTAAAATGCTAAACCTACAACAAAGTAGTGACCTTAAAATGTCCATTATTGCCTTGAAATCAGCCCAGACACAGATTCCGGCTAATGCATCTTTACCAAATGGCCCATTAGGCCATTCCTTTCTGCTATTCAAAAAGGGTGGCTGGCAGGATATGATCAAATCATACACCAATACATTTAATACATGCTACATTATTATCTCATTATTCTTTATCCTTCATTCTAAATCATACAAAATGCAAACATAAAATCCTACTATTACAATCTTTCTTTCTATGCAGAGTCACAATTATTGCAATGTATTATTTCTTTGCAGCCTTGCCCAGTAGCAATGTAAGGACAGTCCCAGCACCAAAGGGACGGAAAACTGCTGGATTTGGAGCATTTCACAGTTACAAATCTTATAGTTTCCTCCAATTATTATCCCAATAGGGAAGGCAAGACAGAGTCACTAAGTGATCTGTCTCAGGGCACACCCGCTCTAACCCAGAAGTTCTCAAACTGGGTGGGGTGGGGTGTGCACCCCCCCTTGGGGGGTGAGGAATGTATTGCGGGGGGCATGAGAAGCTGTCAGAAAAAAAACCTTCCTGCACACATTTTACCCACAGCAATGAATAACTAGCTAAGCTGATTCCTCCAGGCATATCAAGTGCTTAGCTGGCGCTGTGCATTTGACTCTACATGGCGCTGTGCATTTTGATGGATTTCTGTGAAGCTAGCAGAGCGTTGTCCTAAGTCGTTGCCATCTGTATGTTAACCCGTTTGCTACGACGTGCTGTGGGCATTTCATTGTAAGCAGCGACCACTGTCACAGTTTTGCTTTTGCTCTTATTACAATGGAGTGTTGGCTCAATCCTGCAATTCATAGAATTGCTCTGCTCCAAAAAACAAGCACACCCATCACAGTAGTAAAACCAGTGTGGTGTGATGCCAGTAAGCAGCATCTCACTTAAACTTTACTTTACTATATACTTAAATGGCTCTGTTTGAATCAATACTTTACTGTTTTTAATATTTAGTGAGAGTTGCTGTTGTTTTTTTATTGGTATATGTACTTGTGTGGCAGGACGGGAGGGGGAACGTAAAGTGCTACAGACACAAAGAAGCGGGGAGTGATCAAATACATTTGAGAACCACGGCTCTAACCCACTAGACTCCACTCCGCTTCCAGAGCTGGGAATCCTGGTTCGCAGGTCCCTGTTCTAGACCTCACTGCCCTAAACAGAGACAGGACCCAGGAATCCTGTATCCCAGCACCTGCTGCTCTAACCTGTTATACCCTATTTCCATCCCAGAGCTAGGAATAGCACCCAGGAGTCCCGACTCCCTCCTCTAAACCACTAAACCTCACTCCCCTCCCACAGCTGGGAATGCAGAATCCTTGACAACTTGCAATGCCTCCTCCTCTAACCACTAGACCATAGTCTCTTCCAGAACTAGTACTAGAAGCCAGGAGTCCCAGTCCCTTAACCACTGAGGCCTTGCTTCGTGGCACACTCTGGTACACATCTGCTCTGCCCTGAATCTTCCTCTAGTTTGGTTCATTGATCCCCATTCAGGATCGCATGTTTTGGTTTGGATTCCCCCCTCACGGCAGGGAATTTACCAAGAAAAAGCAATCAGCTGGAATCAGTGGGAGAAATTCTGTCAGCATTAAACAATCCCCAGCTTATGGAAACACACACACTCCAACTGATAGGGCGGCAGCAGGGGGCGCTACTTCTGTGAAATCCAGGCTCTGTTGAAGCCAATGGCAAAACTCACTGTTGATTTTGACCAGGCCAGGATTTGTCTTGTGATGACACAGCATCAGAGAGTTTCAGGCCAGAAGAGGCAGGTTGTGGTTAAAGCTGAGGTTTCCACTACACGGAGAATAATTCCAATATCACAACAGTTGTATGTGTCCCCGAATCACGATGACAATATCCAAATTCTTCCCTGAATGAAAAGTTCCAACCATTGCACCGTGGTCACGTGACTCTCAGGATGTACCATGCACTTGGAGGGGATACCCTGGTGCATCATGGGAGATATAGTCTGGCCAAGGAGCCATGCCCCTAGGAGAGCATGAGGGCACCAAGCACCAGGACTACAACTGCCATGAGACCGCCGGTCGGGAACCGTACAATAGGAGACAGGAGGGCACAAGTTGGGATCCATGACGGAGGTGACAGACACTCTGCCAGCAGAAGCGTCTCATGAAAGGTGGAGCCCAGCTCCCTGGACTGCACCAGCGCTGTACGGACGGAGCGTTGGGGCCGAAGTACCTAGTTAGACAGGAAAGGAACTGGTTAATAAGTACCCGCTCTAGACTGCAGTTTATATTTTTCTTTTCTTTGTAACCGTACGTTTCCAATCCTTACACTGGCTTCTATTTGACTCTCTTAAGCTCTGTCAAATAAACTTCCATCTGGTTTTACTCTAGGCACGATGACGTGGTGTGTGCTAAGGAGAGGGTTGGACAGAGGTGAAGCTAGTGAACCAGGGGGCGGCTGCTTCCCTGGGGGCAGCGAGTCTGTGCGCATTGCGGGTGGCCAGAAGTCGCGGGACTGGGCACTCGAGTGTAAGGAAGTGGGTGTTGGAGGGACCTGTGCCCTGGGGCAGAGGAGAACTCTAGAGGCTAACTATCTCCAGAGATTTAGGCCAGGTCTACACTGAAAAGTTAAGTCGAGCCAGCTAAGTTACACAGGAGTGTGAAAAATCCACATCTCTGAGTGACAGAGTTAAGCTGAGCTGGGCCCTAGTGTAGACAGTGCTAGGCTGACAGAAGAATTCTCTTGGGGGCGGTGGATTAACTACAGAAATGGGAGGACCCTTCCTGTGGCCATCGTGAGCGGCTACACTGCCACGCTGCCGCTGTAGCGTTTTAACCGAAGCGCTGGGTTCTCTCTGCTCTGCCCCAAGGACCCACTCAGGGAGCCGAAGGGCCTGGCTGTGCAGATTGCCAGCCTGCAGAGGGAGAGCACGGAGTGTGGGGCCCGGAGTGGGCGCTTGTGTTGCCAGCAGCCAGTAGTTCAGGGTGAGTTTTGAGCACAGACAAGGGTCCCTCATGCCGTGAGCGGACAGTAGCAATTCCCGCAGGGCCCGAAAAGGGTCACACAAATGTGCCTTTGTTTATCCTCTTGGAAAGGGGCGGGTAAGGCTTTCTGCTCTTTACTGCCCCAGCTGTCTACAGGTCTTAAAAAAAAAAAAAAAAGCAAATACTTAAACAGGCATCATTTTCAATCGTTTTCACTACGACTTTAAAGTTCCCTTCTTCTGATTGCTTTTGTAATGTCCACTCCGGACATTTCTCATCGAGAGGTGATGGTTGTAAGGTAGGTGTGATCTCTCCCTCAGGAGATGTGCCTATATATCCATCCATCGGTCCATGTACTGGCATGCATACACATTCATTTATCAACCCATTCAGCCATTGGCATACATCAGGGGTTCTCAAACTGGGGGGTCAGGACCCCTCAGGGGGTCACGAGGTTATTACAGGGAGGTCGTGAGCTGTCACCCTCCACCCCAAACCCTGCTTTGCCTCCAGCATTTATAATGGTGTTAAATACATAAAAAGGTGTTTTTAATGCATAAGGGAGGTCGCACTCAGAGGCTTGCTATGTGAAAGGGGGTCACCAGTACAAAAGTCTGAGAACCCCTGGCATACATCCACCTCGGTTTATCTCAACATCATGCTGCATGCACTCATCTATTCCAAAACAAGTCTCTCCCCCCCCACCCCCCCCGCCCCCACCGGGCATGCAATTGATAATAGCGACCTGACTGATCACCACAGTTGCAAAAACCAAGCACTCAACTGTAAGGAACTGAATAGATAAGGGCACAACGTATCCAGCATTTCTCACACAAACACAGTGTTCAGATCCAGGACAGAGAAACACAAATTTCATTTTAACACGAGAGCCTTAACTCTGGATTGTTTATTTGTCTTAATTTTTGGTATCTTGATTTTGGTATCTAAACATTTTCTTGTGTGGGAGACTGCTAAATGGGAAATCTGATCATCGCCTGGGTGTAACCTTGTTATGGGTTGTGTTAAAACCTCATTGCGACTGATGTGTGAATCAATCCTCCACTTAAGACAGTTGTAAGCGATCACATCTAAAACAAAACAGACAGAAAAAGGAACAGCTGGAAGTAGAATGCCTGATGCTGGAGGAAACCTGTGGGCCAGGGTGCAAGCAGGAAATATTGTTCTGCGTGCTGTGAGCAAAAGAAGCTCCGTCCTGCTGTTTGGTTCCTTCTGTGATAGAGACACAGGACTTTGTACATTCTTTGTAAATAAATAAAACGACACCAAAGAAATACCTGATGACCCCCAAGTGCTACCCCCCNCCCCCCCCCCCCCCCCCCCCCCCGGAACACCCACAGGGCCCCAAACTTTGATGAGCCACATGGGTCAAAAAGGGGCAACACCATCTTTAACCATTATCTTGGAAATTCCTTAGAGCTGCTACTTCTTGAGAAGTGCGGGGTACGTATGGGTTGCCAGGGAGAGCGGCTAAAGCTAACACTACCTACATACACGCTGTTGTGGTTTGTTGTGGTAGCGCCACAGAGCCCCAATCACAGGCACAGGCCCCATTGTCCCAGGTGCTGCACAAACAGAACAAAAACATGGTCCCAGCCCCAAAGAGCTTCCAGCCCAAGTACAGGAAGTTGCGTTTGAAGCTGGTCAGTTTGTGTCATCAGTGTGAGCTGGATCCTGCCTGGTGTGAACCAGAGCACCCTAAAGTCAGCTCGGCAGCATGGCCAAGCAGCTAGGCCACCGAGTCAGGAGCCATAGGTTCCAGTCCTGGCTCTGCTGCTCACCTACTGGGTGACCTTGGGTAAGTGACTTCCTCTCTCTGTGTCTCAGTTTCCCCCTGTTGCCTATTAGGATCTAAGCTCTGTGGGGACATGGACTGTCCCTTACCCTGTGTCTGTGCAGTGCCTGGCACAATGGGTCCTCTGTCTGAGTCTCTAGCTCCCCATAGTTTGTATGTGTGTTTCTCAGAAGGAGTTCACATTGCACTGAATTGTTGGGGTCATGCGCCGGCAGACTCAGGGCCTGATCCAAAGCCCAGTGATTTCAATTAACAGACTCCCATGGATGAGAGTTTTTATCCCACCCTAAATATCAATGATAAAATCCCATCTCTGGATCTCCAGTATCCCATCCTCATGGGAGTTCCACCCCTGATGTCCAGTGTCTGATTCACAGACCCATGGGGTGAAATCCTGCCACTGATGTCCACGGGGCCAAGATTCCAATCCTAGACTTCAAGGCCATCAGGCACTATTACAATCCTACAGCTCTTTCTCCTCCTTCTCCCCTGTCACAGATCTTCCTTCTCCCTTTCATCCCTAAGCTCATGGAACACATGCAGCCTACAATCGTTGTCCAGAGTTCTCTCCTCCAGTTCCCTCCTTTTGCCCCTTGCACGTCACTGTAACTGCTCTTGCCAGAGGCACGAGTGGTGGGAGGGGTCCCCACGGGGGAAGGTGTATTGCCCAGGACCAGCCCCTTCTGAGGACAGGTGATCTCTGAGCCTCAACCTCTCACCTGGCTCAGAACAACTTACCAGAATGGCATGTCTCCTCTTCAGGACCCCAGTGTTATTCAATGGCTCCCTCCACCCATCAGTAGAGATTTTAAAGGATCAGAGCTGTGCCCAAGGCAGGGAAGGGGTTATGGGTGGGTGCCTTCAGCACTCGTGGTTTGTGAAACAGAGGAAGAGCTGGCAGAGTTTTCCAAGCGCCAGGCGCTGCACTGAGTCCATAGTGGAGACGCTGCCATGGGGGGAAGCAGCTTCACAGCACAATGCAGACAGTGGTCAGTTACTGCAGGTACCAGAACGGCTCTGTGCAGCTGCCACAGGCCAAGAGCGCCCAGATGCCGCGTGGGAGGCCAGGTAAATACAGGGAGGGGGACATGCTGACTGAACGTCCTCTCATCCCTCCAAGGAAGGACAGAGACCCCTCTGTGCAGATGCCTGGCTGATGGTCAGAGCAGGCAAAGCCATCCCTTGGGTACAGCAAATCGGGGTGACTGCCCTGGGCCTAGCACTTTGGGAGGCCCCATGGGCGGGGAGGTGAGGCGGGAGGCGGGTGGGCGAGCAAGGTGAGGAGGCGAAAAGGGAGGCAAGCAGCAGGCAGGCAGGCAGGGGGAGGGCAGGTAGAAGCCCCCCTACCAGAACCTCCCCCGTTGATCAGCGCCTCCCCCTCCCTCCCAGCGCTTACTGCCCGCCGCGGATCAGATGTTTCACGGCATCAGGAGGCACTGGTGGGGAGGGGGGAGAAGTGAGGGCGCAGCACACTCAGGGGAGGGGGTGGGCAGGGAAGAGGCGGGGCGGGAAGAGGCGGGATGCAGTGGGGCTTTGGGGGAAGGGGTGGGGTGAGGGCGGGGCCTGGGCAGAGCTGGGGTAGCACCCCCCGGCAGATAGGAACCTAGATTCTAATGTCCTGGGCCCCGCACTCCCATAGGGATGGCCCTGAGCAGGTTTGGGGTCGGGAAGGGATCTCCCTCCACCAGACAGATTGGCAGGCACCATGGTGGATTTTCACCTTCCTCTGCAGCGTGGTGTGTGGCTGGCCTGCGGGCATCATCTGGGCATGTTGCACCAGCGATGCCCTGCCATGGCCTCGGGCATTGGCGGCACCTTGGACCCTGCTGTTCTCTGCCTGGGGCGCACAGCAGCTTAGACTCCTGAGGACTGAAACGCTTTCATTTAACCGAGGTCGTTGGGCTCAGTGCAGGGGTGTGTGGGTGACATGTAAGAGCCTGTGCTAGACAGGAGGTCAGAGCAGATGACCGAATGGTTCCTTCTGGCCTGAAGGCCTCTGAAATGATGAAAGGGCTGCTCCACGCTCTCCTAGGGTTGTCAACTTTCTAATCTAGCCCCGGCCCTCCCCCGAGCCCCCACCCTGCCCCGCCCCTTCCCCGAGGCCCTGCCCCCTGCTCACTACATTCCCCCTCCCTCAGTGGCTCCCCCACCATCACTCTCTTTCACTGGGCTGGAGCAGGGGCTTGGGGTGCAGGAGGGGTGAGGGTTCTAACTGGGGGTGTGGGCTCCAGGGTGGGGCCAGAAATGAGGGGTTCAGGGTGCAGGAGGGGGCTCTGGGATGGGGCAGGGAGTTGGGGTGCAGAAGGGGTTGAGGGCTCTGGCTGGGGTTGCAGGCTCTGGGGTGGGGCCGGGGATGAGGGGTTTGGGGTGCAGGAGGGTGTTCCAGCTTTGGGGGGGGCTCAGGGCTGGGGCAAGGGGTTGGGGCACAGGCTTATCTCGGGTGGCTCCCAGTCAGCGGCGCAGTGGGGCTAAGGCAGGCTAGTCCCTACCTGTCCTGGCCCTGTGCTGGGGGGGAGGGGGGGGGGCGCAGGAGGCTCTGCGTGCTGTTCTCTTCCACCTGGCAAACCTATGCTCTCCTGTCACAGCCCCAGCAGGGAAGAACAGCTCCCTGCAGAGAGATCCCTAGGCTGGATTCTCTGTGCTGCACTCTGCAGGAGACCTGCGTGGGTGATCCCAGTTGGAGAGTCCATGGAGGGCTGGGACATGCCATCAGGGAGCAGGGGTAGCTTGCTCTGAGTCTGCGCCGATCGCTCTGAGAGGGAGAAGCTGCTGTCAGCGTAACCAACACAGCGACATATGCCTACTCTACCCCCTTCCAGAGCTGGGTATAGAACCCAAGAGTCCTGGCTCCCAGCCCCTCCCCCCATGTACTAACCCACTAGACTCCTTTCCCACCATGTGTTGCACAAGTAGGTCGCCCTCCTGCCCTGGGCAGGCCAGTGCGAGTAGAGATTGCACCAGCCGTGTTTCTGTTGACTCCTGCTCTAGCCGCTGATGTCGCTGTTCTTTGCAGCTGTCTCCACCCTGAAGGTGGCAGAGTGGAGCAGAGAGGCTGTGCGAGAAGGCCCTTTGTCATCCTCTAATATGACCTGGGGGGGGGAGGGGGCATCTCTATTAGTGCTGAAAGCTGCCCTTGTGCCGATATTCCTGAAATATAAATGCCATCCTGGGGCCTGCTGCCTGGTGTGTCTGGGTGGAGGCCCCAGGCATCCAGTCCTGCACCAAGGACGGGTGGGGGTGTGCAGAGCAGAGCCTCCTGCTGTGTCCATGGAGGAGTCGCTGCCCTGAGACAGGCCCAAAGCTGAACCCGATCTGGATCAGGACTCTCATGTAGTCCAGGCACATTCAGATTCATGGGCTATTTAGATTCTGGCCAAACCCCTTTGTCTTTGCCTGCATCACCTCTCCAGTACCTGCTCTGCCTAGAGGATAACAGTCTAGTACTGCCACCAGCTAATAGAGCTGCTCCTTCAGCTCACCTGGCTGGAGCTGGGTGCTAATTGCCCCAGGTTCAAACTCTGCTGTGGGAGTGGGAGTCACACTGCAATGTTCAGCTCTGCTCATGACCGTTGCTGCCATAGCCTGGGTATTAGTCAGGATGGCTGAAGCTCCATTGTGGCTTCCTGTCCTACACAGCGGTGGTTTTGCTCTGACTGAGCCGGTTTCTCACGGTGCCAATTTCGTGTTTCTCTCTTTATTTGGGATCCCAATTTCTGAAGAGCCAAAGATGCAAAACAGGAACAAACGTGTCCAGGCAGTGATCGAGGGTGGGGGTGGGGGCTGTGTGTCTCAGACCAGGACTCTGCAATCACAGCCCACAGCACACACGCTCCTCCCCCGAGCAGGACGACAGGCTCCTTAGGGGCCGGGGAAGNGATAAAGTCTGCTTGGCGCTCCATGATGGTTATCAGCCGATCCGTGCTTTGCTGCCGGTGCTGCGTGGCCTTCCGCCGGTGCGCTGCGTTTTCCTGGCGGATCCTGCTTTCTCTCTCCCTCCACTCCTGCGCTCTCTCCCTCCACTCCTGGGCTTTTTGATTTTCTTTAACAGACTGCTGCATCACTTGGTGCAGCATGTCTTCCTTGTTTTTCCGCGGTCTCTTCCGGAGTCTTTGCAGTCTTTGAGCCGGTGAAAACATGGACGGCTGATGTCTCAAGGTTGCATCTGTAAAGGCAAAATGCAACACTAAACAGAGGCAGCATTGTTTAAACCAGACAGAGTAATCATTCCCCCACACTTGAGGAGGGCACACACAGTGTACACAATAGCATAATTTTCCTGTCCCAAAGAGAGCGGACATAACCCACGAGAGCCCCAAAATGGTGAGTAAGGGGGACTGATTGTTTCTTCTACTGCAATGCGGCTTCTGCCCTGGTCCATATGCAGCTTCACTGTGTGCAGCAATGGTCCCCCCGCCCCTCGTGGCACAGTGGCGTGGACACGTTAGCCTGACTGGGACAAGGACCACGTGGCTCTCCCAAGAAACCCGCGCAAGCGCATTGCCCACATTCTGGATGAGACTTTCAAAGAGATTACCGCGGCCGATTACCGCGATGTGATAGACCACATCAATGCGCTATTCCACATCTAGGCATGCATGCAGCCCTAACCCTCCTCTCCCGAAAAACTTCCTTCCCAAAAAATGAAGCCACTTACCGGGAACACGCTCTTCAGTTTGTCCTCCACCAAGTACCGGCCGCTGCGACTGGCTACCTTCCTCCTGGCTCGAGAAGAGCTCCTGGCTGCATGCCTCCAGGGACTCCGGGGTGTCTCCCACCGCCCCAGCACACTCACTCCCGCTTTCCTCCTCGTCCTCCTCCTCCACCACCCGCTCTGAAGTGTCCATGGTGGTGCTCGGCATGGAGGTGGGGTCACCCCCAAGTATCGCATCCAGCTCTTTATAGAATCTGCAGGTCATGGGGGGAGCACCCGAGTGTCTTGCCAGTGTGGACGGGGAGTGAGTTACAGTGCTGTGGGCAGCTTTATTGCGCTGTAACTTGCCAGTGTAGCCAAGCCCTCACAGTGACATGTGATCATGTCACCTGAACTGGAATCCATCTTTAACCTGGTGCTTTTCCAGCGAGGGGGGGTGGAAACCCAGAGGGACAAAGGATTCCTGCCTTATGCAAAAGATATATAAAGGGGTGGAAGAGAACAGAGGGGAGAGGAGCCATCATGAAGAATCCCCTAGCTATCACCTAAGCTGAAGCCACTGAGCTGGCAGGGAAAACAGGAATAGAAGTAGTCTTGCACATCGGGCGGCAGCTCCCAAGGGGGTTACTGTGATCCAACCTGTCACAGTGGCGTAGTCGAGCAGGATCTGTGCACAGCTGATTGCTTTGAGATACTGGTAGTGATTTTAAGTCAGTTTTAAGTGTGGTGGCTGGAGAACAGACAAAGTGGTTACTGGTTTGTTATTTTCTGTTTGCTTAATTCGGGAAAGGGAAGTAGGGACAGAAAAGGAAGCAAAATAAGTAAGAAGGAAGATCAGAAGAAGCTAAAACTGCACAGGTTGCAAATTGCCCAGAAAGGCTGAACACTGGGCACTGTGAAAGTCTCTGTTAACTAAGAAGCCCCTGAGCTGAGTGCATATCAGGGCTTGGCTACACTTGCAAGTTACAGTGCAATAAAGCCGCCCACAGCGCTGTAAC
>QXTE01000584.1:93557-111294 GCA_003942145.1 Platysternon megacephalum
CGAAAGGTCTCTCATAGCTGGTAGCTGTGAGCCTACAGCTGGATCAGGGTCTTTCCCTTATGGGGGACACAGGAGTGTCTGCCCCATAGGGGACCCCATAAACGAATTTTAGGTACTGCCTCCGCCATGGTCAGTGTCCAAGTCTCTGGCAGTAAGTTCAGGAGGAGGGTGTGACGTTGTGCAGTCTATATGGTTTTATAAAAACATGATAATAAGTGAATATTAATGTAACTGGAATAGTTTTATAAAAACATAAGTGAATATAATGTAACTGGAATATGCTTCGTGCAAAAGGTCTCTTGTAAGGTATCATTACAAAGCTTATAATCTACTGAGTGATCATCCTATTTGTATAAATGTGCCACTCTTGTATCTGAAACTAGAAATATGAAATATAACTCTGAGGGCCTATTGTAATTATGCAAAGTGTGGGCCATTAATGGTGGTTTGGAATCTTGATGACTCCCACTAACCAGAGCCATTGTCTGCAGATGGCTGTATTTACCTGTGAGTCTTCCTGTATATGTGTGTGCTGGCAAGTGAGTAATGAAGCCTTGCAGTGACATGTGATCATGTCACCTGAACTGGAATCCATCTTTAACCTGGTGCTTTTCCAGTGAGGGGTGGGGGAACCCAGAGGGACAAAGGATTCCCGCCTTATGCAAAAGATATATAAAGGGGTGGAAGAGAACAGAGAGGGAGAGGAGCCATCATGAAGAATCCCCTAGCTATCACCTGAGCTGGAACAAGAGCTGTACCAGGGGAAAGAATTGTGCCCAGGCCTGGAAGGTGTCCAGTCTGAGAAAAAACTTACTGAAGCATCTCTGAGGGTGAGATTATCTGTATTCAGTTTGATTAGACATAGATTTGCGCATTTTATTTTATTTTGCTGGGTAACTTACTTTGTTCTGTCTGTTACTACTTGGAATCACTTAAATCCTACTTTCTGTATTTAATAAAATCACTTTCTACTTATTAATTAACTCAGAGTATGTATTAATACCTGGGGGAGCAAACAACTGTGCATATCTCTCTATCAGTGTTATAGAGGGCGAACAATTTATGAGTTTACCCTGTATAAGCTTTATACAGGGTAAAACGGATTTATTTGGGTTTGGACCCCACTGGGAGTTGGGCATCTGAGTGCTAAGGGCAAGCACACTTCTGTGAGCTGTTTTCAGGTAAACCTGCAGCTTTGGGGCAGGTAATTCAGATCCTGGGTCTGTGTTGGAGCAGACGGGTGTGTCTGGCTTCAGCAGGACAGGGTGCTGAAGCCACTGAGCTGGCAGCAAAAACAGGAATAGAAGTAGTCTTTGCACATCAGGCGGCAGCTCCCAAGGGGGTTTCTGTGATCTAACCTGTCACAGGGGGTTGCTGTGGGAGGTTGGGGCTTGGGGGCTGGTGGAGAAGACTCAAAGCTCGGCTCTCACCTGGAGGGGAGCCCAGCTGGTCAGAACTTTTAGAAAAAACATTTGTCCCAGGAAAACGGCGATTTGTCAAAACCAAAACTTTTCACAGAAACGGGTCCGTTTTGACTAAATGTTCCATGGGAAGGTCTGTCAGGGCCGTGGTGGAAGCTCTGGTCAGAAGCAGCGATAGGAAGTCCCACCCCATTCTGGGCATGGCCTGGGGTATGCAGCTGGGATGTGGGAGACCAAACCAGGCACAGCAGGGACGCAGACCTGGGTCTTTTACCACCCTGGCGAGTGCCCAAGCCAGGGGGCTCTAGGGTCAGTCACTCCTGGGTGCATGCTGGACTGATGAATAGTTGATTATCAATACACAGCAGGACAGCTCCAGCAAGAGCCAGTGAAAATCTGAGCCAGTGAGCGACTCTATAGCTGGGTGCTGAGGGCGTGTGCAGGGGTGCTGTGGGAGTCAGACTCAGGTTCAAGTCCTGCTTTACCTGAGTCACACCAGAGGCTTGGCCCTGGCTGTCCCCTATCCCTGGTTGGTGCCCTCTCCACTGGGCCATTAGTTATTCTGCACCAGTCTTGGCTTCATTGAATTGGAATAAAAACAAATGTTAAAACCTTCCATTAAATGAAGCCCTTGTTTCTTGGCCTGTCTTGGCGTGGAGGTACCTCAATCGGCTGTGTCCAGGCCAGGAGTGAGGGAAGCCCCAGCTGGTGACTGGGCAGCACGGGCTGGGAGCTGCAGAACCTCAGGGCTGGAATCAAGCCACTGGCCATTATAGTCACTGATCCCTGCCAAGGCTGGGATACAGGGTTAGCGAGGTGTTACCTGTGCCCTGGGGTGAGCCTGCTCCCTGTGTTGCAGGTTCCCGTGTTGCCCACAGAGCTCACCATGCTGCCCACACAACTGGGAGGAGTTTCAGAAGAAGTGCTACTTTTTCTCCTCCCTAAAGGTGACCTGGAAGAAGGCCAGGAGCTCATATATTGGTCACAGTGCAGACCTGGTTGTCCTCAACAATAAGTTGGAGCAGGAAGGTCCCCACCCTCCTGCCCCTCCAGCAATCCCCAACAACCCCCTGCCCTCCTGCAAAGGCACAAAAGGAGTTACACCTAGCAAGGGACATACAAGGCAATAAGAAGGGGTTCTAGAAACACATTAGGAGCAAGAGAAAGGTGAAGGAAAGTGGAGGTTCTCTACTTAGTGTAGAAGGAGAGTGGTGACATCAAGAAGATTGAGGTGATTAATGCCTTTGCTTCAGTCTTTACTAAGAAGGTTGATGGTGACCAGGTACTCAGCACAATTAATATTAACAACCTGGGGGACGGACCACAAGCCAAAATAGGGAAAGAATGGGTTAAAGAATATTTAGATCGGTTAGATGTATTCAAGTCGGCAGGGCCTGATGAAATTCACCATAGGATACTTAAGGAACTAGCTGGAACAATTTCAGAACCATAAGCGATTATCTTCAAGAACTCAAGGAGGACGGGTGATGTCCTAGAGGACTGGAGAAGGGCAAACATAGTACCTATCTTTAAAAGAGAGAACAAAAAGGACCTGGAGAGTTATAGACCAGTCATCTTAACTTCAATACCTGGAAAGATACTGGAATAAATTATTAATAAGGCTGCGAGTCTGTAACAAAGGTCACAGAAGTCACGGATTCCGTGACTTTCCGGAACCTCTGTGACTTCTGCAGCAGCTGATGCGACTGCTCCCGGGGCCACCCGAGCAGTTTGGGTGGCCCCAGGCCACCTACACCCCAGCAGCAGCAGTTGTTCCGGGCGCCCTCCCTCCCGCCTGGAGCAGCAGCGATGGTCCTGGGCTGCCCCCAACCCCATGCAGCAGTGACGGTCCCGGAGCCCCCCAGAGCATCCAAGATTTAGTCAGGGGTATATAGTACAAGTCCTGGACAGGTTATGGGCTGTGAATTTTTGTTTACTGCATGTGACCTGTCCATGACTTTTACTAAAAATACCCATGACTAAATCTTAGCCTTAATTATTAAACAATCAGTTTGTAAGCACCTAGAGGATAATAGGGTTATAAGAAATAGGCACTTTTGTCAAGAATAAATCATACCAAACCTACCCAATTTCCTTCTTTGACAGTGTTACTGGCCAAGTGGGTAGGGAGGGAAGCAGCAGACGTGGTAGATCTTTTGGTAGATCTCTCTCATAAGCAACCTAGGGAAATATGGTCTAGACTGAATTATGACAAGGTGGGTGCACAAGTGGTTGAAAGACTGTACTCAAAGAGTAGTTATCAAGGTTCACTTTCAGACTGGGAGGATGTAACTAGTGGGTCTGTCCTCGTCTGGTACTATCTAATATTTTCATGAAAGACTTGGGTAATGGAGTGGAGAGTATGCTTATAAAGTTTGTGGATGAAACCAGGCTGGGAGGGGTTGCAAGAATTTTGGAGGACAGAATTCGAATTCAAAACAACTGTGACAAATTGGAGATTGGTCTGAAATCAAGAGGATGAACTTCAGTAAAGACAAGAGCAAAGTGCTACACTTAGGAAGAAAAAAATCAAATGCATAGCTCCATTGTGAGGCACTGGTGAGGCCTCAGCTGGAGTTCGGGGTCCAATTCTGCATGCCGTCCTTTAGGAAACATGGGGACAAATTGAAGAGAGTCCAAAGGAGAGCAACAAAACTGATAAAAGGTTTAGAAAACCTGACCTGTGAGGAAAACTGGGCAAGTTTAGTCTTGAGAAAAGAACTCTGAAGAGGAGCCTGATAGTAATCTTCAACTACATTAATGACTGTTATAAAGAGGATTGCATGGGCGGCTGGTCACATAGGCTGGGGGAGCCTGTGCCTCCCCAAACAGCCAGGCGTGCCCCCCCCCCCCCGTGTGTGGTGGCTCCAGTCCTGCTCCAGCCCCCCAGTGCTCCAGCTGGGGCTGGGGAGGCTGGGGCCGTCCACCACCCGCCTTCCTGGCACTCCAGGGCTGGGGGGCTAGTCTGGGATGTGACTGGGCTGGTGGCTGTGGAGGGGGGATGCTGGGCTCTGGTGGGAGTGGAAGGGGCATGGCCTCAGTCAGAAGGGCAGGGCTGGAGGTTAGCCTCCCCCAGCTGGCAGTTCACGTGCCGCCCATGGAGGACAGTGTTCGATTATG
The DNA here is from genome assembly GCA_003942145.1 of Platysternon megacephalum. Lineage (NCBI taxonomy): Eukaryota > Metazoa > Chordata > Testudines > Platysternidae > Platysternon > Platysternon megacephalum. Next base: position 98,099 of record QXTE01000584.1, read on the forward strand.
GAGGAAGGACAAGAAGTAATGGGCTTCATCTGCAGCAAGGGAGGTTTAGGTTCGATATTAGGAAAAAGATTCTAATGTTAAGGCTAGTTCAGCACTGGAACAGGTACCAACGGAGCTGTGGAATCCCCATCATCGGAGGTTTAAGAACATGTTGGACAAACACCTGTCATAGACAATCTATGTCTACTTGGTCCAGCCTCAGCACGGGGGACTGAACTAGATGACTCTCGAGGTTCCTTCCAGCCCTACATTCTATGATTCTATGGGAGGGTGTAGGGATAAATAGGAAGGAGTGAATGGGGATGGATACAGAGATGCTGGAACAATTTGTATAGTGGGGGTGCTGAGAGCCATTGAACCAAACTGTAAACCCTGTATATGATGGGAACCACTTCAAGCCAGGGGGTGCTGCACCCCCAGCACCCCTAGTTCCAGCACCTGTGGATGGATAGATAGACGGGAGTGTATGGAGATTAATAGGTAGATGGAAGATTATAGGAGTAGGTATGCATGGGGATGGTTAGATAGATGGGCGTGTATGGAGACAGATGGGAGTATATGGGGAGAGATAGGTAGGACTGTATGGGGATAGATGGGAGTGTCCAGAGACAGACAGGTGGGTACGTTATGCATATTGTAGACTTCTTTTTGTTGTTGTCAATTACGCTCTTGGATCAGCTGAATCCCTGAGGAGAGGTTTCTCCCTGGATTGGATTTCCCAGGTGCTGCGCTATGCACTGGAAATGTTTCCTTCTTCTCTTTCAGATCTTGGTCCGCAGAGTTCCCCAGTGTTAATAACACTGAAACACTGCGTCCATCTCACAGGGCGTGCCAGAGGTGAGTGGAACGACGCACAGTGTGAGACTCACTAGAACTTCATTTATGAAAGAGCTGGGCCCTTTTGCATGTCATTGACACACTTGAAAACATTGTTTCTTTCTGAGGGTTTTTTTTCTTTGAGCATCCAATGAAAGGTAATAGAAACCAGGCAGCCTTCCAGGGCAAACGCTCCCCATTGGACGCGAGGGGTTGACTCTAAGCCCTGGTTTACGCTATGTCAGTGTAACTACATCGCTCAGAGGTGTGGAAAAGCCGGAGGAGAAACTCTTCACTAAGCACTGCAGTGGCTCAGCTGTGCCGTAAGAGTAGACAAGCCCTGAACTACTGAATCCACTGAGATGTAGAGGACTTTAAATTTTCCTATGCTACAGAGGAAGCTTTATTCTTGTTTTTGTAACGGTGTAGCTGAGCCCAGAGGGGAATCCTCTGTATTTTAAGTCTTTTTATTACCCTGTAAAGTTACCTTCCATCCTGATTTTGCAGGTTCGATTCTTTTAATTTTTTCTTTATAAATAAAGTTCTTCTTTTAAGAACCTGATTGATTTCAGACAAAGGGTCTGGTCTGTGCCCACATTGCTAAGGCAATTGATTGGTATATTATTCTCAAGACTCCCCAGGAAAGGAGGCGAAGGGACTTGGGGGGATAGGGATTCCAAGTGACCCTTCCCTGAATTTTTGTGTAAATCACTTGGTGGTGGCAGCAATACCGTCCAAGGACAAGGAATGATTTGTGCCTTGGGGAAGTTTTAATCTAAGCTGGTAGAATATAAGCTTAGGGGGTCTTTCATGCAGGTCCCCATATCTGTACCCCAGAGTTCAGAGTGGGGGGAACCCTGACAGTAATACACCTAAGGGCTTGTCTACACTACCTGCGATCGATCCAGCGGGGCTCGATTTATCGCATCTAGCTGAGCGCGATCCTGTTGACTCCAGTACTCCACCAGAACGAGGAGCACAAGCGAAGCCGATGGGAGAGCATTAACTGTCAACTTATCACAGCGAAGACACCGCGGTAAGTAGATCTAAGTACGTCGACTTCAGCTTCGCTATTCATGTAGCTGAAGTTGCGTATCTTAGATTGACCCTGCGCAGTAGTGTAGACAAGCCCTAAGAAATAATACTAATGCGAATGGGACTGAATTGGCCTAGGTCCTGAAGGCTGACTGTTCGGAAGGGTATGGTGCAGAGGGTCAGGGAGGTGGCATTAGGGTGGGGATCCAGGAGGGTTTCCAGCAGCAGAGGAGTCTCTAGGAAATAGCCAGGGAACACCCTCAGGACTTGTTTCCGCTGGAGTTGGGCCCAAGCCACAATTCCAGATCCAAAGAACTCCCAGTGATACGATTTTGTCACAAGTCTCGTGCTGTTTGATGTTAAGGCCCCAGCTCCGGGAGTCATGGGATTACAGGAGAATCTTGGCTTTCTTCTTTTTTTTTTAAGCATGTTTTCTGCCCTCGCACAGAAAAGCTGGAAAATGTGACCCTGCAAGGCTCAGAATCCAGAAAGTAAAGAAACAGAACCCAATGCATATGATTTTTTTTTTAAAAATCATGACTTTTCAGCCAATCTCCTGATTCTGTGGGGCTGGACTCGTAATTTTTGAAGGTTTGGGGCTGGTGATGCTGTTAAAGAGGCAAGACTTTTGCTAGGAAACACATGGCTTTTTTATTGCCATTGCATTGAGCCTGGCTGAAGTCATGGGCCATTGATAACTGATTTGCAATGGGTTGTTAGGAAGGTGGAGTTGTGTTGGGGCTCTGGAGGGGCTACCAGGAACAGGGAGACTCCAGGAAATGTTGATAAAGTTCCTACCAGAGATGGGCCCAGCTAATGAAGCCCAGATCCAAGAGACAAACTGCGCAGAGCTAGGGGAGTGGTTCGACCTTCCACTGCTGCCCAGGCCAAGTCAGAATGTGGGGAATGGAGTAGGGTGACCAGACAGCAAGTATGAAAAATCAGGACAGGGGGTGGGGGGGTAATAGGAGCCTATATAAGAAAAAGCTCCAAATATCAGGACTGTCCCTATAAAATCGCGACATCTGGTCACCCTAGAATGGAGTGGAGACACAGACTGGGAATTTGGGGAGTAGACTCTGCACTAGGTACCATGATGTCTCCTGGGAATTGTAGTTCAGGTGCTCCATGCCTTCACTCTACCCTAGGGGCTGCTCCCCAGACAGCATCCAATCTAAGCAAATATATGAGCCATCAAGGAATGAAATGAGCCACATTTCCCAAGGAAAATCTTTGCTCTTTAATGATGATTTTTTCCCAATGGCTGGTTGGCCAGCATTTAAATGAAGGGTTGGGTGAAGAGGGGGCATAAAGGCAAGGGAGGGAGCAGATCTCATCAGCCACACTGCTGAGGATTCCCGTTACCTCCTTGAAGATGCAGCAAAGCAGACGTGCAATAGATGAGAGTCCCGGATGGGGGGTGAAATGCATGGTGAGGCCTGGAAGCAGCTGGCATAGCAGGGAGCTCTTGTCGACTAAGCACTGGCAGTGGGAACACGAGCCTCCAAACCTCCAGAAGAAATGGAAACAGTTTGATTTTCTGGTTCCAAACTAGTTTTTGCTTTGAAAGTCTCCCTAATTTATTTTGAAAAAAATAAAAAACATTCAAAAATGCTTGAAATAAAAATGAATCAAATGAAATAGTGGTTTTTTTTACTTTTTAATTCACTGAAAAGTTGAAAAAAAAATTAGTTTCAGGTTGAACCCAAAATGAAATTTTCCAAATTTGTAAGTAAAGCGAAAAGTTTTTACAAAATTGTGTTGGGCTCAATTAAAAACTATTTCCCTCCTGTTTTTTTGGGATTGCCAGCGAACTGAGAAAGCCGTTATTCACACAGCTCTACTCTTAAGTCAATTAAGTGCTTTTGAAAATGTTACCTGTAGGCGCTTTAAAATTCCCACCCCCCCAGGTGTTAGAAAAAAATACAGTGGGCCAATTCTATTCACCATCCCCCGGCACCCTCTGAATCTACCCATCCATCCCCATACACATCTATCTATCTGTCTATCTAATCCCATACCTATCCCCCTCTGGCCCTTAAATCTTTTGCCCCCACTCCCAGTAGCTCAGTGGGTATCAGTGGTGCTGTTACCGGCTCCCAGCCATTCCAGGAGTGTTGATGGACACAGCAGGTTGCAGCCCCTTCAGAATCACCCTGTTGGTTCGTGTCCTGCCCCATGGGCTCAGTGGCAAGGGAAGGCCCTGGGCTGTGTTGAAGGGGGTGAGGAAGGGGGGTTCACCCATTAGTGTGTGCAGAGCAGGGACCAGGCAGCTCCATGGAATAATAACGATGTCTAGTGGCTCCGTCTCTCTCCAACCCCAACCCAAAGGGCTGCACTTCTTCCTGCCCATGGAAACCCACCGCACTGACAGGATGCCACAAATCACAGGAAGTGCATGTGCTCAGGACTTCTGGATTCTATCCCCAGCTATGGGAGAGGAGCAGGGTCTAATGGTTAGAACGGGGGATGGGGAGGCTGGGTGTCAGGACTCCTGGGCAGGGCCGGCTCTAGGTTTTTTGCTGCCCCAAGCAAAAAAATGTTTGGCTCCCCCCCCCCCCAGGGCTCCCCCCGCCCCCCTCTGTTGCCCCAGCCCTGGGTTCTCCCCCCACCCACCCCCCCTGCCGCCCCAGCGCTGGGCTCCCCCCCCCCCAACACCTGCACCCTCCTGCCGCCCCAGCCCTGGGTCACTGGTAACTCGCTCCCAGGGCGGGTCATTCAGCAGGAATTTTGTTCCCATATGGTTACAGAATTGCAGTGAAGTGGAACAATTTTCAGCGTGTGTGATTGGAGGGTATCTGGAGCCATATTATAAGACTGTCCTACATAAATGAGGAGCAGTTGAGGTGCCTTCGTTATTCTTTTGTTCCACTCTTTGTTTCTATGGGGAATTTGCCAATGCAATATCACTGTCTGCCTTTTAAACAAATACAACTAAAAAAAACAACAGGCAATGGCTGTTGAAAATAGCAATTCCAGTCCTAATAACCACTGGGAAGCATTTCTTGCTGAATTTTATCCTACTTTATCTACAGCAAGTTACAGTGGATCGGTATATTTGATTTGGGAGAAATGAAGTAACAGCTGCCCAAATTGAGCTTGAGCACTCCTGAATTTTGAGGGTGTTCAAATCTGGAAGGCCGGTGCTAGATTCCCTTTCTGAATATTGGCTAAATCTGGAAAGGAAAAATTCATTTCTGCTTCCATGGCTCAGAAGTGGAAATGCTCCTAAGTGCCGGGTACTGTATCTAAAGCTGCCCAAGCCCTCTAGTAGAGCCTCCCCTCCCTTACTTTTCATTTTAAATTCTAGTGGGATCCACGTACCTCCCTTGCTAGGCTTCAGATAGAGAGGGGCACTGTCCATTTACTCCACCCAATTCCTTCTTTGGGGGCTGCAAGGTGAGGTCACACCAGTATCCCTAATCCAGTCTGGGGAAGTCTTCTGAAGGGGATATCTGGGCCAAAGCTGCCCACTCCTTGGGCACACTTGTCCCCCATTCACAGTACCACCCCTTTCGACTCACAGCAAGCTGCAGCATGGCTCAGCTACCTCACTCTCTCCACCTCCCTTTCCTGTTGATAGCGGCCAAGGGAATGCTGGGAAATGTAGTTAGGCAAGGAACTACAGATCCCAGGGTCCCGTGGGTTCTCAGCTCCCATGCTGGATCCCCAGCTGCTCCGTGGCTCGCTTCTGCAGGGTTGTGAGAGGGGAGGAAGTGAGTTAAAAAAACAAACAAACAAGGATGACCCGAATGCCGCCCCCTGCAAATGTGCCGCCCAAGGCACCTGCTTGTTTTGCTGGTGCCTAGAGCCGGCCCTGCTCCTGGGTTCTATTCCCAATGCCAGGAGGAGAGTGGGGTATAGTATCTTGCCCCCCTCTGTTAAGCAGAGGTAATGATGCTGATCTATCTCATGGGGATGGGGATCAGCCTTTCAAAGCTTAATTAATTAACCAGTCAAATCACCTGGGCATGGAATGGGGGGGGGCATGGTACCAACTGGGGGTGTCACCCACAGCAGGTGCCAGAGCTGCCCTGGGAGCACTGGCAAGTGGAGTGGCCGTGGTTGAAAGCCCCAGACAGGCAAAGGGGCTTTGAGATCTCGGGAGGAAGCGTCTGCCGTGTAACCGAATCTCCCCACTGAGACAGGAGGTTTGTGTATGTTCCACCTGATGCCAGGTGCTGGCTGTGCTAAACCCAGGCTCCGGCCCATCAGCGCCAGGCAGGGGGGTGATCGTTGCTGGGAGACAAAGGGATGAAAAGCGACAAGTGGGTTTTAATTAAACAGCACCCAGCCAGGCTGTGGGGTCTGCGCGATGCCAGGCAGCAGCACCGGGCTAGGGCACCGGAAGGCACAGCTGGCTAGAGGGAAATAAACGAGAGATGGGAGAGGTCTGGTGCAGCTGATCCCTATAATCCATCAACCCTGCTGGCTGGCTGGCTGCAGCAGTCGAGTGGCCAGTGCCCTGAGCTGGGAGATCGGAGACCTGGGGTCCAGTCCCAGTTCTGCTGCTGGGGGAAATCCCTTTGCCTCTCTGTGCTGAGGCTGAGCTCACAGCATCTGTGACTCCGTAACGAAACCGTATCCTCAGTTATGAGCTAACAAGAACCCTAACAGTCACAGTCTCTAACCAGCCCCCACAGAAGTACCTGCCAGAGGAGCTGCCCTTTGGTAACAGAGCCGTTCTTCAATGCTGCAGACAAAGGTTTAACATGATTCAGTGGCTGAAGCTCGACAAATTCAACCCGGAAATAAGGTGCAGTTTTCTTGCAGGGACAGTAATTAACCAATAGAGCGACTCCCCAAGGGGCTGGTGGGGAGGTTTGGACTCTATCGTTGTATAGAGATAAGCCTGACTGGAGTGAAGGGCTTCAGAATATGCTTGCTTGGAAACTAACCCCAATAAACATCGCATTGTCAGCGCTTCGGACTTCTGGTCTTTTGCTGCTTGCTGTCTGCGTGACAAGAACCAGGGAAGTGGGAGGGTGAAGGAAAAGCCTCTAGACTCTATGAAGCCACAAGCAGCAATTGCATGGGAACGACCGTGTGAGTTCTGCATTTTCCATCCCCGGGGGGGGGCTCAGCCCCAGGGCATAGGCACCGCCTCTGTGGGGGCTTCACGGGCTGCAGGGGTCGCTTGACAGCTGCTGGGAAGCGCTCAGCTTGCTGCAGGATCCGGCCCTAAGTGAGAAGATGACAAATTTTCCTTCATTTTTCCTCCCCATTATCCCCTCATTACTGTGATTTTCTCCCTGCCATCTCAGTGTAATTGGCTCTGCGGCTCAGGATGGGGAGGAGGCAGAGTCTCGGGCATTTCCCAGTGTCGGGGACTCGAACCCGGACGGCACGGTTCGTTGTCTGACTGCAAAGAGACAGGCAACACCAGCAAGGTTCAAACACAAGTTCTTTATTGAAGAGTGCACACTGCAACAAAGAACAGCCCGTTTCCTTAGAGAACCAGCTAGCTCTTTACAATGATGAGTGAGATTATATAGACAGTTCCATCGCGTCATAGGTTCCTTAAAGCTACCCAAACCCCCCCCCCTTTGTTAGTTAAAGTTTTTAATATTTATGCATATCTATTTTCCTTGACACTACAAACACTCGTGATGCTTTAGCAATTTTTTATCAGCCGTGTTGCCACGCACCAGAAACTAGAAAAAAGCAGGGAGTTAAGAACAGATGTGAAACCGAGGCAGGGAGTGGAGGCTGCAAGTCTCCATTTGTCCAAACAAATTGTTCCGGGCACATTTGGTACAAGAATGTGGCCTCCCTTCTTATCTCAATTTATAACTCAGACAAGCATATCTTCAAAGCTACCCAGAAAGGCAGGGACTGCCCAGCAGCTGCTGTTAGCCTAGCTTTGGCTAAGCTGGTCAAGCTATATTCCATATTTTGGGCCTAATAATTCGTTGGGCCTAACAATCCCCCCTTTGTCCCTGGAGTACCAAGGAGGGACTCCTGGGACAACTGGTGCTATGAACGGTGAGCTTGGAGTTGATTACTTTTGACCAGCACATAGCTTGGTACCCATTCAACATTTAATTTTGATTATAACATACACAGCCAGCAGGCCACATATAATTACAACTGCGCTTTGGAGTGCATTATGGAGCCAACCACCTATATTTGGAATCCAATTAAACAGGTTACTTCACCAGGATTTAACCCGCTTTTCCCCATGGTCTTTTGCTACTTCCATAAGGTGGTTTGTTTTTTTCCAAGTGGCATTATAGACATTTGGGACATATACACAGCATTTCTGTCCAATCAAGGCGCACATTTTTTCCTGAGAGGCTAACAGGATATCCAGTGCTAAGCGATTTTGGAGGACCATTTGTTTTAATTTTTTTTGCTCAGCTGCTAAATTTACCAGGGCGTCTGCAGTGGTATTTGCCATTATTTCTAAGACTTCTTGAAGTCTTATTACTTCCTTCCCTATTCGCCAGGTGGTTCCTCCACAGGCAAAAATGAATTTTGTGCAAGCACCTGTCCAATTGTTTAAAGCCCGCCAAGTAAGGGGACGAGATTTTTTAACATCCTCCTCTGCACCCCTTACATTTCTGATCTTTCCTCTTGGGAGGTGAGCACGATAAACCACAGGTGGCTCTAACCAGGCCAGATAGCAGGACCCACCCCACGAAGGAGGGAGAGCTAGATATGCTTTATTACCGCACACCCAATATTGGCAGGTTATATTTAAGCGTGAAATTAATAATATAATGCTCAATTAGTTTATTACCTTCGTACAAGAAGCGTTCTTTCCCATGCGAACTACATTTCTGATCTGGGAAGCTATTTCAGGTATAGGTACAAAAAGTTGCCCCGTCTAAGAGGGATATACCAGGACCCCTCTTACTTTCAAAATGGGTGCCATTGAAATAGGCTATACACTTACTAGTACCTAAAGCCATTTTTTCCTTTTGTAAAAAACACCATTGGCCTTTTTTTTTGCAGTCTATTAGGTATTTACTTTTATGTATGCCCATGTTAGCCCACGTTATGTTTTGATTTTCCATGGAATCTTTCCAGGATGGTGACCAGGTCATATTCATTGCGCTAAGAGGGATGGGCACCATTGGGAGACCCTTTTGACTATCTGCTGGCATTAAAGAACATACCCAGCATGAAGTATTATGTAGGGCTGGCATGCGGGCTTTCATTTCGCGAGATAGGCGTATAAAGGTGTTAGGGCTGTGTGATTCTACAGTTTCTATGCTTCGTACCACCAGAAAAGAAAGGTAACAAATAACAAACAGATTAAAAATGCAAAAACCCAAGCCAAAACCTGAGGCCATTCTTTCGGAACAGGACACCACCAGCTTAAAGTTTTTTTTAGCTGCAGTCGAAGCTTCAGGTCGCCCAAAGGGGTAGCAGTCCATTGATCCTGGGCGTAGGTGTCGTCTACTTCTGGTTCACCCGGCTTATGGTGGGGTGAACGTGCGCTGCTCCCCTGAAGTCCGACGTCGTCTGCTTTCGAGGAACCCTTTACCTGGTCAGGTTCCCTAGCGGTGCTCCTCTTGACTCTAGTATGATGAATCCAGGTGGGCAGCTCTTTCACTCGGATCGCTGTAGGGCTTACCAGTAGAACTTCAAAGGGTCCCAGCCACTGGGGTTGGAGCGGAGTTTTCTTGTATGCTTTCACCCATACAGGATCACCTGGTAAAAAAGAATGAACAGCTTCCCACAATGGTAAGGTTTGGGACTGAGCAGAATACTGTTGTAGTGTCACTAGATGTTGCTGCAACTCCTTTATGTAATCTTTTGTTTCCTTAGTTAGATCAGTACCATTAGGAACTGATATTAAAGGAGCAAAGGTGGGAGGTACATGTCCAAACAGGACCTCATAGGGGGCAAGTCTAGTCCTAGCAGTTGGAGTAGTTCGAATAGTATAAAGGGCAAGAGGAAGTACTTTAGTCCATTTTAGGTGGAGTTCTTGGCACAACTTTGTCAGAAGGTTTTTTAAAGTTTCATTCATACGCTTCACCTGGCCTGAACTCTGGGGGTGCCAGGGAGCGTGAAAAGCCCATTTGGTTTCTACCGCTTCAGTGAGTTTCTTGCAAATTTTTGCTGTAAAAGGAGTACCTTGATTAGAATCAATTACTTCAGGGGGGCCAAATCTGGGTATGACTTTGTTAAGCAGTATCTTACAAACTGTATTTGCAGTAGCTTGGGCAGTGGGGCTGACTTTATGTCCTTTGAGAGCGAGTTGATTAAGTAAGTAGATAGAATTACTCTCATTATTCTTTCGAGTCCTGGAAGCCACCAGGATGTCATCAACGTATGTTATTAAGGTAGAGGCGGCTGGTAACTGAACATCCTGCAAATTTTCAGCTAGCACCCTTGCAAACACACTCGGTGCCTCCACATAACCTTGGGGCATCCTAGTCCAAGTGAGTTGTCCAGGGGGTTCAGACCTTTTATTCCCTTTCCCTGCTGTATCAGGGACCCCCCCGCATGCAAATGCAAAAAGGTACTGCTTTTCTGGGGCCACTGGTACAGAGAAAAAAAGCATTCACTAAGTCCATGCACGTAAACCATTCCGCTTCAGGTGGCACCATTGCCAAAATAGTGCTTGGGTTTTGCACCACAGGATGTTCTGGAATTACATACTGATTGATAAGTCTTAAGTCCTGCACCATTCTGTACACAGGTTTTCTGTCTGAGTCGAGCTGCGGTTTCCTTACAGCCAGAATGGGGGTGTTACACGGAGAATTGCACAGCACTAAAATTTCCTGGTTCTTAAAATTCTGCACAAGGGACTTAAGTCCTTGTATAGCCTCGATTTGAAGGGGATATTGTCTCTGAGCAGGTGGGGACATATTGCTCTTTACCACTGGATTTAAAGGTGAGGCGGATTTTACCAGACCCACATTATGTTTTTCTCCCCACATTATAGGGTTAACTTCATTCTGGGCTCGCAGGGGAAGCGTTTCACAGTTGCTGCTGGCTAATTGCGGTAACAGATAAGCTTTCTCCACCGGAATCGAAGGGAAATACTTTCAGGAGTACAGAAAATCTGAGCATGCAATTTACACAACAAATCTCTTCTCAGTAAGTTCACTGGACCATTCATTAACAGAAAGGAATGCTGAACAGAAATAGGACCTAATGTAGCCATACAATTATTAGTTATGAAATGTCATTCAGGCTTTTCAGTGACTCCTACCACACATTCTTCTACTTCACTCTTTTCCTTTCTCCCATTATATACTCGCATTGCAATACTGACTACTTTAGGTAAACTTTCCCCTTGCATTCCATCTGGGTGTTTTTTAAACCCTTTTTGCAATGTTCTCTGCACACTGTGCCATAAATACTATCTTAACCATTTCCTTTCCAGAATCTGATTTTAAGTCCCTAAGTTACTGTGTTTCCTAACCTCATTTGTTAAATGAGTGCCCTCTTTTGGTTTATAGTTATACCATACAAGTAAATAATCCATTTGTCCCGGTCTCAGATCAGCCAAACTCTCTCTTAAGGAATTTATCCTGTCTGCGGAAAAGGTTCAGCAACCTGGCCAATCTTTAGTCGGGGACAAATAAGCAATAAAGGAAGGCCATTGAATTTGACATAACTTTCTCATTTTAGATTTAGTTAAACCGGTTGTTCCAGAGATTTCGTTCCAATTCCTGAGTACCAGAGACAACGGGGCGTCCCCCGGGCATTTGCTGCCAAATAATCCCATGCTAACCTATAGGGCCCTAACCCAATTGAGGCGTAACAGGGACGCGAACCCAACCTCTCAATGCGATCGCTTACCTTATCCAATGTGTCGGGGACTCGAACCCGGACGGCACGGTTCGTTGTCTGACTGCAAAGAGACAGGCAACACCAGCAAGGTTCAAACACAAGTTCTTTATTGAAGAGTGCACACTGCGACAAAGAACAGCCCGTCTCCTCAGAGAACCAGCTAGCTCTTTACAATGATGAGTGAGATTATATAGACAGTTCCGTCGCGTCATAGGTTCCTTAAAGCTACCCAAACGCCCCCCCCCCTTTGTTGGTTAAAGTTTTTAATATTCATGCATATCTATCTTCCTTGACCCTACAAACCCTCGTGATGCTTTAGCAATTTTTTATCAGCCGTGTTGCTACGCACCAGAAACTAGAAAAAAGCAGGGAGTTAAGAACAGATGTGAAACCGAGGCAGGGAGTGGAGGCTGCAAGGCTCCATTTGTCCAAACAAATTGTTGCGGGCACATTTGGTACAAGAATGTGGCCTCCCTTCTTATCTCAATTTATAACTCAGACAAGCATATCTTCAAAGCTACCCAGAAAGGCAGGGACTGCCCAGCAGCTGCTGTTAGCCTAGCTTTGGCTAAGCTGGTCAAGCTATATTCCATATTTTGGGCCTAATAATTCGTTGGGCCTAACACCAGTATAGGCCAGATCCTGGGGGGTTTGTCTTGGAATGATGCAGCCTCTTGGGGAGGAGGTGGTGGTTGGTGTAGAACGAGTTTGCTGGGTCTCATGGCTATTCCACACAGAAAGACCCACAATCACAAACAGCCTGAGTGTCCCTCAACAAATCAGGAAAAAGATCTTGGAGTCATCGTGGATAGTTCTCTGAAGATGTCCACGCAGTGTGCAGAGGCAGTCAAAAAAGCAAACAGGATGTTAGGAATCATTAAAAAGGGGATAGAGAATAAGATGGAGAATATATTATTGCCCTTATATAAATCGATGGTACGCCCACATCTCGAATACTGTGTACAGATGTGGTCTCCTCATCTCAAAAAAGATATACTGGCACTAGAAAAGGTTCAGAGAAGGGCAACTAAAATGATTAGGGGTTTGGAAAGGGTCCGATATGAGGAGAGATTAAAGAGGCTAGGACTTTTCAGCTTGGAAAAGAGGAGACTAAAGGTGGATATGATAGAGGTATATAAAATTATGAGTGATGTGGAGAAAGTAGATAAGGAAAAGTTATTTACTTATTCCCATAATACAAGAACTAGGGGTCACCAAATGAAATTAACAGGCAGCAGGTTTAAAACAAATAAAAGGAAGTTCTTCTTCACACAGCGCACAGTAAACTTGTGGAACTCCTTCCCTGAGGAGGTTGTGAAGGCTAGGACTATAACAGCGTTTAAAAGAGAACTGGATAAATTCATGGAGGTTAAGTCCATTAATGGCTATTAGCCACGATGGGTAAGGAATGGTGTCCCTAGCCTCTGTTTGTCAGAGGATGGAGATGGATGGCAGGAGAGAGATCACTTGATCATTACCTGTTAGGTTCACTCCCTCTGGGGCACCTGGCATTGGCCACTGTCGGTAGACAGGATACTGGGCTAGATGGACCTTTGGTCTGACCCAGTACGGCCGTTCTTATGTTCTTATGT
>QXTE01000584.1:113370-136030 GCA_003942145.1 Platysternon megacephalum
CCCCCCCCCCTTTGTTAGTTAAAGTTTTTAATATTCATGCATATCTATCTTCCTTGACACTACAAACACTCGTGATGCTTTAGCAATTTTTTATCAGCCGTGTTGCCACGCACCAGAAACTAGAAAAAAGCAGGGAGTTAAGAACAGATGTGAAACCGAGGCAGGGAGTGGAGGCTGCAAGTCTCCATTTGTCCAAACAAATTGTTCCGGGCACATTTGGTACAAGAATGTGGCCTCCCTTCTTATCTCAATTTATAACTCAGACAAGCATATCTTCAAAGCTACCCAGAAAGGCAGGGACTGCCCAGCAGCTGCTGTTAGCCTAGCTTTGGCTAAGCTGGTCAAGCTATATTCCATATTTTGGGCCTAATAATTCGTTGGGCCTAACACCAGTATAGGCCAGATCCTGGGGGGTTTGTCTTGGAATGATGCAGCCTCTTGGGGAGGAGGTGGTGGTTGGTGTAGAACGAGTTTGCTGGGTCTCATGGCTATTCCACACAGAAAGACCCACAATCACAAACAGCCTGAGTGTCCCTCAACGAATCAGGAAAAAGATCTTGGAGTCATCGTGGATAGTTCTCTGAAGATGTCCACGCAGTGTGCAGAGGCAGTCAAAAAAGCAAACAGGATGTTAGGAATCATTAAAAAGGGGATAGAGAATAAGATGGAGAATATATTATTGCCCTTATATAAATCGATGGTACGCCCACATCTCGAATACTGTGTACAGATGTGGTCTCCTCATCTCAAAAAAGATATACTGGCACTAGAAAAGGTTCAGAGAAGGGCAACTAAAATGATTAGGGGTTTGGAAAGGGTCCGATATGAGGAGAGATTAAAGAGGCTAGGACTTTTCAGCTTGGAAAAGAGGAGACTAAAGGTGGATATGATAGAGGTATATAAAATTATGAGTGATGTGGAGAAAGTAGATAAGGAAAAGTTATTTACTTATTCCCATAATACAAGAACTAGGGGTCACCAAATGAAATTAACAGGCAGCAGGTTTAAAACAAATAAAAGGAAGTTCTTCTTCACACAGCGCACAGTAAACTTGTGGAACTCCTTCCCTGAGGAGGTTGTGAAGGCTAGGACTATAACAGCGTTTAAAAGAGAACTGGATAAATTCATGGAGGTTAAGTCCATTAATGGCTATTAGCCACGATGGGTAAGGAATGGTGTCCCTAGCCTCTGTTTGTCAGAGGATGGAGATGGATGGCAGGAGAGAGATCACTTGATCATTACCTGTTAGGTTCACTCCCTCTGGGGCACCTGGTATTGGCCACTGTCGGTAGACAGGATACTGGGCTGGATGGACCTTTGGTCTGACCCAGTACGGCCGTTCTTATGTTCTTATGTTCCATCTCGCAGGACTGAATGGGCCCCAGAACCCGAGCCCCCTTTCCCCCATGGCAGAGTTACTCTGAGGTCTTGGCTACACACGGAAGTTGCCCTGCTGTAGCCGGTGTGAGAATGAATTTGGTTTAGCCCCGTGTGCGCACGCATCCATCGCTTTACGCTTCACATGGTAATTAACCCGTTACTGAGTCCAGAGGTCCACCTCAACCATGAGTAGAGTTGCAGCATCTACCTTTTGAACTGAGGATCCGTATCACCCTCGCCTGCAAAAAGCGGGACCCTATGTTATTCATAGGGACAGGACACAGAAAGTCCTGGGTAACCCACTACAGTCTAAAACAGGTAGAAATGTCTGTACAGGGAGTCTCAGTTGCTAGTGTCAGTGGTAACTGCAGTCAGTGTATGGTGGCACTCCTCACTGGGTGGGACAATTGGTGGAAGTCACGAACTGGCTGAGGCAGTTAAGAAGAGCTAGAAGGAGTGTGACGTTATGAGTGTAATATAATATTTCATGAAAGGTGACAGGGCCAGAAAAAGTTAATTAACTCACAGAATAACCTGACCTAGGGATGAACCTTAAAAACTGGTTAGAAAGATAGGTAAATAAATAAAGCTTTAAAACGCAAGTCTGCATTGTTAGAGATCTCAAGGGTAAATGTTTGCTCAGGTCTTGTGGTGTCAGCAAACAAGGCTTGTCTATATGTCTCTTTAAAGGTTGTAGTAACCTGTAGCTGAACTGTTTAATGGATAAATTACCCTGTGCTAATTGCCATGATGTTTAGAGGAAGGAGAATTAAGCCTGTTGTTTTCTCAGGCCAAAAGGCTGCTGAAAATGTATAAGAACCCTGGGACATGATCATACATCATCTCAGATCTGCTTTGGTTTCAAGAGGGAGGAACCTTAAGCCATAAGGATTGAGATCCCCAGTCTTTGACTGGAGCCACCCTGAATATGGACATTGGACTATAACCTATGGACTATTTCTAAAAGGACTTTTGGCAACTACAGGCTCACCTCTGCTATGTATCTAAACCTCAAGAATTGAATTCAAGTCTGTCTGTGTATTGATCTTTTAACCAACACTCTCTCTCTTTTCTTTTTAAATAAATTTTAGCTTAGTTAATAAGAATTGACTATAGCGTGTATTTTGGGTAAGATCTAAGTTATAATTGAACCTGGGTATGTGGTTAATCCTTTGGGATTGGAAGAACCTTTTCTTTTATATGATGAGATAAGATTCTCAGTAATCATCATCATATCTGACAGGTGTGTCTGGACGGAGGCCTGAGGCTGGGTACTTTAAGGGAACTGCGTTGTTTGGACTTCTGAGTAACCTATATGGTAATATAGAAGTTGTTTTGTGCTGGCTTGGAATCTAAGTATTGGAATATCCACCAGCGTTTGGGGTTAGTCTGTCCCGTTTTGTTTGCAGTTCACCCTGATTGAGTGACCTCAGCTGGCTCCAACAGGCAGCACCGTCACAAGGAGCACTGCAGGGGACGTACTGGGAATCGCGGGCACAGGAGCCCGAAATGCAATTGATCTGGAGGTGGTGCAGAATAAAGTGGGTGTAATAGGAGGTGCACTGGAATATTTGCATATCCTGTTAATCTCTTCACTGCAAGCATTAGGCCTATTGGGGTGCTTGGAGGCTAATCTGGCTGAAGCCGGCCCATGCTTAATATCTCCTTGCAGGATCATCAAGTGCTTGTGCAAGCTCTAGAAGAACAGGAGCAAGTCACCTGCTTGGCTATTACTGGTGCGTAAGCCCAGGCCTGGATACAGACAACAGCAGAAGGAATCATTCGAGAGGAATATGCTGATTTGGAAAATCACCAGCTGACATTCGGGAAGTAGTGTGGGATAATGCCTCCCAAGAGGAAAGAGATCGACAAGCCTGGTGGACTCTTCATGACATTATATATTTTGATCAGAACAAAACTATTGTCGTGTACATGGTTAAGTTAGCAAGGGTGAAATATATAAAATCTCCCATTGTATCTCTGGGACTATGGAAAAATAACGTGTTAATGATGCCTGAAGATCACTATGGGCGAGTTGGCGAAAAAGACCTCGGACGTCTACACTTTATAGCCCGAAGCATGTGCAGAAGAGAGAGGACTGGAGTATATTTCTGACAAGCGAGATGAATGCATCAACGCATCCTCCAGAGGTCACTTTGAGCTGAGACATAATTCCTCTAACACGTCTATTGTTGTATATATGGGACAAGGTAGTTTTTGTTTTAGGACAAAATGTGGTTTTGTTGTAAACGGACATAATCTGAATGTTAGTGACAGTAACTATTGTAACATAATGTAAATAATTTAGCTTCATGTGATAATGTTAGCACTCCCATAAGGACACAACAAGATTTAAAGGTTAATCATCAAATTTATAACTATTTCATATTGGTACATGTGGGACCTGATATGAAGTGGGTCCAGCAACTGTGTCTCACCCTGACCCAAGAAATATGGTCATGCATGTAACTCTTCTGCTGGGTGGAGTTGTGAGCAACAAGGGTTCAATATCCAAGGGTCCCTCTTAACAATACAACACAGAACCGGCTCAAGCCCCCACCCAGTAATCTGGGAAAATTAAACACCGCCTCTGGGTGCCTCTAAGAGGAAACACTTCCTCATTCGAAAGCACAGAGTCTGTATAGCCGAGAAAACTTGTAATAAAAAGGGGAAAGGAACCTGGCGTTAATTTGGGAAAACACCATAACCCTGATTCGAACACACCTGACCAGGGCGTGCTCAGGGATTTACATGTGACTACTTTGGGGGGGCACTTTAAACACAAGCCCCCCGCCCAATGCCCCTGGGCCCTGCTGCCTCCTCCACCCCCCGGCTCCCATTTCCTCCCCGGGCTCCCCACCCATGCCCCCAATGCCTCGCTGCCTCCTCCTCCCTCCATTGTCCCGAGCTCCAAACACTTACTGGAGGCTGCGGGTGAGGAAGGGATGGGGCTCAGCTGGCTTCCTGGGCCCCCTCTCACCGAACTCTGCTGACAGTTAGGGTTGCCAGCCCTCCTGGATTGTCCGGGAGTCTCCCGGAACCGGCATCCATCTCCCGGTGACTATAGAAACCAATCCGGGAGATTTTAATAGGCCGCTAAAAGTCTGATCGGCAGCACAGTGGGGCTAAGACAGATTTACTACCTGCCCTGGCTCCGCGTGGCTCCCAGAAGCAGCTGGCATGTCCAGCTCCTAGGTGCAGGGGTGGCCAGAGAGTCTTCGCATGCCGCTCCTGCCCTGAGCTTCGACTCCACAGATCCCATTGGCCAGGAACTGCCTGGCCGCCACTCTGCCTAGGAGCTGGACATGCCAGCTGCTTCCGGGTGCTGCCTGAGGTAAGCACCACCCTGTCAGAAGTCACACCCCACTCCCCAGCCCCAGCTCTGAGCTCCCCCCACACCCAAACTCCCTCCCGGAGCAGATACCCCTCACCCCCTCCCGCACTGCAACCCCCTGCCCCAGCCCTGAGCCCACTCCCGCACCCAAAGTCCCTCCCAGAACCCGCACCCTGAACCCCCTCCTGCACACCAAGCCTCTGCCCCAGCCCTGAGCCCCCTCCCACACCCAAACTCCCTCCTGGACCCTGAACCTATCACCCCCTCCTGTACCCCAACCTCCTGCCCCTGCCTCAGCCCAGAGCCCCCTATCACATTCCAAACCCCTTGGTCCCTCCCCCCAGCCCAGAACCCACACCCCAACCCCCTTCAACAGCCCTGAGCCCTCTCCCACACTCTGAACCCCTCGGCTCCAGCCCGGAGCCTCCTCCTGCACCCCAAACTCCTCATTCCCAGGCCCACCCCAGAGCCCTCATGCCCAGCTGGTGCCCTCAACCCCTCCTACATCCTAATCCCCTGCCCCAGCCCAGAGCCCATCCCACACCCTGAACCCCTCATTTCTGGCCCCACCCCAGAGCCTGCCCCCCCAGCCAGAGCCCTCATCCCCTCCCACACCCCAACCTGGTGAAAGTGAGTGAGGGTGGGGGAGAGTGAGCAACAGAGGGTGGGGGGATGGAGTGAGCGAGGGGTGGGGGCCTCGGGGAAGGGGGGAGACTGAGCCGTGTCAGGGCAGAGCCCATGCTAGCAAGACATGAATGCTGCTGGCCCATGTGGGCTCTCTGGGGCTGGGCTCCTTTTGGTTACGTGGTTCTCTGGGGTTTGTACAGCACCTGGCGCAATAGGGGCCAGGCCCATGACCAGGGCTCTTTGGTGCTACTGTAATACCATTCACAGCAACGTCCCCTCTTGGGTTCTACCGTAATACCATTCATAACAACGTCCCCATAGCCGATGTCTCTAAACCCAGACGTGCACCGTTCCAGAGGCCCAGATCCTAGCCCCCTCCTAACTCGCCTCTGCCCTAACTCAGATATCTGCATGTGCAATGAGCCAAATTCTGCCCTCCGTGTTGGCCCTGCACCTCCACCAGCCTGGATACCACTGTGATGGGCACCTCGGAGAAGTCATTCAACAGGCAGACAACTGGGGGCAGCTTCTGGCCTAGTGTTTGGCCTGGGGACCTGCGGGGCTGGGACTAGCAGCCACCACCCAGCGGTGTGAGCACGGGGGAGTAGGAGAGCAGCCGGTGGGGAGAGCTGCAGTGGGCGGCACGCTGTGAATTCAGTGCGAGGTGATGAACTCTCTGTATCTTTCCCAAGCTGCAAACTCCTTTGGAACGTGGGGGCCAGCTGCTGTCTCTGTTGTGCTTTTACCTCCATGCTGGACTGATGTTCCAGGGGCCAGTGGCAAAAGGCTGACAGCTGAGGGTCGTTAACTCGGGATGATCCTCTGTTCTACTAGACACCCTAGCCAATAGACTGGCTCCCAGGGGCTTATCAGGGCAGGGGGTGGCCTGGCCACGAAGACACCTGCTCGAGGTCTGGGATCACTGGGGGAGGCTGAGGCAGGTGACAGCAGGGCTGGAAGGTTACAAAGGTTGATCTATTTTGGGTCTTTGTACATTTTCACCAGCTAAAGAGGAGCGACTCCAGAGCGACCCCCCCGGCTGCTGCAGGATCCTGACGAGGTAAAGGGGACCCTGCGACCGGAACCCATACAGACCCCGAAGGACTCCCAAGGGACAGGTGAGCTGGCGAGCGGCAGTGCAGTGGGGGATGGTTGTTTCCTTTATGATCTGGGCTCTGTTAAGTGAAGAGCAATGGGGCTAGAACCCTGTGTGCGGTGTCTGTGCGCTCCGTGCTACACTGACCACCCGGCCCCTGGAAGAGGGAACCTGGCCGACCCACACCTTCAGGGGGCATTTTGGGAGAAGGGGGGGTTAAGTTACTGAGCTATTTGGGGGTCAGTGCTGGGCCTGGGGACCTAAGGCAGGTGGGCCACGGGACTCTGTTTCTGTGAAGGGGTAACAGACAGAGCCAGTGCCCAGGAAATGTGCCCCTAGGCCACAGGAGACACCAGCGCTGCAGCCTGCTGAGACCGTGGGAAGCTCAGAGCACCGGTCCCCATCCTGACTAATAGCCACTGATGGACCTATTCTCCAGGAATTTATCTAGTTCTTTTTTTAATCCTGTTATAGTTTTGGTCTTCACAGCATCCCCTGGCAAAAAGTTCCACGGGTTGACTTTATGTTGTGTGAAGAAGTACTTACTTTTGTTTTTTTAAACCTGCTGCCTATTAATTTCATTGGGTGACTGCTAGTTCTTGTGTTATGTGAAGGATTAAATAACATTTCCTTATTCACTTTCTTCACACCAGTCAAGATTTTATAGACCTCTATCATATCCCCCCTTAATTGTCTCTTCTAAACTGAAAAGTCCCAGTCATTTTAATCTCTCCTCCTGTTTCATACCCCTAATAATTTTTGTTGCCCATCTCTGTACCTTTTCCAACTGCAATATATCTTTTTTAGTATTGGGTGACCAGATCTGCACAGAGTATTCAAGGTGTGTGCATACCGTGGATTTATATAGAGGCAATATGATATTTTCTGTCTTATTATCTATCCCTTTCTTAATGATTCCCAACATTCTGTTTGCTTTTTTGATTGCCACTGCACATTGAGTGGATGATTTCAGAGAACTATCCACAATGACTCCAAGATCTCTTTCTTGAGTGTTAACAGCTAATTTAGACCCATCATTTTGTATGTATAGCTGAGATTATGTTTTCCAGTGTGCATTACTTTGCATTTATCAGCATTGAATTTCATCTGCCATTTTGTTACCCAGTCACCCAGTTTTGTGAGATCCCTTTGTAACTTTTCGCAGTCTGCTTTGGACTTAACTATCTTGAAGTTTTGTATCATCTGCAAATTTTGCCACCTCTCTGTTTACCCATTTTTCCAGATAATTTATGAATATGTTGAACAGTAATGGTCCCAGTACCAACCCCTCAGGAATACCACTATTTATCTCTCTCCATTTTGAAAACTGATAATTTATTCCTACCCTTTGTTTCCCATCTTTTAACCAGTTACTGATCAATGAGAGGACTTCCCTGTTATCCCATGATGGCTTACTTTTCAAAAGTCAATTTAAATTAAATAATTAAAAAAAATTATATTTGTTTTAGAAATCTAGAACTGCTGTGTGTTTTGGTGTAATTTCCATTATCCTTATATTAAATATGCATTATCTTAACAAAACATTTAATTTATTCATGTCTCTTTTATATGTTGCAGGTCAAAGTGAAAATGAAAAGACAAAAAACAATGCACCAATTTTTCCACTCAAAGGCCTCAAAAACTAACCAAAGTGAAGAACCAAGAATATATCAACATGTCATCTGAAGGGTCAAGTGGTGTATCTACATCCGACCAGCCCGAAGCACAAATACAGCTACCTACTGAAGAAACAGTGTCTCCAAAACCTAAAGGCATTTCCCGATGTTTGTCGGTCAAAGTGTTCCCATTTATTGAAGTTACAAAAGATGGCTACTGGTGCACCTCTTGCAAAAAAGCTTATGAAGAAGGAAAGCTTTCCAATGCTATAATTGGTAAAAGTGGAGGAGCTTGGTTTGTCAGACCGATCAGCAAAGCCAATGCTGACAAACTACGTGAAAAGGCTGCAAAACACCAGGCCTCTGGAGTGCATCAACAGGCAGAAAGCCTTACAAGCCCACTTTCAAAGCCAATTTTAGAAGTACTTAATGAGGCTGTTAAGAATGTTGGAGACACAACACAGTTCATGCGAACAAACATGGCTGTGGCATCATACTTTCTATTTAAGCAAGAGATACCACACACTACAAACTGGAGGCCAATGTTAAGTGCATTGTCACTTGTTCATCCTAAAGTTGAACACTGGTTCCGAACAAGACTGGCAAATGCTCACTATCTTTCTGCAAGAAACTCAGCTGACTGGCTAGAAGCATGCGGTGCAACAGTGAAAGACCCAACAGTTGAAAAAGTGAAGAACTATCACCACATTCAAAAAATTTGCATACATGGCTGATGAATGGGCATCAAGTATTAAGTCATTGTGTACGTTATCTTGATGTCCGTGGTAGGCCAGTAGATGCATTTCTAGATGTCCAAGTTATAGAAGACACATCGGCTGCATCCGTGACAACCGACATCTTAGAAGAGTTAAATGCTTGTCAATTGGACCCCAAACAGATGGCTGCTTGTGCATTTGATGGAGCTGCAAACTTCTTTGGAAGACATGGTGGAGAACAAGCTTTGCTCAGAGAAAAGTGTAACCCTAATCTCTCCTATACACACGGCAGAGGCCATCTACTCCAGCTAGCTCTAGTACAAGCTGCAGACTCTTCAAAAGACATTAAAAAAGCTATAATTTAATGTCTTCATTATATTCTTTTTTCAGCAAGAGTCCAAAAGGACTGAATATCTTGGAAAATATAGAAGATACACTGGGACAGAAGTTCAAATTAGTCCAACCTGGGAAAACCCACTGGCTTTCTCATGAGCGATCCTTGGCTGTTGTCTTAAAATTACTCAAGTCATTATTACTGACTTTGGAAAGTATCTACCAAGATGGGATGGATCTAAGTAGTGAGGCTGGTGGATTACTTTTGCTGCTATGTTCAGAGAAGACTATTGCCATTCTCTCTCTTGTAAGTCTACTGTTGAAACCACTTGGGTCATTGAATAATGCCATCCAGGCATCTGCTACAACAGTAATAGATCTTTGTCCAGCAATAGAAGCTACATTTGGATCAATCATAGAATCATAGAATATCAGGGTTGGAAGGGACCTCAGGAGTTCATCTAGTCCAACCCCCTACTCAAAGCAGGACGAATCCCCAACTAGAGAGCTATCCATTGAAAAAGTACTGGAAGAAGCAAAGACTTCAGTCCAGAAGTTTGCTAATGAAGGCATTTATATTGAATCCTTAAGTGAAGAGGACAAGAAGTGTTTGTTAAGACAACTAAAAAAGTACACAGACTTGATTCTTAAAAATCTGTAACAGCGACTTCTAGATTCTACTGAACCTCTACGTAGCTTTTACAGATCCCTGTCCTATAAAACACCGACAGTTGAGTGGAGTGAGGCACTACCAGCAATGGGGCTGCCATGTGCTCAGGACAGAATAGAGAATTTGAACACAGAGTGGAATATTATACGACGAATGAATGAAGATTTTACTTCAACTTCTTTTTTATCATCACTAGTGGTGTGACCCAATCTTTCTGCTATGTTTACTGGGATGAGAGAAGTAGGAATTCATCTCTTGCTACTCCCAGTCACAACAGCTACAGCTGAGCTTTCTTTTTCATCATTGAATAGAATTTTGTGTTCTGAAAGAAGTCGCCTTCTGTGTGATCATGTGAATGAACTAATAAGCATATCAATCGAAGGGATGGACGTACTGGACATATGAGAAGCCACCAAAGATGAACGCACTGCATTCAAGAAGTTCATTAACAGAGTTGTGCAAAATTATAACAAGAAAGATGTACAGTTAGCATAGGCACCAACTCCGTGGGTGCTCCAGGGCTGGCGCACCCACAGGGAAAAATTAATGGGTGTTCTGCACCCACCGGCAGCCAAGCTCCCCACCCCGCCACACCCACCCGCCCCACCTCACCTCACCTCATCTCCTCCTCCGCCTTCTCCCCCGAGTGTGCTGCGTCACCAGCTCCTCCGCCTACCTCCCAGCACTTGCTGCCGCCAAACAGCTGAAGCAAGCTCCGGGAGGGAGGGAGGAGCAGGAACGTGGCGCGCTCAGGGGAGGAGGTGGGGAAGAGGCAGGGCCGGGGCATGGATTTGGGGAAGGAGTCGAATAGGGGGAGGGAGGGGGCGGAGTTGGGGCGGGGACTTTGGGGAAGGGGTTGGAATGGGGCGGGGAAGAGTGGAGTTGGGGCAGGGCTGGGGGCAGAGTGGGATCGAGCACCCACCGGCGCCGTTAGAAGTCGGCGCCTATGAGAGGTAGTGCTTCATAGAAGGTTTGAGTAGCCAACTTCAATTTGTGTGATGATTTTAAAATATGAGTTAAATCTAATCAAATGGTCATGAAACATTTTTCAGTTTTTACTATGGTACCATACAGCCCACCTTCACCCTCACTGTCTCACCCCTCATCAGCCCTGACGCCCCACCCCGCATAAATTCGAACACCCCCCTAATTTCAATTCCTGGGGAAAACACTGCCCTGGGGGGTTCAATGTCTGGACCTCCATAGTGATCTGCTGAGCCGCCAGCAGGGGCAGCTCAACTGGATCTGGGACAGAGGCCTCTCTGGGGGAAATAGGAGAGGGAGGCAGAGTTGTGCCCCCTGCCTGGGCTCTGGCCCTAGGTACCAAACTCTGGGAGGGCAGGGGAAGAACAGAGCCAGAGAAGCATCAACAGACCCAGATCCAAGTTTATTCATTGCACTGGGCACAAAGGGCACAGCATGGTTCTGTGCCAGGGCCCCCGGCGAGGGGACGGCAGGGGCAGCAGGCCAGGTGGGGCTCTCCGGTGCCCCAGGCTGGGTCTTGGCATCACTCCAGCCCTATCTTGCAGCAGCGCGCGGACGTCCAATCGATGCCGACGCACTGGCAGTGGCAGGTGGAGTCGGAGCGAATGTCCCAGGAGCCGCAGCCCATTCCGCAGGCGCAGCCCGTGGGCTTGTACCCTGTGGGGGGATGGGGGAGGTGGGTTAGGGGAGCAGCTGGTGGGGGAATTGGGGAGGTGGGGGGCAGTGAGGTGCCCTGCTGTCTCCTCCTCCCCAGCACCCAGGGCATGGCCCTGTGGCTCCCTTGCAGCCAGGCCACGGCCCAAGCAAGGGAGGCCAGTGAGACGTCCCAGGGGTCTGGCCCAGGGGCCCACACTGGTCCCAGCTCCGCAGCATCCAGTGCCCCCAGGGACTCGGGAGTGGTGCGAATGCCGTTGCTCCAGGCACTGGGCAGCTCATGTGCAGGGGGCCCCAGGCAGGCTGGTGGCCCATCGCTGCCCCAGCTCCACACCCGCCCAGGATTGCAGAGGGGGTGGGGTCCGTGCCACAGGGGCCCCTCCCTCCTTGGGCCTGCGGGGCACTCGGGAAAATGCTCTCACCTGTTGGGCAGGAGACAAGTGCCCCACGTGCCGAGACGTCCTGGCAGAGTAGCTGGGCTTTGGCCAGGGTGGAGGACACTGCAAGGCAAGAGGCAGAGTTGTAGCCAGCAGGACCCTGGGTGCGGAAAGGCTGCCCCTCCCCCCAGGCTCAGGTGGAGAGAAGCTGCCTCTGCCCCAGCTGTTACCTGGGCAGGTGTAACCCACCCAGCCTCACTCCATGTGACACTCTGGCTCCCCCGAGTGGTGTCTGGGCTACATACAGCCGCAGCGCCTGGAGCTGGGTGCTGTAGCTGAGCCTCAGGCAATACGGCCAATTTCTCACGGGGGCTCTACTCTAATACACCTAATATATAATGTACAGCACCCAGCGTAATGGGGTCCTGGGCCAAGACTGGGGCTCTGAGTCACTACCGTAATACATCTAATAATGTACAGCGCCCAGTACAACGAGGTCATGGTCCATGGCTAGGGCTTCTAGGCGCTACTGTCATTCAGATCGCACGGATTCCTAGCCCCCCAGAGCCCCAGCTATGAACGCTGGTCACAGAATGGGGGCAGTGCATTCCATGGAAAAATTCAACGAAAATGATGACAGGGGAAAATCATATCCGCCAAAATTTTCACATTTTTTCAGAAAATCCCCAACTTTTTGATGTTCAGCAGCTGAAACGTTGAAGCTGAAAACTGCCCAAAAACGTACAACAAATTCAGTTTTGGCCAAAAAAAAATTCTTTTTTTTTGTTTTTTGATGAAAAATCAAAAATCTTTGCAGGAGGCAGATACATTCTGCAAAAATGACTTCAGTCAAAAGCCCAATTTTCTGTCAGAAAAAAGTGTTGATGGAAAATTTCCCCCCAGCCCTACCCACTAACCACATACTGGGGCTACCTGGGCATAACTCTCCTGGCCTTGTGCTCACAGAACCCCCCTCTCCCCACAGGAGGTTATGGAGAATGCCCATTAGCTGTGCCCTGGGCCCACTCCATCAATGGCTCAGATGCGCTATTGCCCATGCCCCTGGCCTCCATGACTGCTACTTACAGGCCGTGTGGGATTGATGATGCTCCAGCCTCTTGTGCTGTCTGTTGACCTAGAAATACTGGTTCTGCAGTCAAGACAGGAACCAAACGTACCTTGGTTTATCCTCTGGGAAAGGGCAGCGTTTATCCTCTTTAATTCCCCAGTCATCTTCTGGTCTTAAAGCAACAACAACAAAATGTTAAACAGGCGTCGTTTTCATTGCAGCTTTACAATTCCTTTAACTCAATCAGTCTGGACATTTCCCACAGAGGGGTGGGGAGAGTTGATGATTGTCTGGTAGGAAGGATCTCTCTACACATACCTACACATCGGCGTCCATATACATTTATTCATCCATCCATCCATCCATCCAGTGGCATACATACACTTCCATCCATCAGCGTATAGACATGTCCATCGACACATCCTCCATCCTTCAGCATGCATACACATCCATCCAACCTCCATCCTTCAGAATGCATACACATCCCTGGCTGGGATGATTTAGCTGGGGTTGGTCCTGCTTTGAGCAGGTGATTGGACTAGATGACCTCCTGAGGTCTCTTCCAACCCTAATCTTTTATGATTCTATGATCTTTCCATCCATTGGCATATATGCTTCTCTATCCATTCACCAATCACCATACATACTCAGCCTTCCATCTATCCAGCCATCAACATACATACACTTCCATCCATCAGCATCCACACACATCCATCCATTAATCGGCATACATATGCATCCATCCATCCTCCATCCATTGGCATACATCCTCGTTTATCCATCCTTTGGCATACATACTCACCTATCCATTCACTCATCAGCATAAATACTGTCCATCCATCCCCTGACATACATACACACACCCCTCCATCCATCGGTATTAGAACATGTATTTAGCCATCACACTGCATGTACTTATCTATTCAAAAACAAAAAACAAAACATTTTTCAGTGTTTACTATGGTGCCATACAGCCCGCCTTCACCCTCATGGTCTCACCCCTCATTGGCCCTGACTCCCCCCACAAAAAAATTCGAACACCCCCCCTAATTTCAATTCTTGGGGAAAACACTGGTATAGACACATCCATCGACACATCCTCCATTTCTTCCCCTGGTCAGGGCCGGCTCTAGGCACCAGCAAAACAAGCAGGTGCTTTGGGCGGCACATTTGCAGGGGGCGGCATTCGGGCCATCCTTTTTTGTTTGTTTGTTTTTTTAACTCACTTCCTCCCCTCTCACAATCCTGCAGAAGGGGAGCCAGCAGCTGGTGATCCAGCATGGGAGCTGAGAACCCACGGGACCCTGGGATCTGTAGTTCCTTGCCTAGCTCCCTGCCTATAGAGCCATCCCTGGAGCAGGGAAATAACTATATTTCCCAGCAATCCCTTGGCAGCTATCAACAGGAAAGGGAGGGGGAGAGAGTGAGGTAGCTGAGCCATGGTGCAGCTTGCTGTGAGTCGAAAGGAGTGGCACTGTGAATGGGGGACAAGTGTGCCCAAGGAGTAGGCTTTGGCCCAGATATCCCCTTCAGAAGACTTCCCCAGACTGGATTAGGGATACTGGTGTGACCTCACCTTGCAGCCCCCAAAGAAGGAACTGGGTGGACTAAATGGACAGTGCCCCTCTCTATCTGAAGCCTAGCAAGGGAGGTACGTGGATCCCACTAGAATTTAAAATGAAAAGTAAGGGAGGGGAGGCTCTACTCGAGGGCTTGGGCAGCTTTAGATACAGTACCAGGCATGTAGGAAGTTTTCCACTTCTGAGCCATGGAAGCAGAAATGGACTTTTCCTTTCCAGATTTAGCTAATATTCAGAAAGGGAATCTAGCACCTGCCTTACAGATTTGAACACCTCAAAATTCAGGAGTGCTCAAGCTCAATTTGGGCAGCTGTTACTTCATTTCTCCCAAATCAAATATACTGATCCACTGTAACTTGCTGTAGAAAAAGTAGGATAATATTGAGCAAGAAATGCTTCCCAGTGGTTATTAGGACTGGAATTGCTATTTTCAACAGCCATTGCCATGTTTTTGTTTTTTTTTAGTTTTATTTGTTTAAAAGGAAGACAGTGATATTGCATTGGCAAATTCCCCATAGAAACAAAGAGTGGAACAAAAGAATAATAAAGACACATCAACTTTTCCTCATTTATGTAGGACAGTCTTATAATATGCATCCAGATACCCTCCAATCACACACGCTGAAAATTGTTCCACTTTACTGCAGTTCTGTAACCATATGGGAACCAAACCTGTCTGTGTTCTGTGCACATCCAAAATTCCTGCTGAATGACCCGCCCTGGGAGCGAGTTACCAATAACCCAGGGCTGGGACAGCAGGAGGGTGCAGGTTGGGGGTGGGAGAGCCCAGGGCTAGGGCGGCAGGGGGGTGGGGAGAGGGCACTAGTGGCGGGGAAAAGGGGGAGCCCAGCGCTGGGGCGGCAGGGGGTGTGTGTGGGTGGGTGGCGGGAGAACCCAGGGCTGGGGCAGCAGGAGGGTGCAGGAGGGGGAGCCCAGGGCTGGGGTGGGGGGCAACCAATTTTTTTTTTGCTTGGGTCAGCAAAAAACCTAGAGCTGCCCTGCCCCTGGTAGGCTAATACGAGGGGGAAAGGAGTCCAGGAGAGCTGGCTGTATTTCAGAGAAGCCTTATTGAGGGCGCAGGAACAAACCATACCGATGTGCAGAAAGAAAAGCAAATATAGCAGGCGACCAGCTTGGCTTAACAGCGAAATCTTCGGTGAGCTTAAACTCAAAAAGGAAGCTTACAAGAAGTAGAAATTTGGACAGATGACTAGGGAGGAGTATAAAAATATTGCTCGAGCATGCAGGGGTGTAATCAGGAAGACCAAGGCACAATTGGAGTTGCAGCTAGCAAGGGATGTGAAGGGTAACAAGAAGGGTTTCTACAGGTATGTTAGCAACATGAAGAAGGTCAGGGAAAGTGTGGGCCCCTTACTGAATGGGGGAGGCAACCTAGTGACACATGATGTGGAAAGAGCTGAAGTACTCAATGCTTTTTTTGCCTCGGTCTTCACAGACAAGGTCAGCTCTCAGACTGCTGCACTGGGCAACACAGCATGGGGAGGAGTTGAGCAGCCCTCAGCGGTGAAAGAATAGGTTAAGGACTATTTAGAAAAGCTGGACATGCACAAATCCAAGGGTCTACATCTAATGCATCCGAAGGTGCTGAGGGAGTTGGCTGATGTGATTGCAGAGCCATTGGCCATTCTCTTTGAAAATTCGTGGCAATCGGGGGAGGTCCTGGACAATTGGAAAAAGGCAGTGTAACAGGGTGCTGGCCAAAAGGCACTGACTCAGCCCCTGTTAGCTCAGAGCCTGCTAGCTCAGCTCCCTAAAACAGAGACACCTGTGAGCTTGATGGGGGAAGGCCTATAAAGCTAGCAGGAAGGAAGTAGGAGGGGAGGAACAGGAAAGTGAGGAGTGAGGGCCTGTTGCTCCCAGCTAGCTGTAAGAGCAAGCTGTTCCCCAAGGGGGCTACCTGCTTGAGAGTGAACTGTATATAGCTGTATATATGTGGTGGTGGGAAAATACAAGGAAATAAAAGGGCACTGGTGTTTGAAAGAGCGGTCTCCTGTGGATTTGTGCCACAAGTAAGGAAGCGCTCGTCTACAGGCAAATATAGTGCCCATATTTTAAAAAGGGAAGAAAGAGAACCCAGGGAACTATAGACCGGTCAGCCTCACTTCAGTCCCTGGCAAAATCATGGAGCTGGTCCTCAAGGAATCCATTTTGAAGCACTTGGAGGAGAGGAAGGTGATCAGGAACAGGCAACATGGATTCACCAAGGGCAAGTCATGCCTGACTAATCTAATTGCCTACTATGATGAGATAACTGGCTCTGTGGATATGGGGAAAGCGGTGGATGTGATATATCTTGACTTTAGCAAAGCTTTTGATATGGTCTCCCACAGTATTCCTGCCAGCAAGTTAAAGAAGTATGGATTGGATGAATGGACTACAAGGTGGATAGAAAGCTGGCTAGATTGTCGGGCTCAATGGGTAGTGATCAACGGCTTGATGTCTAGTTGGCAGCCAGTATCAAGCGGAGTTCCCCAGGGGTCGGTCCTGGGCCCGGTTGTGTTCAACATCTTTATTAATGATCTGGATGATGGGATGAAGTGCACCCTCAGTAAGTTTGCAGATGACACTAAGCTTGGGGGAGAGATAGATATGCTGGAGAGTAGGGATAGGGTCCAGAATGATCTAGACAAATTGGAAGATTGGGCCACAAGAAATCTGATGAGGTTCACAAGGACGAGTGCAGAGTCCTACACTTAAGAAGGAAGCAGCAAAGAATCCTGTGGCACCTTATAGACTAACAGACGTTTTGCAGCATGAGCTTTCGTGGGTGAAGACTTGCATCCGAAGAAGTGGGTATTCACCCACGAAAGCTCATGCTGCAAAACATCTGTTAGTCTATAAGGTGCCACAGGATTCTTTGCTGCTTTTACAGATCCAGACTAACACGGCTACCCCTCTGATACTTAAGAAGGAAGAATCCCATGCACCGCTACAAGCTGGGGACCGACTGGCTAAGCAGCAGTTCTGCAGAAAAGGACCTGGGGATTACAGTGGACGAGAAGCTGGATATGAGTCAGCAGTGTGCCCTTGTTGCCAAGAAGGCCAACGGCATCTTGGGCTGTATTAGTAGGAGCATTGCCAGCAGATCGAGGGAAGTGATTATTCCCCTCTATTCGGCACTGGTGAGGCCACACCTGGAGTATTGCATCCAGTTTTGGTCCCCCCAATACAGAAGGGATGTGGACAATTTGGAGAGAGTCCAGCGGAGGGCAACGAAAATGATTAGTGTGCTGAGGCACATGACTTACGAGTAGAGGCTGAGGGAACTGAGGTTATTTAGAAGAATGAGGGGGGATTTGATAGCAGCCTTCAACTACCTGAAGGGGGGTTCCAAAGAGGATGGAGCTCGGCTGTTCTCAGTGGTGGCAGATAACAGAACAAGAAGCAATGGTCTCAAGTTAGATTGGGGGAGGTCTAGGTTGGATCATAGGCGCCGACTCCGTTGGTGCTCTGGGGCTGGAGCACCCATGGGGAAAAATTGGTGGGTGCTCTGCACCCACTGGCGGCCAAGCTCCCCTCCACGCCCCCCCCACACCTCACCTCTGCCTCCACCTCCTCCCCTGAGCGTGCCTTGTCCCCGCTTCTCTGCCTACCTCCCAGCACTTGCCGCCGCAAAACAGCTGTTTCGCGGCGTAACAAGCTCCATGATGGAGGGGGGAAGAGCGGGAACGTGGCAAGTTCAGGGGAGGAGGCGGAGTTGGGGCGGGGATTTTGGGGAAGGGGTTGGAATGGGGGCAGGGCAGGGGCTGGAGGGTGCGGGGAAGGAGTGGAGTTGGGGCGGGGCCGGGAGCAGAGGGGGGTCAAGCACCCACCAGCACCAGCAGAAGTCGGTGTATATGGGTTGGATATTAGGAAAAACTATTTAACTAGGAGGGTGGTGAAGCAATGGAATGGGTTACCTAGGGAGGTGGTGGAATCTCCATCCTTAGAGGTTTTTACGGCCTGGCATGACAAAGCCCTGGCCGGGATGATTTAGTTGGTGTTGGTCCTGCTTTGAGCAGGGGATTGGACTAGATGACCTCCTGAGGTCTCTTCCAACCCTAATATTCTATTATTCTATTCTATGATTCAAACGTACCTTGGTCTATCCTCTGGGAAAG
The DNA here is from genome assembly GCA_003942145.1 of Platysternon megacephalum. Taxonomy (NCBI): domain Eukaryota; kingdom Metazoa; phylum Chordata; order Testudines; family Platysternidae; genus Platysternon; species Platysternon megacephalum. Next base: position 131,928 of record QXTE01000584.1, read on the forward strand.
GGCAGCGTTTATACTCTTTAATTCCCCAGTCATCTTCTGGTCTGAAAGCAACAACAACAAAATGTTAAACAGGCATCGTTTTCATTGCAGCTTTACAATTCCCTTAACTTGATCAGTCTGGACATTTCCCACAGAGGGGTGGGGAGAGTTGGTGATTGTCTGGTAGGAAGGAACTCTCTACACATACCTACGCATTGGCATCATATACATATATTCATCCATCCATCCATTGGCATACATACACTTCCATCCATCGGCATATAGACACATCCATTGACACATCCTCCATCCTTAAGCATACATACACATCCATCCAACCTCCATCCTTCAGAATGCATACACATACCTGGCTGGGATGATTTAGCTGGGGTTGGTCCTGCTTTGAGCAGGTGGTTGGACTAGATGACCTCCTGAGGTCTCTTCCAACCCTAATCTTATATGATTCTATGATCTTTCCATCCATCAGCATATATGCTTCTCTATCCATTCACCCATCAGCATACATACTCAGCCTTCCATCTATCCATACATCAACATACACATCCATCCATCCATCAGCATCCATACACATCCATCCATCCATCGGCGTTCATATGCATCCATCCATCCATCCTCCATCCATTGGTATACATACTCCTCTATCCATTCACTCATCAGCATAAATACTCATCCTTCTGTCTATCAATCCATCGACATACATACACACAACCCCTTCCATCCATCGGTATTAGCACATGTATTTAGCCATCACACTGCATGAACTCATCCATTCCAAAACAAAAAACAATTCTGTAAAATACCATGTAAGGGTCACTAACTGACATTAATGTATTGACCTATCACTACATTCACAAAACCCAAGTACCCCAAGCAAGGGACTGGCTAGCTGAGGATACAATCTATCTAGCACAGCCCACATAAGAAACACAAACACACCAGTCATATCCAGTGCAGAGAAACACATATTTCATTTTTAACACAAGAGCCTTGATTCTGATCCATGGACTGTTTATTTGTTTGAATGTCTGATTCTGGTATTATCAGTTAATATCTTTAGCTATTATTTTGGAAAGTACTTTGAATTGTGATGTCTTCAGAAATATGGAGAATAGATGGTTTAACAGGCTATGCCCCAGGAAAACCGGGGAAGCAGCACCATTGAGTGGGTAGGGCACTGGCTTCGGGAGACCTGGGTTATATTCCTGGCTCTGCCACTGACCTGCTGGGTGACCTTGGGCAAGTCACTTCCCCTTTCTGTGCCTCAGTTTCCCATCCTTTGCCTACTTAGATCATAAGATCTTTGGGGCAGGGCCTGGCACAAGAGGACCCTGATCTCGCTTGGGGTCTCTAGGAACCCCATATTCTGTATGTTTCTATCTCAGAAGGATCTCATGCTGTGTTGAACTGCTGGGATCACATGCAGGCAGACTTGAGGCCTAATCCAGAGCCCAACGATGTCAATGGACAGACTCCCATGGATCAGGCCCTCAGCAGAGAGGGGTCTTTGAGCTGTATATGGGTGGAAAGGGCTTTCCCCGCCTGGGATGAGGGCTTTCCTCCCACCCTAACCATCTGTGTTAAAACTGCCACCTGCACCCCATCCCTGTAGCTCCAGAATCCTGTCCCAAGAGGGTTTCGTGCTTTCCCCCTGAGTTTCACTGTCTGGTTCACAGATTCCTAAGGTGAAATCCAGGCAGCATTTTGCCATTAATGTCCATGGGACCAGGGTTCCACCCCTCAAGTTAAATGCCAGAAGGGACCAATGTAATCCAGTCTGAACTCCTCCAAAACAAAGGCCAGAGCAGTCCACACAGTGAACCCTGACTGGAGCCCAGGAATTGCTGGTGGAGCTGGAGTGGATCTTATAGCAAGAACCACTCGGTTTGGTTTTAAAGCAGCTAAAGTCCAGGACAATCCACCACATCCCTGGGTCAGCTGCCCCAATGGTTAATTCCCTGCCCTGTTCAAAATATGTACCTTATATAGCACAATCTGAACTTTCTCCCAGCCCTTGGATCTGTTAGATTAAAGAGCCCCCTGGCTGTCAGAAAAATCATAGAATCATAGAAATGCAGGGCTGAGGGGACCTCGAGAGGTCATCTAGTCCAGCCCTGTGCTCTAAGGTAGGACCACGGATACCTAGCATCCCTACAGGTGTTTGTCCAACCTGTTCTTCGAAACCTCCAATGACAGGGATTCTCTGTTCCAGAGCTTAACTAATATCCAGCCTAAATCTCCCTTGCTGCTAACTGCACCAGTTCCATCAAAGCTGGGACATGGAGAACAACTGATCACTGTCCTCATTGTAACAACCTGCTACCTGTCATCAGGTGTGTCCCTCACCCCACCCCTGCCAGCCTTCTCTTCTCTAGAGTAAACGTGCCCAATTCTTCCAACCTCTCCTCGGAGGCAGGTTTTCTAACCCCCTGATCAATTATGTTGCTTTCTTCTGGACTCTCCAATTTGTTCACATCTTTCTTAAAGTGTGGCACGTACAATTGGACACAGGCCTCCAGCTGAGGTTTCCCCAGAGCCGGGTGGAGCAGAACAATGAGCTCCTGTGTGTCTCACATGCAACACTCCAGAATGACATTTGCCTTTTTTGCAACAGCATCACATTGTTGACTCATATTGAATTTGTGGTAGCTCCTTTACGGCCGGCCGTGCTGCAGAAGCTCCTCCCCATAGATCCCTAGTGACCTCTTAACTTTCTCTCTGATAAGCTAAACAGATGGTGTTTCACTCTGAGGCAGGTGTTCTAGACCTTGAATGGTCATAGGACCTGGTGTCTTCTCTGAACTTTTCACAAGTGATCCCCCATCCACTTGGTGCCCAGGGCTTGCTGGGGGCAGACTCACCCTTCACGACTGTGAACGAGAGGAGAACGATCCATATGAGAAAGCAAATAGCCATCAGGAAGTACAGCATCAGCATGTGTTTCTGCTTCCGGGTTCTCCCTTTAGAATTATAGAATCATAGAATCTCAGGGTTGGAAGAGACCTCAGGAGGTCATCTAGTCCAACCCCCTGCTCAAATCAGGACTTTGGGGGGCTGGAGGGTGGATGGAGCTGTAGGGGCTGGAAAACAGTTGTTGTTACATTTGAGCATGTTCTGGGTATGTTCCGTATGTGCTAATACATGTGCCGTATGCAGTGGGGGATTAACGTGTCAGCCCACGGGGCCTGTGCCCAATGGCCTGGCCAATTTGGGGGCCCCCACAGGAGCACTGGAACCTGTGTAGAAGTCTGGGGAGGCCACCAGTGCTGGAGCGGTGACCCTGCTCCTCCTCTTCCCCCCAAGGCCCTGCCCCCTGGCCAGGCTGAAAGCCAGAGCCGGGCCATGGTAAGAGTGCCTGGGATGCTGCGGGGAACCCCGGACCTTCCACCTGCCTGGGGGATGGGGGGCTCAGGGTGCCCGAGAGCAGCCCCCAGCCCATGTCCCTGCCCCCTGGGGTGCATCGTCCAGTGCAGGTGGAGGGTCCGGGGCTCCCCACAGTGGCCTGGGCTCCCTGGGCAGCTGATATCTGACTTGTGTCCATTTATCCTTTTACGTAGTGACTGTCCAGTTTGGCCAATGTACATAGCAGAGGGGCATTGCTGGCACATGATGGCATATATAACATTGGTGGACATGCAGGTGAATGAACCGGTGATGTTGTAGCTGATCTGGTTAGGTCCTGTGATGGTGTCGCTGGTGTAGATATGGGCATGCAACAAACCTTGATGCCAACTCTGCCCACATGTGTAAAAGGATAAATGGACACAAGTCAGATATCAGGAATGGCAATATACAAAAACCTGTAGGAGAACACTTCAACCTCCCTGGCCACACAATAGCAGATGTAAAGGTGGCCATCTTACAGCAAAAGAACTTCAGGACCAGACTCCAAAGAGAAACTGCTGAGCTTCAGTTCATTTGCAAATTTGACACCATCAGATCAGGATTAAACAAAGACTGTGAATGGCTAGCCAACTACAAAAGCAGTTTCTCCTCCCTTGGTGTTCACACCTCAACTGCTAGCAGAGGACCTCACCCTCCCTGATTGAACTAACCTCGTTATCTCCAGACTGATTCTTGCCTGCATATTTATACCTGCCTCTGGA
>QXTE01000584.1:150205-183127 GCA_003942145.1 Platysternon megacephalum
CCTCCCCCCCGCCCCCCCCAATCACTTCCATCTACTTAGAGTGTCGGCTCTTTGGGTTTGTACAGCGCCTCCCCAGGCGATACTCTAATACACCTAATACACAGTGTACAGTACCCAGCATAATGGGGTCCTGGGCCAACACTGGGGTCTGAGTCACTACCGTAATACACCTAATAATGTACAGCGCCCAGCACAACGAGGTCATGGTCCATGGCTGGAGCTTCTAGGCGCTACTGTCATTCAGATCGCACGGATTCCTAGCCCCCCAGAGCCCCAGCTATGAACGCTGGTCACAGAATGGGGGCAGGGCATTCCATGGAAAAATTCAACGAAAATGATGAGAGGGGAAAATCATATCTGCCAAAATTTTCACATTTTTTCAGAAAATCTCCAACTTTTTGGTGTTCAGCAGCTGAAACATTGCAGCTGAAAACTGCCCAAAAACATACAACACATTTAGTTTTGGCCCCCCAAATTTTTTATTTTTTTTTTGATTTAGGTTTTTTGATGAAAAATCAAAAATCTTTGCAGGAGGCAGATACATTCTGCAAAAATGACTTTAGTCAAAAGCCCAATTTTCTGTCAGAAAAAAGTGTTGATGGAAAATTTCCCCCCAGCCCTACCCACTAGCCACATGCTGGGGCTACCTGGGCATAACTCTCCTGGCCTCGTGCTCACAGAACCCCCCTCTTCCCACAGGAGGTTATGGAGAATGCCCATTAGCTGTGCCCTGGGCCCACTCCATCAATGGCTCAGATGCTCTATTGCCCATGCCCCGGACTCCATGACTGCTCCTTACAGGTCGTGTGTGATGGATGATGCTCCAGCCTCTTGTGCTGTCTGTTGACCTAGAAATACTGGTTCTGCAGTCAAGACAGGAACCAAACGTACCTTGGTTTATCCTCTGGGAAAGGGCAGCGTTTATCCTCTTTAATTCCCCAGTCATCTTCTGGTCTTAAAGCAACAACAACAAAATGTTAAACAGGCGTCGTTTTCATTGCAGCTTTACAATTCCCTTTACTCGATCAGTCTGGACATTTCCCACAGAGGGGTGGGCAGAGGTGATGATTGTCTGGTAGGAAGGATCTCTCTATGCATACATATGCATCGGCGTCCATATACATCTATTCATCCATCCATCCATTGGCATACATACACTTCCATCCATCTGTGTATAGACACGTCCATCGACACATCCTCCATCCTTCAGCAGCCTTCCCCTGGGAGGCTAATACGAGGGGGAAAGGAGTCCAGGAGAGCTGGCTGTATTTCAAAGAAGCCTTATTGAGGGCGCAGGAACNTCCAACTTTTTGGTGTTCAGCAGCTGAAACATTGCAGCTGAAAACTGCCCAAAAACATACAACACATTTAGTTTTGGCCCCCCAATTTTTTTATTTTTTTTTTGATTTAGGTTTTTTGATGAAAAATCAAAAATCTTTGCAGGAGGCAGATACATTCTGCAAAAATGACTTTAGTCAAAAGCCCAATTTTCTGTCAGAAAAAAGTGTTGATGGAAAATTTCCCCCCAGCCCTACCCACTAGCCACATGCTGGGGCTACCTGGGCATAACTCTCCTGGCCTCGTGCTCACAGAACCCCCCTCTTCCCACAGGAGGTTATGGAGAATGCCCATTAGCTGTGCCCTGGGCCCACTCCATCAATGGCTCAGATGCTCTATTGCCCATGCCCCGGACTCCATGACTGCTCCTTACAGGTCGTGTGTGATGGATGATGCTCCAGCCTCTTGTGCTGTCTGTTGACCTAGAAATACTGGTTCTGCAGTCAAGACAGGAACCAAACGTACCTTGGTTTATCCTCTGGGAAAGGGCAGCGTTTATCCTCTTTAATTCCCCAGTCATCTTCTGGTCTTAAAGCAACAACAACAAAATGTTAAACAGGCGTCGTTTTCATTGCAGCTTTACAATTCCCTTTACTCGATCAGTCTGGACATTTCCCACAGAGGGGTGGGCAGAGGTGATGATTGTCTGGTAGGAAGGATCTCTCTATGCATACATATGCATCGGCGTCCATATACATCTATTCATCCATCCATCCATTGGCATACATACACTTCCATCCATCTGTGTATAGACACGTCCATCGACACATCCTCCATCCTTCAGCAGCCTTCCCCTGGGAGGCTAATACGAGGGGGAAAGGAGTCCAGGAGAGCTGGCTGTATTTCAAAGAAGCCTTATTGAGGGCGCAGGAACAAACCATCCTGATGTGCAGAAAGAAAAGCATATATGGCAGGCGACCAGCTTGGCTTAACAGCGTAATCTTCAGTGAGCTTAAACTCAAAAAGGAAGCTTATAGGAAGTGGAAACTTGGAAAGATGACTAGGGAGGAGTATACAAATATTGCTCGAGCATGCAGGGGTGTAATCAGGAAGACCAAGGCACAATTGGAGTTGCAGCTAGCAAGGGATGTGAAGGGTAACAAGAAGGGTTTCTACAGGTATGTTAGCAACATGAAGAAGGTCAGGGAAAGTGTGGGACCCTTACTGAATGGGGGAGGCAACCTAGTGACACATGATGTGGAAAGAGCTGAAGTACTCAATGCTTTTTTTGCCTCAGTCTTCACAGACAAGGTCAGCTCCCAGACTGCTGCACTGGGCAGCACAGTATGAGGAGGAGGTGAGCAGCCCTCGGTGGTGAAAGAACAGGTTAAGGACTATTTAGAAAAGCTGGACATGCACAAGTCCATGGGTCCAGATCTAATGCATCCGAGGGTGCTGAGGGAGTTGGCTGATGTGATTGCAGAGCCATTGGCCATTATCTTTGAAAATTTGTGGCGATCGGGGGAGGTCCTGGACAACTGGAAAAAGGTAAATATAGTGCCCATATTTTAAAAAGGGAAGAAAGAGAACCCGGGGAACTATAGACCGGTCAGCCTCACTTCAGTCCCCGGCAAAATCATGGAGCTGGTCCTCAAGGAATCCATTTTGAAGCACCTGGGGGAGAGGAAGGTGATCAGGAACAGTCAACATGGATTCACCAAAGGCAAGTCATGCCTGACCACCCTGATTGCCTTCTATGATGAGATAACTAGCTCTGTGGATTAGGGGAACGCGGTGGATGTGATATATCTTGACTTTAGCAAAGCTTTTGATATGGTCTCCCACAGTATTCTTGCCAGCAAGTTAAAGAAGTATGGATTGGAATTATGGACTATAAGGTGGATAGAAAGCTGGCTAGATTGTCAGGCTCAATAGGTAGTGATCAATGGCTTGATGTCTAGTTGGCAACCAGAATCAAGAGGAGTGCCCCAGGCATCGGTCCTGGGCCCGGTTTTGTTCAACATCTTTATTAATGATCTGGATGATGGGATGAAGTGCACCCTCAGTAAGTTTGCAGATGACACTAAGTTTGGGGGAGAGATAGATACGCTGGAGAGTAAGGATAGGGTCCAGAGTGATCTAGACAAATTGGAGGATTGGCCCACAAGAAATCTGATGAGGTTCACAAGGGCGAGTGCAGAGTCCTACACTTAAGAAGGAAGAATCCCGTGCACTGCTACAGGCTGGAGACCGACTGGCTAAGCAGCAGTTCTGCAGAAAAGGACCTGGGTATTACAGGTGTGGAAGTAGAGCAAGAACTGACAGGGATTTGAAGGATTTCAATGCAAACAGTCACCTCTGTGAGCAAGAGTCAGGCTAGCTGTAACCCTAATAATGCGAGATTTGTAGAAGCGAGGATTGTGTGAGGCGAATGGGAAAGAACTGTGTGAGAAGTTATTGCGACCTCGTGTAGATAAGTATGGAATGTAGACTAGAGTCTAAATAGATGTGAAAAATAAGATATCAGGATGACCTATGTATAAAGAAAATGCAGCTGTTGCTCATTATTGTATGTAACAAAAGGTATAAATGCTTGCTGTAATTGTTTACCTGTAGAGAGACCTGTTTAGCTCTCTCCCTCCATGCAATTGCTAGAGATAATAAAGTATCTGACTTGCTGCACCCAAAAAGAGAGTGAGAACTCTGTTTTCCTTCGACACAGTGGATGAGAAGCTGGATATGAGTCAGCAGTGTGCCCTTGTTGCCAAGAAGGCCAAGGGCATATTGGGCTGCATTAGTAGGAGCATTGCCAGCAGATCGAGGGAAGTGATTATTCCCCTCTATTCGGCACTGGTGAGGCCACACCTGGAGTACTGCGTCCAGTTTTGGTCCCCCCACTACAGAAGGGATGTGGACAAATTGGAGAGAGTCCAGCGGAGGGCAACAAAAATGATTAGTGGGCTGGGGCATATGACTTACGAGGAGAGGCTGAGGGAACTGGGGTTATTTAGAAGAATGAGGGGGGATTTGATAGCAGCCTTCAACTACCTGAAGAGGGGTTCCAAAGAGGAAGGAGCTCGGCTGTTCTCCGTGGTGGCAGATGACAGAACAAGAAGCAATGATCTCAAGTTGCAGTGGCGGAGGTCTAGGTTGGATATTAGGAAACACTATCTCACTAGGAGGGTGGTGAAGCACTGGAATGGGTTACCTAGGGAGGTGATAGAATCTCCATCCTTAGAGGTTTTTAAGGCCCGGCTTGACAAAGCCCTGACTGGGATGATTTAGTTGGTGTTGGTCCTGCTTTGAGCAGGGAATTGGACTAGATGACCTCCTGATGTCTCCTCCAACCCTAATATTCTATGATTCTATTCTATGATTCAAATGTACCTTGGTCTATCCGCTGGGAAAGGGTGGCATTTATCGTCTTTAATTCCCCAGTCATCTTCTGGTCTGAAAGCAACAACAACAAAATGTTAAACAGGCGTCCTTTTCATTGCAGCTTTACAATTCCCTTAACTCAATCAGTCTGGACATTTCCCACAGAGTGGTGGGAAGAGTTGATGATTGTCTAGCAGGAAGGATCTCTCTATGCATACATACACATTGGCATCCATATACATCTATTCATCCATCCATCCATTGGCATACATACACTTCCATCCATCGGTGTATAGACACGTCCATCAACACATACATCCAACCTCCATCCTTTCATATGCATACACATCCCTGGCTGGGAGGATTTAGTTGGGGTTTGTCCTGCTTTGAGCAGGTGATTGGACTAGATGACCTCCTGAGGTCTCTTCCAACCCTAATCTTTTATGATTCTATGATCTTTCCATCCATTGGCATATACGCTTCTGTATCCATTCACCCATCAGCATACATACTCAGCCTTCCATCTATCCAGCCATCAACATACATACACTTCCATCCATAAGCATCCACACACATCCATCCATCCATCGGCATACATATGCATCCATCCATCCTCCATCCATTGGCATACATATACTCCTTTATCCATCCTTTGGCATAGATACTCCTATCCATTCACTCATCAGCATAAATACTCATCCTTCTGTACATCCATCCATCGACATACATACACAACCCCTTCCATCCATCGGTATTAGCACATGTATTTAGCCATCACACTGCATGAACTCATCCATTCCAAAACAAAAAACAATTCTGTAAAATACCATGTAAGGATCACTAAGCGACATTAATGTACTGACCTATCACTACGTTCACAAAACCCAAGTACCCCAAGCAAGGCATTGACTAGCTGAGGATTCAATCTATCTAGCACAGCCCACATAAGAAACACAAACATACCAGTCATATCCAATGCAGAGAAACACATATTTCATTTTTAACACAAGAGCCTTGATTCTGATCCGTGGATCGTTTATTTGTTTGAATGTCTGATTCTGGTATTATCAGTTAATATCTTTAGCTATTATTTTGGAAATTACTTTGAATTGTGATGTCTTCAGAAATATGGAGAATAGATGGTTTAACAGGCTATGCCCCAAGAGAACCGGGGAAGCAGCACCATTGAGTGGGTAGGGCACTGGCTTCGGGAGACCGGGGTTCTATTCCTGGCTCTGCCACTGACCTGCTGGGTGACCTTGGGCAAGTCACTTCCCCTTTCTGTGCCTCAGTTTCCCATCCTTTGCCTACTTAGATCATAAGATCTTTGGGGCAGGGCCTGGCACAAGAGGACCCTGATCTCGCTTGGGGTCTCTAGGAACCCCGTATTCTGTATGTTTCTATCTCAGAAGGATCTCATGCTGTGTTGAACTGCTGGGATCACATGCAGGCAGACTTGAGGCCTAATCCAGAGCCCAACAATGTCAATGGACAGACTCCCATAGTTCAGGCCCTCAGCAGAGAGGGGTCTTTGAGCTGTATATGGGTGGAAGGGGCTTTCCCTGCCTGGGATGAGGGCTTTCCTCCCACCCTAACCATCTGTGTTAAAACTGCCACCTGCACCCCATGTCTGTAGCTCCAGAATCCTGTCCCAAGAGGGTCTTGTGCTTTCCCCCTGAGTTTCACTGTCTGATTCACAGATTGCTAGGGTGAAATCCAGGCAGCATTTTGCCATTGATGTCCATGGGGCCAGGTTTCCACCCCTCAAGTTAAATACCAGAAGGGACCAATGTAATCCAGTCTGAACTCCTCCAAAACAAAGGCCAGAGCAGTCCACACAGTGAACCCTGACTGGAGCCCAGGAATTGCTGGTGGAGCTGGAGTGGATTTTAAAGCAAGAACCACTCGGTCTGCTTTTAAAGCAGCTAAAGTTCAGGACAACCCCTGGGTCAGCTGCCCCAATGGTTAATTCCCTGCCCTGTTCAAAATATGTACCTTATATAGCACAATCTGAACTTTCTCCCAGCCCTTGGATCTGTTAGATTAAAGAGCCCCCTGGCTGTCAGAAAAATCATAGAATCATAGAAATGCAGGGCTGAGGAGACCTTGAGAGGTCATCTAGTCCAGCCCCCTGCACAAAGGTAGGACCACAGATACCTAGCATCCCTACAAGTGTTTGTCCAACCTGTTCTTAGAAACCTCCAATGACAGGGATTCCACAACTCCCTAGGTCACCTGTTCCAGAGCTTAACTAATATCCAGCCTAAATCTCCCTTGCTGCAAACTGCACCAGTTCCTTGAGGGCTGGGACATGGAGAACAACTGATCACTGTCCTCATTGTAACAACCTGCTACAGCTCCATAGACTATCAGCGGGTGTGTCCCCCGCCCTCCAACCCCGCCAGCCTTCTCTTCTGTAGGCTAATCGTGCCCAATTCTTCCAACCTCTCCTCTGAGGCAGGTTTTCTAAGCCCCTGATCAATTATGTTGCTTTCTTCTGGACTCTCCAATTTGTTCACATCTTTCTTAAAGTGTGGCACGTACAATTGGACACAGGACTCCAGCTGAGGTTTCCCCAGAGCCGGGTGGAGCAGAACAATTAGCTCCTGTGTGTCTCACATGCAACACTCCAGAATGACATTTGCCTTTTTCACAACAGCATCACATTGTTGACTCATATTGAATTTGTGGTAGCAGCTTTACAGCCGGTCGTGCTGCAGAAGCTCCTCCCCATAGATCCCTAGTGACCTCTTAACTTTCTCTCTGATAAGCTAAACAGATGGTGTTTCACTCTCAGGCAGGTGTTCCAGACCTCAAATGGTCATAGGACCTGGTGTCTTCTCTGAACCTTTCACAAGTGATCCCCCATCCGCTTGGTACCCAGGGCTTCCTGGGGACAGACTCACCCTTCACGACTGTGAGTGATAGGAGAGAGATCCACATGAGAAAGCAAATGGCCATCAGTATGTACAGCATCAGCATGTGTTTCTGCTCCCGGGTTCTCCCTTTGGCAGGCTGGGGGGTAGATGGAGCTGTAGGGGCTGGAAAACAGCTGTTGTTACATTTGAGCAGGTTCTGGGTATGTTCTGTATGTGCTAATTTGGGGGCCCCCACAGGAGCACTGGAACCTGTGTAGAAGTGTGGGGAGGCCACCCGTGCTGGAACTGTGGCCCTGCCCCCTGCTCTTCCTCTTCCCCTCAAGGCCCTGCCCCCTGGCCAGGCTGGAAGCCAGAGCCAGGCCATGGTAAATGGGGCCCAGGGAGCCTGGGCTGCTGGGGGGAACCCCGGACCCTCCACCTGCCCTGGGGGGGGGGGGGCAGGGTGCCCGGGAGCAGCCCCCAGCCCATGTCCCTGCCACCTGGGGTGCATCACCCAGGGCAGGTGGAGGGACCAGGGTTCCCCACAGTGGCCCAGGCTCCCTGGCCAGCTCTTACCATGGCCCCGCTCTGGCTTTCGGCCTGGCCAGGGTGTGGGGGGGTCTGCAGGGTGTGGGACCCTGTGGTGAGGAGGAGCTAAGGCCGACCTCAGCCCCTACCACCACGAAGAGGCTGGCGCTTCTAGCAGGGGGTGTTAATCCCCGAGAACTGGGAATGGTCTTTATTCCAACATCTCTCCCAGGCAGTTTCGGAAGAACGCTGTGTTTGCCCCAGAGCTGGCAATGCCTGCAGAGAGCTGGGCTGGTGTAACTGACACCCTGGGACCAGCCTCACAACTTTCCAGGTAGATGTCTCCCCAGCAAGAGCCTTGCACAGCCTCTCCCACCAGTACAGACAAGCCCTTTGGGATGGAGAAGGCAGGGAGGTTGTTGCTTGGCTAAGATATCTTTCCCTCCTCCCAAACCCCGTGGACAGGCATCCCATTTTACTGCTTACTCCCCCTTAGCCCAGCGTCCAGGCCATATTTCCACCAGAGTAATTCCATTCTGTCATCCTTCCAATTGGATACAGGATTCCTCTTCACTTCCTGTCCTAAACTATTGTTAAACAGTTGCTTTCCCCCACCTCAGAAGTGGCTGCATTTCAATGCTGTGTATTGAACTCGCTCTTCATGTGGCTGTGTAGCTGTTAAAGGGTTGCTACCTCCCACCCCAGAAGTGGCTGCATTTCAGCAGGGGACAACTGAACCCTTTCTGCGTAAGCAGTAGAAAGCATTTTTGAGACCCTTCACCTAGCATTAGAATGCAGCCGCTTCTGGGGCTGTGGGTGCCAGTGCCATGCTGTTCTGACTTACCTGGGTCTGAGGGAGGCATTTCTGCTGGAGGCTGGTGATTATTCTTGTCAGTTGTCACTGATATATTTTCGTAATCAGGCATTTCATCATCAGAAAACTCTGCTGCTGCAAAACAGGCAGGTTTTTTTAAAAAAAGATGATTTCAAACTGGAACAAACTGAGCCTTTGACTATTTTAAGGGTTGTCATTAGCAAAATTCAAAATTGAACATTTTCCCATATAAATGTGTGTGTGTGTGTAATTTTATTTGTTCCGTTACAAAATGAACATTTTTTTTCAAAAAAAAATTTCAATTTTCATCCAAAACCTTGTGGAAAAAAACAAAAATGCTTTGGTCCATTGGAAAGATTTATTTTCTGAAGAACCGCCAAAATATTAGAAAAAAATGTTTTTGCTGACATTTTTCTACAGGATGAAATTTGTTTTTTCCTGATTTGATCTAGTCACCAGCTGACTGGTGTCTCTGTGCCATGGCTGCCCTCCACTGGCAGAAACTGCTGCCCTCTGTGGCCTCTGTACTTCCCTGTAACACTGGTTCCAATCTGCTCAGCTGTGGGTCTGGGTACTATAGTACGGCCTTTCCTGACTGCTATGATCAGCCCCCTCTGGGGTTAAAATTAAATCTTGGTTCAAATCAGCCACCCCAAATCCTTCTAGTGATCCCAATTTGGCTGCAATTCTGCTCTACGGAGGTGCCTAAGCCAGAGGTTCCCATGCTGTGGCCCGTGGACAGCTCGCTGGTGGTCTGACAGCTGGCTCCTCTTCCACATGAGCTGTAGTGGCCACAGGGCTGTTATTGAGGATGGGGTGCTCTCAGGACAGGCTCCGCGCTATTGGAACCCGCTGCTTGGATGCTGCGTAGGTCTGAGTTGGTGACTGGTGTTGGCTTTTACCTCCATGTCCTGCTGGCTTGGGACTGGTTCTTTTCATCCTCCTGCCTGGCGACCTCACCACAGCCTCACGGTTCACATATATGTCGTTCATTTCCATGACTCCGTCCCGCGACTAGGTTCGACCATTCCGTGAGCTGTCTCTCCAACTCTGATCCCGATCACGCAACAGAGCATCTTATTTCAACAACGAGCCCTGTTGCGTAACCCCAGACGGCATGAGAGCCAAGGGGAAGCCAATGGGGCTGCATTTCCGAGACACTGCTGCTGACCTCAAGAGCAAAGGACTACCGCAGCTTCTCCTCACTACACTGGCCCTGGGAAAGCAGGCGCCTGGGGGCTGCTGTTCAAACCAGCACCGCCTCTAGCTGTGAAGCAACAGGGCAGGAGAGAAAACCTCTGCAGATGCTTGGGTGTGGGAAGGGAGGTTCTCTCCAGCCCAGGCAGAGAAATGACCCAAGCAAAGGGTGGGAATTTCAAGACATCATCTGGGGGAAAAGTTGGGGTGAGATGGGAAATCAGATCCTCCGGGGCTCTTCGGATCAGAATCTGTATCTCCATGGCAAACTGGCCCAGTGTGGTCTCGATGGTTTATTAGGTGTATCACTGTCGTGCTGGAGCCCAAGTCATGGACTAGGACCCCACTGTATTAGGCGCTGTACATTATTTATTAGGTGTAATATTGTAGTGTCTAGGTGCCAATGGATCAGGACCCCATTGTGCTGGGTGCTGCACGAACGCAGATCAAGGAGGCAGCTCCTGCCCTATCCCTGGAACCCCATCCCCAGGTCCTGCCCTCTCCTCCGAGCACCTCCTTGGATTGTGAGCACCCTGGGGCAAGGACTCAGGCCTGCTTCCCTCCTCACTCACACCGGTGTCAATCAGGAGTGACTCCACTGCAGTCAACAAGTGAAACCTGGGTGCAAGTGTAACCCACACGGCTTCTGGGTGGGGTTCTGTCCCCTGAGGCCACTTACAGAGAGAGATAAAATGAGTCTGCTCCAGCCTTAGCTAGCAGCCACTTGGCTTTTAGCTCATGCACTAAGCTCCAGAGGTCCCTGGTTTGATCCTGCCTGCCAACGACCAGAGTCTGTCAGCATTACACAAGCAGTGCTAGTCCCTAGCACCTATACAGCGCTTTCCATCAGTAGATCTCAAAGCACTGTATGTCCCACAAAGGAGGTCGGTATCGTTGTCCCCGTTTTACAGATGGGGAAACTGAGGCACAGAAGGAGAAGTGACTTGCCCATTGGCAGAGCCAGAACTGGAACCCAGCTTTCCAAGTCCCAGTCCAGTGCTCTAGGCGCTAGGCCATGCTGCCTCCCCATGTGGTGACAGCTTTATGACTGGGACACAGCAGAACAGCAAACCCAGACATGACTGTGCTTCGGGGGCAGTCCTGATCCAGATGGAATCCTTCGGTCCCAGCCTTGTGCCTCACACACCCTGTAAATCGCTTTCCATGGTCTCAGTGTGTCTGCTAGTCCTGGTGGCAGGACAGTCCTGCCTCTGGGAGCAGCAGGCCACATTGTGGCATGGGCTGGTGGAGTTGCCGAGTGGGTAGGACATAGGACTCCTGGGATCTATTCCTGATTCGTGACTTGGGAAGCAGGTTCATCCATCAGTAGTGCATTGGAATCAGCTACCAGGTTTATGTCACCACTTCCCTCTGCTGGAGGGAAGCAGACCTGGTGACCATGGGTCATAGGCTCCGTACAGCTAACAAGGATTCTCCTTTAGCTCTGGTGGCAGGAGCTTGGGCTTATTGGGTCTATCTTCACTGCCTCCAGCAAGTTCCAGCCCAGGTGTGCACATGCTGAATAGCAGCATGGTGCTACCTGGCACTTGGAAATCCCATCCCTGATTGGCTGGAGCAGTGACATCACTTCCTGAAAAATTCCTGGTAGGGAATGGGGATTCCAAGTTTAGTGTCCATCCCCTTGTGCCTAGCCCCAAGGCAGAGCCTCGTGTCCTGGTTTTGGTGTCATATGAGGCCCCGACTTCTCCTGGTGAGGATTCCAGCTCCCCGTGCAGGTCAGCAGTTCCCCCAAGCCCTGTTACTATCTGGAAGCAGCTTGCAAGAGCCGGGGCCAATTGCCACATAGGCTGAGTGTGGTGCAAGGGCCCCAGGAAATCGCACGGCACAGAGTTACACAATGAGCTGTGTACTGAGCAAGGGAAGTGACATGGGGGTGGGGGGAACCAGCAGCACTAGTTGTGTTTGTGTTTCTGGGGGCCACCCCTCACCCCCCTCACCCTCCTTGCTCCCCAGCACCCACCTGACCCATTTCTCGTGTCCCACAATCCCCCGGGCCTGCGCTCCCCATGCAGCCTGCCTCCCCAAGAGTAACCAGTCTCACAACATTGTCATCATATTGCGCTAGTCTCACCAGGCCAGTGACACTGGGGTCACTAGCATTTCCTGGGTGAAGAACAGGCACAAAGTTGTGTAAGTTTTGCCTACTTTCGAAATGGCTCCCGCCTCCCATTGTTCTAAACTGGACTGAAACCACGGCTGCCCTCAGTTAAGATAAGAACATAACGTCAGGCTGGGTCAGCCTAATGGTCCATCCAGCCCAGTATCCCGTCTCCTGACAGTGGCCGGTGCCAGAGTTTTCAGAGGGAAGGAACAGAACAGGGCAATTAGAGGGTGATCCATCCCCTGTCATCCAGTCCCAGCTTCTGGCAGTCGGAGGTTTAGGGACACCCAGATCATGGGGCTGGGTCCCTGACCATCTTGGCTAATAGCCATCAATGGACCTATCCTCCAGGAACTTATCTCATTCTTTTTTTAACCTAGTTATACTTTTGGCCTTCACAGTGTTCCCTGGCAACAAGTTCCACAGGCTGACTGTGCGTTGTGTGAAGAAGTACTGCCTTAGGTTTGCTTTAAACCTGCTGCCTGTTAATTTCATCAGGTGACTCCTGGTTCTTGTGTTATGTGAAGAAATAAATAACACTTCCTTAGTCACTTTCTCCGCACCAGTCATGATTGTATAGACCTCTATCACATCCCCCCTTAGTCGTCTCTTTTCCAGGCTGAAAAGTCCTAGTCTTTTTAATCTTCCCTCATACGGAAGCTGTTCCATTCCCCTGATCATTTTTGTTGCCCTTCTCTGCATCTTTCCCAATTCTAATATATCTTTTTTGAGATGGGGTGACCAGAACTGCACACAGGATTCAAGATGTGGGCATACCATGGATTTATATAGAGTCAATATGATATTTTCTGTCTTATTATCTATCCCTTTTCTAATGGCTCCTAAAATGCTGTTAGCTTTTTTGACTGCCACCATTTCCACACAGCCTTGGCAGGGAGCAGCTCTGTATCCCCAGTCTCCCTCTCTGCACCCCACCCCTCCTGTCCCCATAGGCTTCCTCCCTGCCCCATAGATTCCTTTGCCCCCTCATGGTCACCTGCCCCTGGCACTGCCCCTTACTGGAAAGTCCTATAGAACTGAGCAGCACATCAGCATTTTTCTGTCACATTTTTTTCTTTTTGCACCATCCTGTAGAATTTAAACAGATGCCTGCTGTAGACTTCTACAGTATGCTTCTAAAAACCCCTGTAGAAGGCATTTCAATCTATTCAAATCTACAGGTTAGAGTTAGCGTGATTTCTATAGGTCCCTAGGAAATATCTGTAGTGTCGTATTGGTTGAATCTCTATAGGATTTCTGATTTTCCCATAAAGGGTGGCTTAGCTTGGGATCTGGGAGCTGGCATCGTGGTTTCTCTGTGCATCTTTGAAGGGACAATGGAATCAGATGGCAGAATATCTCCCCTCGGACCTTTCATATCAGTGGGTCCCGGAGTGCTCTCCCTGGGCTCCATTCTGCCATCCTCACTCAAGCAAAATCCCTACTGGGCAAGGCAGGAATTCTCGACTGGTGTCGAGGGTGGGGACAGGACCACCCTGCCTTTCTGGTACTGCTCACTGGGAGGGGGCCTGGTCAGATGCGGGTGAGGGGGCTGGGGACTCCTGGCTTGGATCAGGTTGAGAGTCACTGGGCTGGGCCTCAGAAGGGCTGGGTTCACCTCCCAGCTCTGCCCCAGACTTGCTGTGGGCAAGTCACTTTCTTCGTGCCTCAGTTTCCCCATCTGTAAAACATCCCTACCCCACAGGGGGAGGGGTTGTGTACAGCTGTGCTGCCTGAGGTAAGCACCTCCCGGAGCCCGCACCACTCACCCCCTCCCAGACCGCAACCTCTTGCCCCAGCCCTCAGCCCCCTCCCGGAGCGCACACCCCAACCCCTTGCCCCAGGTCAGAATCCCCTCCCACACCCTAACTCCCTCCACCAGCCCTGAGCCCCCTCCTGCACCCCAAACCCCTCATCTCCGGCTCCACCCCAGAGCCTGCACTCGCAGCTGGAGCCCTCATCCCCTCCTGGACCCCAACCCCCTGCCCCAGCCTGGTAAAAGTAAGTGAGGGTGGGGGAGAGTGAGCGACAGAGGGAGGGGGGATGGAGTGAGTGGGAGGCGGGGCCTCTGAGAAGGGGCAGGCAGGGGTGGGGCCTCAGGGAAGCGGCAGGGCAGAGGGCGGGGCAAAGGTGTTCAGTTTTGTGAGATTAGAAAGTTGGCAACCCTACTGCGCCTCCTACAGCTAACGAGCCCCCACCTCCACGTGGGTGAGCTGGGTCTACAGTGACCTCCCCACTCAGCATTTCCGTTCTGCGCTAGCTCGGTTCTCACACAGCATTTAAGTGACAGCCCCAGAGACTGACGGCTTCTGTCCCCAGAACAGCTCCAGCCTGGGCAGCATCAAGGTCCCCCCTCTTTTCCCTCTCTCCTTCCCCAACCCGCCCCTGGGTCTCGCTCTCGCCCCTCTTGTGCCTCTTCAGTGCTGGGTACAGGAGCCTGTTGGTGACAGGAGCAGCTCTCTCCCACCCTCGCTGGCTGCCCTCAGTGCCCCTATATGGGGGTGGCAGGGGAGCAGGGCCGGCGCTTCCATTAGGCGACCTAGGCGGTCGCCTAGGGCGCTGCTATTTTGGGGGCGCCTGCGCCCCCGCCGCCCGTAAAAATTTGGGGGCGGGACCTTCCGCCGCCGCTGTTGGGGGCAGGATTTCGGGGGCGGGACCTTCCGCCGCCTAGGGCGCCAGCAAAGCTGGCGCCGCTACTGCAGGGGAGGGGACACACTGCAGTCTTCTTCCCTGCCCTGGAGCTACTGGTAGGGGCTGTTGGGGGTGGGGGCGGGAGACAGAGAACGTGGGCACTCAGGATTTGGTTTACGGCCTATCAGCACTTGGAACACGCTGTCCCCTCCTCCCACCCCCATGCTAGGAGCTGCTGGCTGGGGCTGCCCGTCACTGCTCCCCACACCCACAGCCACCTGCTCTCCCTCCCCCCCTCTGTGCACCCCCTAGGCTGAGAGTGGGGCTGGCGGCTGCTCCCCAGAGCCTGCTGCAACCAGGGCCAGATTAACTTTTTATGGGCCCGGCGCCAAACATATTTGTGGGCCCCCATTGGGGAAATAGGGCATGTGATGGGGGGCGATCTGCAGAGCGAGGGGCCGGTTGGGGGCAATGAGATGCAGCGCAGCAGGAGTGGCCCCACTCAGCCCAGCACAAGGGCACCGTTTACAAACCCAAAACTGCTAGACGCACACTGGCCCACCCAGCCCTGCGCTGCCAGCATGCCCCTTCCACACCGCCCCCTGCCCAGTGCCCTGCCCTTATGCCAGCGCCCCCTCATCCAAAGGCTTCCCCCACAGATCCCTATGGCCAGCACCCCCTGCCTAGACACCCCTCCCGCTGACCTCCCACAACTGCACAGCACCCAGGGCCGGCGCTCCCATTAGGCGACCTAGGCGGTCGCCTAGGGCGCTGCTATTTTGGGGGCGCCTGCGCCCCCGCCGCCCGTAGAAATTTGGGGGCGGGACCTTCCGCCGCCGCTGTTGGGGGCGGGATTTTGGGGGCGGGACCTGCCGCTGCCTAGGGCGCCGGCAAAGCTGGCGCCGCTACTGACAGCACCCTGCACACCATACCCCCTGCCCAGCTCCCCCACCCACAGATCCCCTACTGTCCAGCACCCCCTTCACAGTCCCACCATCACACCTGTACAGTGCCCCATATTCCTGAGGGAATTCTGCATCAAATTCTGTGCATAATATTTTAAAATTCTGAATTTTTTTTTTATAATAAATAAATGTGGAAGCTCCACCACGGCAGTGGGGAGCACAGGCCACTGGCTGCATGGAGGTGGGAGAATACCCTGCAGCCTCCCCCACCCCTCTGGGACAGGGACTTGGCAGTGAGACTGAACCTGACCCTGACACAGCACAAGGGCCAGGCCTGCCCCAGAAACACCCTGGGGCCCTGCCCCTTTTGCGCCAGGCACACCAGATGTGGGCAGGGAGGCTCAGCCCGGCAGCAGGATCCAAGTACAGAGGGACTTAGTGTGGGGGTATCCAGATGGGGGTAAGAGGGTTCTATGTGGGGGGTAAGAGGGTTCTGTGGGGGGAAGTCTGGGTGCACGCAGCTCAGTGGGGGACCTGGATGCACAGGGAGGTGCCAGGTGCAGGGGCAATGGGAGTCTGCAGGGGGGACCAAGTGAAAGTGGTTGGAGCTCAGCGGGGGGCGGGAGTCTGGGTGCAGGGAAGGTGGGGTTGTTGTACTTAAAGTACTGCACAGGATCTTTTCAGGGGGAATAAGGCAAACGCCACATTCATTGGTAATACATGCATCAATCAACACTGTATCATATGCATATGATCTATATTACACTCATGCACTCATATACACACACACAAACACAGTCCGTCTTGTTGTTGTTACCAACTAGTTGCTCCCCTTAACTTCACTGGCCAGGTGAGTTAGATAGGGGAGGGGTGGAGCTGGGCTTCTGCCGATCTGGATCGATGCTCCGATGTTGACAAGACAAGACCTGGGGTCCTCTGCAAGACACCTCACATTTATAGCAGCTTCCCTCTCATGCAAATCTGTACCAGATTCAAAATCTGTGTCCGTGTCCTTTGGTCCTTTTGTGCTGCTTCCTTCTGGGTGTTGTCCCAATGCTGTTCAAAGAGGGTGTTTCCAAAAGAAGGTGCTTGCTTCTAACACCCCCCGCCCCCGCCTCAGGCCATCAATATGTCTGCTCTTCTTTAGTGAGCCCACTTGACAAGTTTTATTGTCCTTGGGTCTGGCTTCCATCCCCTCTCCAACTAGCTGTCTGGAGGTGCTTGCCTTCCACGCCTTGCTCATTCACACCTCCTTCATTCAACACAGCAATTGATTAAGGGAGTGTGTGTGTGTGTGAGAGATCTTATTCTACTCCTAGCAAAAAGACATTTTTCTTCTACTTTAACTATCCTTAGGGGCTATAACATTATACCAAGGCTTAACACAAAGTTTTCTATAAGATTTTCTACATAGGGATCTGATACAAAGTTCCTATATCAAAGGACTTGATACAAAGTTGTATGAAAATAGCTTAATACAGGGTTATATAGAGAGGCATAATACAAAGTCATATGAAAGTTATGTGAAGATGCTTAATACAGAGATTTATCTACAGGGTTCATTTGGGTGGGGGTCTAGGTGTAGGTGGTTGGGGCTCAGTGGGGAGGGTGTCTGGGGGGGCTCATCGGGGTGGTACAGATGCAGGGGAGGTGGGGCTTGTCAGAGTGAGGGTTTGATGAGCCTGCTTAACGGGAGCCCCAGCTGCTGCCAAGGGGATCCGCATGCTGGGCCCCCGTTTCCCCTATCCCAGGGATCGGTAACCGTCGGCACGTGGCCCACCAGGGTAAGCCCCCTGGTGGGCCGGGCTGGTTTGTTTACTTGCCACGTCCGCAGGTTCGGCTGANTCTCCCCATCCCACCCTCTTCCTTCCCCACTGCCTCTGTCCCCCTGCCCTGCCTGTGCCCGTGGTGGGCACAGATGAAGGATGGCTCTCAGCACACAGAAGGGAGCTCAACTAGCACTAGGACCCAGAAGGTGGTGTCCAGCTGCAAAGTCCTGGGAGCTGAGCAGCACCTTCTTTTTTCAGCCTGGCTGTGCAGCTCTGCAGTCACAGAGTAGGAATGCTCTTTCCACCCCCCTCCCCAAGGCCCCACCTCCTCTTCTCTGCCTCCTCTCCCCAGGTGAGCATGCTGCTGCCCGCCCTCCTGCCGGCAAACAGCTGATTGGCAAACAGCTGATCACCGGCAGGGAGGGGGAGGGTGGGAATGGAGCAAGCTGTGAGAAGAGGCAGGGGAGGGGGAGCTTGGCTGCCCTACTGCAGCAGGAGCCTCAGGGCCAGGAGCACCAAGCTTCTGCCCCCCGCAGGAGAGAGCGGGGGGCGGAGAAGAGTGGGCCTAGCCTGGGCTCCCCTGGAGTGTGGGCCCGGCCCCATGGCGCCAGTGGTGCCATGGTAAATCCGCTACTGGCTGCAACCCCTGCTGGCTCTGAGCGTCCGTCACTATGTCCACTGCCGGCTGTGCCCGGGTCAGTCTCTGAGTCCCATTAATATAATTGCAGCCACCCCCGCTCAATAGCAGAGTCCCAGCTGAGCCCATTGCCATGGAAATGAGCTCCGGGCTGCTACCCCCATCCCTGCCTGCAGCTGCTTTTCATCCTGGACGCACATCGGGGATGTGTTTCACGTTTTCCTTTGATGACTGTAGGGAGATGCCAGCTGGGCCCAGCTAACAGGCTGGGCAGCTCTGTGGCTGAGAGGACAATGGGTTCACTCACTGATTGCACCGCGCCGCAGGCGTGACGTACACGGCCCCTTTAACACGGGCAACTCATTGATCTGAAGGCTAAAAGGTTCCATTAAGATCATCTTGGTCGACCCCCTGCACAGCATCGCACAGGCACACGCCAGCATCCAGCCCAACAGCTTCTGGCCGAGCTAGAGCAGGTCTTTTAGAAAGAGCCATCTAGTCTTGATTGATTGAAAGAATCCATAGACTTCATTGACAGCCTGTTGATCTTTCAGCACCGAATTGATCCGCGTCAATGGAGAGCAGTCAAACCACCTCAGATTCGTGGACGACATCGTGTCGATTGCCGAAAACAGTATCAAATACAGAAAATGCTGCGAGGACTCGACACAAAAAAGCAGCCAAGTCGGACTGAAAATGAGCCGCTCTAAAACGAAATGTACGCGGTCTGGTGCCTTGCCACAAGCCCAAATAATCGTCAAGGGAGAACAAATAGAAGAAGTTGAGCTATACGTTTATTTGGGCCAAGGAATTAACATGCGCCACGATCAGGAAGGCGAACTCTCGCGAAGAAAGAAAGCTGGCTGGCGTGCATTCAATTCTATCAAGGATGTCCTCCAAGGAAAAATCAACCCAAGGCAATACTCGCCAACCTCTTCAACTCAACAGTACTGCCAGCAATGTGGTACAGCAGCGAAACATGGGTGCCGATGAAGATAGAAGAGCCACAACTGTCTGTCACAGAGAGGGCGACGGAAAGAAGAATTTGGGGGATTTCAATCTGTGACCGAGTCCCCAGTGAAGTGATCAGACAGCAGAGTGGAGTGCAGGACGTTGTTGTTGAAAGCAGGTAGGTACAATAAAATGCGATGGGCCAGGCATATAGCGAGGCTCACTGACAATCGGTGGATTGCAGCTGTTGCCGAGTGGTACCCACGGGAAGTGAAACGACCACTCGGCCGACCTCCAAAGAGATGGGAAGATTTTATCGTGAAAAGGCACGGACGCACATGGAGAAGGAAGGCCAGGATAAGAGAAGAATGGAAGACGTGTTGTGATCGGCACAATTTATATGAAGGCTCAAGGACCGATCAATCAAGGTGATCACGGTGAAATTGATTTCCTGTTGACTGATAGCAATCCAGGTTTGCAAACTTCCATATGGCAATTGCCACCTGGTTCTCTATAGCCAGGGCACCCTGTATCCTGGCACTTGGGCACTGGGGGAGGCTGGGTGAGTTCAGCACATGACCCCAGGAGTGTGGCCTTTTGCATCCAAAAGTTCTGGAGCTGCTGCTGGCCATCCTAGGTGCTCATCATGATCTGTGGAGTCACCCACTCAGTGCTCATTGGATGGACAACAAACCCCTCCCCATCCTATGCAGCTGTCCCATGAATAGCTCTAAAGATGATCCACTGGCCACATTTTTTCCACAAATTCTTTGGGGGTTTTGGGTGAAAAATCCATTTTGGGGGTTTAGAAACTATTCACTGAATCTGGGTTGAATTCGAAGAATGGTTTCAGCTGCGGAAAAGAAATCTTGAAAAAGTCAAAAACATTTCACTTTGACTTTTCAATTCCAAACAGGGTTTCCATTTCAGATTTGGCCAATTAAAAAAAAAAAACCCAACAAGAAGGTGAAAAACACCCAAAACAGCCTAATCAAAATGAAAATCTTGGGGGGAAAAATTCATTTCCAGTTGACCAAAACGTTTAATTCAACTTGAAATAAATAAAAATCAAAACATAATTGTGTGGAGTCCGTTCAAAATGTTTTAGTCGATTTGAAACAAAAAGTGTTCCAGTTTAGATTTGATGCAATATTAGAAAACATTGTTTTCAGTTCAAATAGAATTGGATTTTTTAAAAATCTATTATTTGCTCGGCTCTATTGTCTGCCCATCCTCAGTAGCTTGTGCCTGAAGATTGTGGCCTTGCACGTACCAAAAAAAAAACCCCCACAACAAAAATGGTTTGCATTGTCCTTAAATGGAAAAGAAAGCCAAGCTATTCTGTGATGCATCCTCATTTTCAGCAGAGCGGCTGGCAGAACTTTTGAGAGTAAAACCTTCCAGTTCAGACAAACCCAACAAGCTACAAAAGTTTGTTCTTTATCCCGGGCTGATCCTGGAGAATGCAGCACATCCCAAAGGAATCTGTTCCAATGCTTAACTCCCATGTTAGAAACTTGCATCTTATTTCTAGTCTGTCTCCCTTCAGGTCCCAGCTGTCAGATCTCATCCTGCCTTTGTCTGCTATGGAGAAGAAAATTCCGTAAGGACTGCAATTTCAGCCATGATCTTCGTAGCTGAAGCAAATATATTCATGCCAGTCACAACTGCCAACTGCTTCCCACTGAATCTCAAAAGCCCCAGGCAGATGCTGGAAACATCCAGCTTCTCCCTTGACAGTTACGACTCAGTGATGTGTTAATATGAAAAACCTGCAGCAGATGGAAAATGTATGACAACGCGTTGAGTTTAATATCAGAATGAACACCAACAAAACTGTGGTTTAGTGACAGTTTAAGGTGATATCAAAAAACCCCACCCCACCCATCCAAAACCTTAAAAGCAAACAAGCAAAGGAAAAAGGGCCAGGTTTATAAAGGTACATCATAATAATTAATAACAGTAATAATAATTAATTAATTAATAATAATAATTCCTAGCTCTTATATGACCCTCGCCATCAGTCAATTTCAAAGTCCTATCCAAAGGAGGCAAGTATTATTATCATCCCAGTCTTATAGATGGTGAAACTAAGGCACGGAGCAGGAAACAGACCTGCCCTCGGTCACCCAGTTACCGAGATGAGACTAGACCCCACATTTCCGCCCTCCCAGTCCAACATGTGCTTCATGAGGCCACACCTATGTTAAAGGCCTAATTCACTTTGGTGCTTGTGTAAAACCTACTAGGCGCCTATCTGCATCTTTAAGCACCTAAATACCTTTGTAAATATGGCCCTAAGTCCCCTGCATTGCTTGCGCCACCAGCCCCTACCGCACTGAGAGGCTGCGCCACAGCAGAGACACGGCTGTGAGTTTGCTGCAGCCACCAACCTAGCAGCAGTTGCTGTAGCTCAGGCTGTAGGTGTGCGTGGTTCCAGATCTACAGGTCCTGGGTTCTGTTCTGACACTCGTGCCTTTCATATTGTTCACAACACCGTCCTTAACACACGCCAGTCCTCTGGTGCAGCTTCCCTTCCAAGCAATACACTCCCAGCATTGTCAGACTCACCCCGTCACACAAAACCAAGGGGGGGGCTAGCGCCTCTGCAATAGAAATATTGTGGGGGCTGGTCTGTATTCCCTTCCATACACACTGTTCCACTGCACGTCCTGGGACCTAATATGCCCTGTAAACTGCACACACACCTCTGTGGGGGGCAGAGGAGACAGCAGGATCTGGAGGCTGGAGTGGCTGCTGCCATGTCTGGGACCAGGCCAAGGACCAGGTAGGAACCGGAGTGATCAGGCCGGGGCTGGGAGCAGCTACCCGTGGTTGGCAAGACAGAGACTGGCTGAGACTGACTTCCCAGCCTGGAGCTAGCTCCCGCCCCTGCCTGCTGAGTCTCAGCGGCTCCCATGCAGATAGGGTGACCAGACAGGGGGGTGGGGGGTAATAGGAGCCTGTATAAGAAAAAGACCCCAAAATTGGGAGTGTCCCTATAAAATCGGGACATCTGGTCACCCTACATGCAGAGCGCCTGCCCTGCTCCTCCTCCTCTCCCGCCACCTAGGGCAGCCAACTTTTTTTGCCCGGTTTTCAACTAGACTTTCCAGTCAAAAAGGGGACCTGACAGTGTCCGGTCAGATCTACTGACCGGACACCCAATGTCTGATTACTGCAGGCAGGGGAGGCGCTGGGTCATCACCTGCACCAGCCCCTATTCAGTTGGGGCCACCTCCTACCTTCGTCAGGCGGCTGCAGCTCCCAGCCCAATTCCACAGGCAAGTCCCTCCCAACCTGGCCATGGGGGAGGGGGGAGGGGAAAAAGCAGCGAGTGACAGGGGGGAAGAGGAGTGGACGGGAGGCGGGGGGTCTCAGAGGGAAGAGGCGGGGCAGGGGCAAGGCCTCAGGGGGAAGACGTGGGGCAAGGCCTCGGGGGGGGGAGGGGAAGAGGCGGGGCGGGGCAGGGGAGGTTCCGGAACTCCTGTTGGAGTGTCCGGTTTTTAAATATTACCAAGTTGGCAACCCTACCACCACCCCTCCATTTAAAGCGAACTTCTGCAGCCTCCGATGGTGGCCTCCTCAGCATTTACATCCACCAGCCATGCCAGCCGTGCACCTGCAAAGTCATTCTCCCTTAATGTGGCAGAGGGTTAATAGAAGATGCCATAGAATTAACAGTTTGATGGACAGGGTTCTGATTCACAATAGCCCTGCCCCCCCATACCCCTCCATGCCAAAGTCCCCCATTTTCTCCCCATGCCAGGGGCTCTCTGTGTCCTCCATTCTCCCCATCTCAGCACCAAAGAAGCTCCCCAGTGGGATTGTGACATCAAAGGCAAATCAGCCAATCAGCTGTTTTAGTGGAAATCAGGCCTTTCTGGTTCCCAGTTGTCACCAAAATCCAGAGGGTTCTTCTCATGAATGCCTAGAACATTCCCCAAAATGTTGGAACTGTTTGGACACTGCCATCAAAAGTTATCAGATTACAGACAAACTGACAAATCGCATCCAGCTGAGAGCTAGGCTTCTACTGCAGAAACGAGGCAACCTTGCAACATCGAGATTTAAGGGCAGCTTGCCACAGAATATGCCACATTTTGCTAAGAGGCACCATTATCTCGGGATGATGCTATTAACCAATGAATGAGTGGCAGAAGCAGCCGTATCCTCTGACGAGGAGAAAATCAAGAACTCTTTTGTTGCTCTTCTGAAGAGCTAATTTGCTTTAATTTGATGCTCCTCCTGGCCTAGTTCAATTATGAAATTAGCCCTCTCACTGACTGAAGAATGACGTGACTCTAACTCAGGCAGGCCCGGCTCGTTCTGAGACACTGCCCCTGCTTTTCCTGTCTGATGTAACCCAGGCCCATTATGCCACGGATTAGCATGCAGTGCGTATTCCTTTTGAGACCTCTTCCTAATTAACTGACAATGGATCAGCCGCTTCTTCTAGATCGCTTGCGTCCGTCTGATAATAATAACGCTCTGTTTGTCTCTAGACGAGGAGTCTGCAAATTAAAACCCATGGAGCCGAGGCTCAGAGCCGGGGTCAATTGACTTGGGCTCATGCTGCAGGGCTAAAAATTGGAGTGTAGACATTCAGGCTCGGGCTGATGCCCAGGCTCTGAGACCTTCCCCCCTTGCAGGGTTTCTGAGCCCAGGCTCCAGCCCAAGCCCAAATGTCTACACTGCTATTTTGAGTCACGCAGCCAGAGCCCCACAAGCCCGAGTCAGCTGACCGGGCCAACCACGGCAATGCCGCAGGGCTTGTATGCCCGTGTAGACGTACTCATAAAGGCTCAGATGTAAAAGCTAGACAAGACCATTCTGGGCATCTAGACTGACCTCCGTCACAGCGCAGGCCAGAGAATCTCACCCACAATTCACCCAATACCTTGTGGTTGAACTGGAGCTTAAGTTCTTTTAGAAAGAGACATCCAATCTGGATCTAAAGATGCCAAATGGAGAATGCTGTGTCTGCATGGACTTATCTGCATAGGCCAGATCTTATCTAAAAACCATGGGCTGAACAGAGATATGGGATATATTGCTTATTACAATAATTTATAACCCACTACAACCCCTCCCTCCCCCTGCCTTTCCTCCCTATGACTGGAGGGGCGTTAACAGACCACTTCACCTTCAATGGTCCCTTGAGATATGTGTTAACTACTTGTGCAACAATCTGTTCCATCCTGTAGTTAGCTGTGACACTCTGCATAAGGCCATGTCTAACTACAGACCTTACAGCGGCACAGCCATAGGCAGCACGTATAAGAGGCTTGGGGAGGCTAAGCCTCCCCAGGAAAGGCTGGCCATGCAGGAGGGTAAATGCTACAGATGTGGTGCGGGTCTCCTCCCTTTGGAAGTGCATCAGCCCGCTGCCTTTGGAGCGCCAGAAGCGAAGCTCCCTAGAAGTTGGGGGGGCGGGGGGGGGCCACTGGTGCCTGGGCCGTGGCCCCACCCACACTTTGCCCCAAGTCCCTGCCCAGACTCAGCCTCTTCCCCCGAGGCTCCATCCTCACTCCACCTCTTCTCCCTGGGCGCCCCCCACCCACCACTCGCTCCTCTCCGCAGCGAAGGGGAGCGAGCGAGTGAGCAAGAGGCCAGAGGGCCAGCGGGCCTTGGAGGGAGACGCAGAGAGGAGCTGGTGGGCAGGTTCGGGGGAGGGGGTGGAGAAGGGCAGACAGGGGGCTCGAGGACAGAGTGGAGGCAGCAAGAGATGGAGCGAGGGTGGGTCCTTGGGGGAAGAGGCGGAGCAGGGGTGGGCCTTGGGGGGGCAAAGTCCATGCGCCAGTGGCCCCCCCACTTCTAGGGAGCTTCTGGCACTCATGAGTAAGCCTCCGCAAATGGAAGACTCACGCACCGCCTATGGGCACAGCTGTACCGATGCAGCTGCGTCACTAGCACTCCTGGCTTTGAAGCAGGGACTTGAAATTTGGCTGGGGAGCGGCTTTCGTATGAGGGATGTGCCTTTTGCTTTTCTGGTGAAAATTCACCCAAATTTGAACAAATTCTAAGCCTTTAAAAAAATCACAGTTTGAGACTTGCTAGAGCTTTGCTGTTAAATACCCCCAAAGACTTTGGCTAAACTTAGTATGCTCCAGTCTAAGGCTAAGCAGGCCAGTCCTAGGTGAGAGGCAGGGGAGTAGATTGGGACACAGAATCTGGGCAGGAGACTGGGACTGAAGACTGGTGGGGAGGAGAGAGAAGGAAATTGGGACTGGGATTTGGGGTGGAGAGAGATTGGGACCAGCTGGGTAAGGAGACTGGGACTTGCACCAGGGGACAGAGGGGACTGGGACTGAGAACCAGGAAGGGAAATGAAGGGGGGTGGGACTGAGATCAGACGAGGAGCTGGGACAGAGGCTGGGAATCAGTGAAATGGGCAAGGAGCGGGCACTCAAAATGGGCAAGGAGCGGGCAGTCAAGCACTCAAAAGTTAGGAAATGCCAGAATAAAGGATGGCTGTGTCACCTTAACTCTGCCCCTTGTGCATATACATTATGGCACAGTCTTTCATTACATGACTGCATACTATTTTTGTCACAAACCCCTGTCTCATTCAGTGTACAGGTTGCACTTGGTCTAGGGTTGTACAGTGAAGGAGGCTGTTGTCTGTAGAACCCCTGCCTCATTCGTTGAACACGTTAGAAGCTGTGTAGCGAAAGAGCCAGGGAGTGGCAGGCTGAGAAAAGAGGATCTCATGGTTGAGGCAGTTGAATTTTGCCCTGGAGAACTGGATTTTATTCCTCCCTCTGTCACTGAGTTCCTGTGTGCTGCTGGGCAAGTCACTTAACCCACACTTTTCATGGGCAGTGACTAATTGGGTATTCCTCATTTCGTGGGTGCCTGACCTGAGACCGTGAGCACTTGCAGCTGCACCCGCAGACAGTAGGAGCTGTTCTTTGAACATGATATCTACTATGTAACAAAAAATCAGATCCTAGGTGTCTCATATTAGACACCCAAAATTAATGGATACTCTTGCCCTTAATCTCCTTGTGCCTCATCTGTGAAATGGGGGTCATGCCGCCTCTTCTTTAATAGCTGTGAAGCACTCGGATGTTATAGTGATGAGCACCCTAGAAAAGCCCAAGAAGAAATTAATCATTCTGTCTTCAGAGCAGGATATGAATGATGTTCAGTCAATAGTCTGGGCCCTCCATTGAACAAGGAGAAAGCAACCTACTGAATACATCCATCCTGTGCACTGAATCAGGCAGGGGTCCGGTGGAAAAACTCGCATGCAATCATGTATTCATAGACTACACCGTAACGCATTGGGAAACTGGGGCCCAAGAGGGAGTTGGTGGCAGAACAGGGAATTGAATCCTAGCTGTCTCACTTCTAAGCTTGTGCGCTAACAACTGCACCACCCTTCTTTCATTCAGTGCCTCTGTCCATGTCACCACTAGCTAAAAAGTTGTATTTTAACTGTGCAATAATTAACGTTAAATACCCCATTGTGGCCAAGGCAAGCTGTAATGTTAGCACAGGGTGTTCTGGTGGAGTTAAAAATACACTTTTCCCTAGTATAAGCACCAGCTCCTTGTACCAGCAGCCTAGCCATAAGGGAAGGATGTACCCAAAGAAATAATGGGGCACATGGGTTTCCATGGGGCAGTTCTGTACAGCAGAGCAGAGCTGGTCAAAAAATGGACTTTCCAACCTGCAAAAAAATCCAAAAAACCCCAAACCCCTGTCCCAAATCAGGATATTTCAACATTTTTCACAAAATGAAATTCTTGAGGAAAAATTGTTTCAGAGCAATCCAAATGTTTTGATTTTGATAAATACAAAATATTTTGATTTTGACCCTTGATTTTTTAATATATAAGATGTAAAATTCTCAATGAAAAGTTGTTTCAAAAGAAAAGCCAAAAATCCAAACTTTTTTCCTGAAAATGTTGCAATTTTGACATTTTCAAAACTTTTGACTGTTTTGACATTTTCAAATCCCCGCCCCCCCATTTTCTAAGCAAAATTTCATCAAAGTTGATAAGATTTTGCCAAAATTTTTGGTTTAACCAAAATGGCATTTTCTGATAGAAAATGGTTTCAACTAAAATTTTCCAACCAGCTCAGAGGAGCTTTGTTCCCCCTTGTGGCTCCTCTTTGTGCCCCTTTGCACCAGCACCGGGGCTGGCACTGCCCCCTCCCCACTCCCAAGTGCATTCCTGGGGGACTAGCACTTTGGGACGCAAGGCACTGTTTAAATGCAAGTGATGACAATCCAGGTGTTTCTCTGCTGGCTGCAGGCATCCTCTGCCTGCTGGGGGACTGTCGACAGAACTGGCCCAGCTATTCACTGCAAACAGGTTACTCAGTCCATTCTGCCCATGAACCCATCACGACCCCAGCAGATTTTCTCAGACACTGAAATTGTTGGATGAAGGGGGTTATTTAGGGAGCTTTTATTTTGTGACTGTTGTGGTTTTTCCACATGCCATGTGCTGGAGGATACTCTGGAGGATGTGGAACACAGATGGGAGAGCATAGTCTGTGCATTTCTCCTGTGAAACAGTCTGCAGTGATTCTGGCAACAAGATGGCTGCCATCTCTGTGCCTGATCTGCACAGGACATGTGGCTGTACCAGCCCCAGTCCTGGTTTTGTAACTCAAGCTATCTACAGCAGCCCTGGCTTTTAGCTTTGGATGTTGCCAAGATGGTGGCCATCACACCTGCTGCACAGGGAGCTCCCACATGAATAGGTTTTGCAGCAGGCTCAAGAACCCCCTGCTCAGGTGCCCTAAATCTGACCCACCCCCACTCCACAGCCCCCAGGGCTCCCTGATGGCCACTGGGAAGGGGGTGGATATTGTCTGTTTCAGTCCCAACCCTCCCCACACAGAACCCCCACCCCGGCTGGCAACTGGAGTACTTTGGATTGGCCAACAAGCCTACATGGAAGGGTTGTTGTCATTGGCTAGTTGCTTTGTTTTTAAACCCCATTGGCTGCATGGAGCTGTGGGGAAGACATAACAGGGGGACTGATGGGAGCAGCAAAGAGCAATAAGGGGATATACAAGCTGGCCAGATCCAGCCGAGCCCTGCGCTCTAGGGACTACAGGGTGCTGCTTACGGAGGGCCATTCACCGGCTGGGGCAGAGGGGCCTGGGGGGGGGTCTCAGCCCAGGTCCCTGTGGATGAGTTATTAAGCTGTTGGCCCCCTTGTTCGGAGGCAAGGCTTCACTCTCGATCCTCTAGCCTGGCATAGGAGACACCTTGCCAGACGCCCCCCACCCCAAACATCAGGCCAATGTCTCCGTACAAAGCCAAAGAGCTTTATTTCCAGATGCTCTGGGCAGGTCCCTGAGGCGCCAGCAGGGATGCTCAAGGCTACGATGATGTGCCAAGGACACTGGTATGGGGGGGGACGGNCCCCCACCCCAAACATCAGGCCAATGTCTCCTTACAAAGCCAAAGAGCTTTATTTCCAGATGCTCTGGGCAGGTCCCTGGGGTGCCAGCAGGGATGCTCAAGGCTACGATGATGTGCCAAGGACACTGGTATGGGGGGGGACGGGGGGAGGGAGGCATCTGGCTTAGGACGCACACTTCCCAAAGTGTCCACTCGTTTCTGGTTGCCTCAGTATTTGGACTGTGAGGATGCCTCAGCCTGAGCACAGAGGAACCCCAAATAAGAAGGCACTTTGGGAAGAACCCCTGGCCCTGACTATCACTGGCCCCTTCCAAGTCAGGGATTCTCAACAGCCAGTCACCACAGCTTCCATTGAATGGTGCCTTTTGCCCTGAGCAATGTCAGTGTGGCCCGGCAGCCATATTGGATTTACCACCTTAGCGTCCACAGCCAGGAGGAGCAGGCCGCACAGGGCTGGCATGCCTGGGGCTGGGACTAGGTCTCCTCAGTGATGAACTTCATCTCGGCATTGCGGGAGCCGGAGAGACCGGCGCCATCCCGCACCCGGCGCCGGAAGAGGAAGGGGAAAGCCTTCTTGAAGGACTTCCTGAAGCTGTCGCCCATGAAGGCGTAGACAATGGGGTTGATGGAGGAGTTGGCGTAGGACATGCAGTTGGCCCACGTCTTGATCTTGTAGGTCTCGTAGTTGGCCTGGAAGCTGCCATAGAAGCCCTGGAAGAGGAGGTAGAGCTGGATGGGGCCCCAGCACACAGTGAAGAGTACCACGATCACCACCACCATCTTGGACACCTTGGCCCTCATGGCGACAGAGCGCTCGGACAGGTGCTGTACCTGCTGAGAGAGGGGAGCAGGAACAGAGGCCTGGTTTAGAGCAGGGGGGCTAGGAGCCAGGACTCCTGGGTTCTAGTGGTTAGAGCAGGGGAGTTGGGGGTGAGGACTCCATGCCCTATTGAGAAAAGTCCTGGGGCTGGGTGATGGGGCTTCCAGATATATTGGGCAGAGGGGGTCCCCAATACAGACACCCCAGTTTACTGCCCCCGCCTCACCTGGTAGTTGTGGTCGATGGGCTCCACAATGGGGCGCCCCACACGCTTGAGCATGACGGAGTAGCAGAGGCAGATGGTGAGCAGAGGCAGCAGGTAGACGGCCAGGAAGGTGTAGAGGATGATGCTGCGCTCCTGGCTCTTGCTGGCGAAGGCCTCGATGCAGTAGGTGCGCAGCCCATACCAGTAGCCCACCTCAGTGCGGTGGTACATGGCTATGGGCAGTGAGAGAAGGAAGGAGCCTGGGGACAGGAGGGCAAAGGGGTGAAAGGCATGATTGGGCCAGTGCTCTGGGGAGACCTGGGGTTCAGCTATGACTCTGAGCATAAGGAGAACTGATTTGGCACATTCATGAATGGCTGAGGCTGATCAGCGTAGACGGGCTCTGGGTTAGCATCCGTCTCTGTTCAGCAAAGACCCAGGAGAGTAGAATAGCAAGGGACTGTGGGTCAGGATTGAGGGGCAAAAGCAGAGATGAGGTGGGGAGGCAAGGCCTGGAATAGCAGGGGATACAGGTTGGCATTGAGAGGTGCCAGCCGAGTTCTGTGTGTAGGGATCCTGGGCTGGGATAGGAGGGGGCTGTGCATTGGATTGAGGTGAATTAGCAGATTTGTGGGTGCTGGTGGGATAGAACCAGAACAGAAGGTGGAAGCTTCTATTGACCATCAGATGCCAAGGCACAAATATAAATTCCCTCTGCCTCCGTTCAGAGATCCCAGAGGAGACCTTGCACTGGGTATGGAGCTGTGCTGCTGGGCTCAGGACTGGCCAGGGTCAGTCCAGGAATCCCTGGGAAACCTTTTACAAGAGCTTTGCAGGGTCAGTGTCCTGGATGCATGTTCAGGGACACAGCTCTCCTCCCTCCTTCCCTTCCACCACCCCTGGGGGGCCCCTTCCCCAGCTCTTTGCTCTCCCCCGGCCCCGACACATCCCACTCACTGATCCAGATGGCCACGCTGACGCCCATAGCCACGCGTGGGGTGCGGTAGCGCAGCGACTGCAGCGGGTAGAGGGTGGCGTAGCAGCGGTCCATGCTCATCGCCGTCAGGGTAATGCAGGTGGCCTGCGCTGTCACCTGCAGAGAGCAAGGGTGGCCCAGTGACCCAAGGCAACTGGGGGGCCCTGGGCCCTTTGCCAGGCACCACCCTCCCTGCAGGGCAGGGCCTTGGGACTGTACAGCGCCCCAGGTATCAGCAGCTGCTGCATGTCCCTCCCCAGCACACCAATGCGCACACACTCACCCTTGCATGTTTGCACCCCCAGCCCAACCAGCCCCTCCCATCCCCCCCAGCCAGCCCTACCTGTTGCAGGTAGTTGACAAGTTTGCACATGAAGTCGCCGAAGATCCAGCTGGGCAGAGGGTAGAGCGTGGCGGTGAAGGGGACACAGCACACCAGGAAGATGATGTCTGTGGTCGCCAGGTTTGCTGGAACAGATGTGGAACTGGGATCAGGGGGAGAGGCCATGGTGGGGACTGGCCAGACAATAGGTGGGGGGCTCGGTGGCTCAGGTGCCAGCCTGGGATCCGGGAGCCCAAGGTTCAATGCCTGGCTCAGTCACAGACATGGAAAAATCACTTGGTCTCTCCCGTGCTTCAGTTCCCTCCCTCTGCTATGGGGATAACAGGCCTGCCCTTCCTCATAGGGATAAACCACCAATAATTGGTGGGCACTGGGTGATTGGGGCTGTATGAGCCGCAGAGCCCAGGCTGAGTCCCTCATCCCTGATGCACTCAGAACAGCCCTCTGGGAATGAAGAGCTGGGTGGAAGTGGGTAGTGATTGGGAATTATGGGCAGGGCGCCTGTCAGCCCCACATTCTCCACTCCCATTTGAAGATGCCAGCCTCCCGCCTACTCCCCTTTATCCCCATTGTCTTCCCCCAGCCAGAGCCCCTGCCCCACCATTTATCCCCTAGTGGCCCCCCCGACTACAGCCCCAAACACTTCTCTCTCTATTCCCCCAACTTTCCTACCTGCACCCTCCCAACCCCCAGCACTGCTCCCCTCATTCTCCCTCATTGCTCCAAACCCCCATATTCCCATGCTCTGCCCCAGATATGCTATAAGAATCTAAGCCACTCACACTGGGGGGCTGTGCATCTGGAACCCCTGGAACAGCTGACCCAATGACTTGCTTTCCTCTGATCACACTCAGTGCTCTTGCTCAGGAAACCTGCCTACATTATCTTAATGGTCTGTCACCTTTGCGCTGTTTAATCAATGCTGGTTTCCTTGTCCATCCAAAATCAGAGCCTGCCTGGGGATTTTAGAGCACTTTACAATGTCGCTCTTACACTAGAAATTTTGGCCTTGGGAAAGCTTTCAGAAGGAACAAGGACATGCTTGAGACACAGTAGCTGAAAGCTGCCCCATGCAGGGCTCAAACTTAGCACACAGGTGCAATTTAGGCTCAAGATTTACAGCCCAAGGAGCCACCCACTCACTTTAATATATGTACTCTGCTGCTGTTAACAGAACCCTCCTCTTGCTACACATGCCAAGTTCAGTCTCTTTGGGCTGACAGTTCAACGTGTTCTGACCCAGAAATCCCAGCTCTAAGTTTGCTTCCAGTGGGTGCCATGCACTAACTGAGCAACTGAGATCAGTTGGACCACAGCTGTCGTACTTTGAGCCTCTGCTGTTGGCAAAAGACATGAGAACAGGTTGGTGGTGTAAAGAGCTGGGTTTTGGGGGGAGCTGTATCTCGGGAACCCCTTTCTCACATAATCCCAAATTTGGGTCACTAACTCTACCCCAAGCCCCCATGAGATGTAGCAATTTTCAAGACAGTTGGAGTCAGCGTGTGGATTTCAGAGGACTTAGAATAGTCCCTCTTTAAACAGAAAGCAAGCATGGACCCCCACCCACAGCAGAATGGGTGCCCTGTTATAATGGGGGGGAACACAGTGCTACAGGGAATTTGCAGAGTCAGGGGTGTTGAGGGATCCCTGGGCTGGGATAGCAGGGGGCTGTGTCTCATGATTGAGGGGCATTGGCTGCGGGGAGCCCAGTGCCACCCTCTTGCTAATGGACAGTACAGTGCATGTTGTTGAGCCATGATGATGATCATTGATGGAGAGGGGTGTTTCAGGCCAGGAGTGGTGTGCAGGGGCTGGCACTGGGTGGAGCAGCAGGGCGGAAGGCACCCAGGCGCTGAGGTTGGTGGGGGTGGTGCTGAAGCACCCACCAGGAGGGTGGTGAGGTACCCAGGAGCAGGGGGGCTGGAGCTGAGGCAAGAGAACCCACTGGGGTGGAGGGGGATGGTGCTTGGGAATGGGGGCAGGGCTGGTGCTCGAGCACCCAGCTGGGGGAGGGATGGTGTCTGGAGGTGAGGGGGGGCTGGAGCTGCGGCATGCAGCTAGGGGAGGGAAGGTGCCAGGGGATGAGGGGGGCTGCTGT
>QXTE01000584.1:183661-244461 GCA_003942145.1 Platysternon megacephalum
CCCCCCCCCCCCCCAAGTGCCTTGGCACTGCACAGGGCAGATATCTGAGGGACAAACGGCCACTTTGTCGGATTTCACCAAAAAGCCCCATTTAGAGGGGAGCAAACAGCAGAAATGGGGGGTGGGGGGTGACATTTCCAGCAAAATGGTTAATAAATTCTCCCCAGTTTGGGGGCTTCGTTAGCCGTAATAACCAGCTGGGCATTCACTGACACCACCAAAAACCAGTAACTCAGTACATTTAAATGTATTAGAGTAAAGGGGCCCCCTGCTGAGCCCCGACCCCTCTCCCTGCAGCACGGCGCCCCCTAGCACAACACTGGGGTATTGGGGTCAGCGCTGACTGCCAGGGGGAAGCGCCTCCTACCGAGCTCCTCTCCCTGCAGCACAGTGCCCCCTAGGACATGGGGGTCAACACTGGCTCCCCCTGGGGAGTCACCTACCCTGCTCCCTGCAGTGCAGCACCCCCTAGTGCCTTGAGTGCTGTACCTAATCAACTGCTCTGCTGAAACCAGATAGCTCGCCCCAGTTGTGTTCCCATCACCAGCCACTTTATACTCTCATCCCAAAATGGGCTCCGCTTGGCCTGGCATCATTAGTCCTTTATCCACCTTTGCTGTGTCCAGGAGTGCAAGTAGTGTGGTACCCTCCAGTACGCAGTACTGGCAAGAAATGTTTAGCAGGTACGGGGTACCGGAAAGACTTGGAGCTAGTCCCCCCCACAGGGGATGGGGGGGCTGCGCTCTGCTCCTTAAAGGAGCAGAACATGGCTAGGGACGGCATTCATTCTTTATATGGCTTTAACAGCACAATACTTGGTTTAAGTTTATTAGCATATGTATTGTGCTGTTATGTTGGTCATGAGTCCTCAAGGGAGGTGGGGTGGGGGGATGGAAGGTGTTTAAACAGTGTTTTTGATTCTGTTTCTCCCCTTTGGTCTGAATTATCCATGACATCCAAACTGCATCACATCCAGTCCAAATCATTAGAGGAATGCCTCTGCTTGCACTGACCAGAGGATGTTTGGATTCTCATGTCAGCCCAGTTCTGCAGCCTGACAGGTATCAGTTGTTGTCCCAAGTGTACATAGAATTCTTCTTTGCAGCCAAACTAGTCTAACATGCATTTTGTTAACTGGAACTGGAGAAGCAAAACAAAGAAAACAAATGCCTCATTTTCCAGCTTTCTAGGTGAGAGAACTATAAGTGAAGATTATAATGCCGGACACTGACGGCCTTAACCAGCGGCCTCAGGAATCTGCCAAGAACTTTGCTGAAAATCTGTTCCTCATTTTAGCAACGGAGCTAAGACATCACGCATCTGCCCACCTTTATTCGAATGAAGCTCCTTCTGATCTGACAGCTCAGGCATTGTCAGTTTCATCCAGAACAATTTACAAACTTGGAACCTAATCCTGTAAACCCTTAATCATTTGCTCAATCCCATTGAAGACAATGGGACTATTTACATGAGTATGGACCACTTTTGTGGTAAGAGTTTCAGGAGTCTGTTCTGTTCAGGAATCTGTTCCTATAAAGGAAGTTGAATCCTGCCCTGAAATGCAATGTTTTGGGTACAATACCATAAAGCAGTTTAGGATACAGTTCTACTTAAAATTTGTCTTTTAATAAGTCATACATATGCTGAACTGGCTCCTCACACAACTCCCATATTCCATATAAACAAACTGAATATGACGTATGTGGGGGGGAAGTGAGTAGTTAAGCATGTTGATATTTGTATATACAAAGGGGGGACGGGGAGAGCGTGGGGGCCCTGGGCTGGGGGCGGGGCAGAGAGGAGTCACATGAAGGGTAACATGGGGAGGTCATGTCCCCCCCCGCTTGTGTCCGTCCCATGAGTGCAGTACCAGCTAGAAATGATTTCTACTTACACCACTGGCTGTGTGCTACCCACGGGGCCATTTGTTTAGATGAAAACAACGTGTTCCTTTATTTTATTAGGGACAGAAATCACCCTCGCATCAGTAACTGGCAGGTTCTCCCTGCTTTCCATTTCCGCACTTCATTTTTCTCCCGGGCGCCATCGCTTTGACACAAAGGGTGCGAAGTCTGTGACAGTTGTTAGCAGATTCACATGCCCAGCCGTCGAGGCGCTCCGATTGGGCCTGCAGATTTCACCTGCCTTTTATTGATAGCCAATTTGCAGCATGCGTCGAGAAGCTCTGCTCTTGTAGAGCCCTTATTGATTCTGTCTCCTGCCTCATTAATTAATGGGCACTGCATGCTCTGTAGGGCTTTTGTCCTGGCTTCTGCTTATAAAAAGCCTTTCTTATGCCGCTTAGCCATTTTAGCTCAGATACTGCAGTGACAGGTGCTAATACAAGACAGCTAGAGAGACACCCAGCTAGAAGGGTGTGTAGGGTGTGTGTGAGAGAGAGACGGATGCACATGGGGATAGATGGACAGATGGATGGTGACAGACAGAGAGCACTCTCCTCTGACAACTTATTTCCACTCATAAAATTAATCACACAAATCACAACCAACCCAAGTCCAATTTTAATTTCCAGCTCAGCAGTATTTCATCTTGGGCCAAGTTGGGAACATGCATAGACACTGTAAATCATCAGGAGCGGTACACTGGGTGGGCAGGAATCTTGTCTCCTCGCCAGCCCCAGCCATGGCCTTTGTGTTTGAGCACGCTGCATGTTCATTGCATGGCTCTGCTGAGTTGCCGGACGGCACTGTAGGCAAGGTAGAGCAGCTACTAATGCAGGCCTGGGCAGCACTTTGGAAGGTTTGGAGGCTGACGCCCACCCCATTGTTTGTGGGATCATCCTGGCTTTGTTCGGGGAGTCCCGCCAGCCCGAGGGTGCAGCTGGTCCCACCACCCCTTTGAGAGACCCCGTCCATCTCATATTCTGAGAATGTTCCCACCTGGCCCAAGTTTGGGTCATCAGTGAACTCAGGAGCACCGCCAGGTCCCGCCCCCGACATGCCGCCCCCGACAGAGGCGGCGGAAGGTCCCGCCCCCAAATTACCGCTGACGACCGGGGTGGCCGGCACCCCCCAAATCTTAGCGCCCTAGGCGACCGCCTAGGTCGCCTAATGGGTTGCGCCGGCCCTGAGTGAACTGCAACCAAGCTAAGAAATAAAGCAAAGGCCATTCCTGTGAAACTGACTAAGGTCACAGGTTTTGTACCGGTGTAGCTATTGCAGCCAGGGGAGTGATCTGTTACTGATACAATTATATCAGTCCAACTGCTAGCATGGACCCAGTCATGCTGGTGTAAAGGTGCCTTACACTGGTGTCGTTTATTCTTCTTCCCGTACAGGGCCAGCACCCAGCGAAAACGCTCATCCTGGCTCTCAGCACCTCACGTTTCTATTATTGCAACATCTTTCTCTCTGGCCTAGACATGCCTCGCTCGTATCCATTCCGAATGCTGTTGCATAGACTCTTTTCCTGGCCTGTTGCTTTGATGACATCACCCCTCGCTTGGATCCCTCCATCGGATGCCCCTTCTCTAGCACTTCAAGGTTAAAATGCTTGTCTTGGAGGCCCTTCACATCCTATCCCCACCCCACCTGACGTATCATCTCTCATTCACTGTCGAGGGATCAGCGCCCGCCTCCAATCAGTCCATGATCCCAGCCTCCTTCACCTGCTGGTTAGGTCGTTGTGCTTTCTCCCCTGCTGGCCTCACCCCTGGCAGGCGCTCCCGGAAACATCTCTAAAACTCACTCCTTAGCCTCCTTCCATCCCTCCCTCACACTCTCCTTTGCCACGGTGCCGAGGAAAATCTGGACACCAGTTAGGTGGCTGGTGCGATGAGACCCTGGCCCATCCTGCTGATCAATAACATCTCATTGTTTCCTTGTAACCCCTCCTCCCCCCATTGGTCTGTCTGTCTCCATCTGTTGTCTCTTGTCTTCGACTGGAAGCTCTTAGGGGAAAGGACCGTCTTTTGGTTCTGTTTGTTCAGCACCTGGCACAATGGAGGTCTGGCCCCTGATTGGCACGCTTGGGCAATACCATAATACACCTAATAGATAACAGCAGCAAGAATCCTGTGGCACCTTATAGACTAACAGACGTTTTGCAGCATGAGCTTTCGTGGGTGAATACCCACTTCTTCGGATGCAAGACTAATAGATAACGTACAGTACCTACCACAATGTGGGTCTGGCCTCTGACTGGTGCTCCTGGATACTACCGTAATACACCTAATAGATAACGTACAGTATCTACCACAATGGGAGTCTGGCCCCTGACTGGCGCACTTGGGCATTACCATAATACACCTAATAGATAATATACAGAATCTACCACAACAGGGGTCTGGCCCCTGACTGGTGCTCCTGGATACTACCATAATACACCTAATAGATAATGTACAGTGATAACACAATGGAGTCCTGGTCCATGCTTGGGATGGTTGGTGCTACCGTAATACACTAATAAATAATGTACAGCACCTAGCATAATGGGATCGTGATCCATGACTGGGGCTCCTAGGTGCTACCATAATATTCCTAATAAACCATAATAATGAGCATATTTATACCAACATAACTGCGTCCATACTAGGGGGTGTTGTACAATTTTAGTAGTTAAAGCAACACACCTTCGGTGGGTGTAGACCGGGGCAACTCTACAGAGGAATGCAGTGAAACTGCCCCAGATGCAACATGCCAGCAGAGCCATACAGTGAACAAGCTGAAATGGGAGAGAAAACATCTTGTCTTCCTCCTCCATCCCAGTCACCACAGAGGCCAGGTGTAGTAGGCGGATCAGCGTTCTCAGCAGGGCCGGCGCTTCCATTAGGCGACCTAGGCGGTCGCCTAGGGCGCTACTATTTTGGGGGCGCATGCGCCCCCGCCGCCCGTAGAAATTTGGGGGCGGGACCTTCCGCCGCCGCTGTTGGGGGCGGGGTTTCGGGGGCGGGACCTTCCGCCGCCTAGGGCGCCGGCAGAGCTGGCGCCGCTACTGGTTCTCAGACACAATGGGGATTGTTCCCTTGTGCTGGGATTGGCAAAGCAGTCAGACAGTGGGAATTTCCATGGGAATCGGTTGCCAATTTTGACTTGGCTACACGCAGAAGTTCCACAGGTTTGATTTAAATTGGCTTCAAACTGGTGCGAGCTCCGTGCAGACTCCCTTTTTCTGGCTTATTTCAATTTAGGGTTCATAGATATTAAGGCCAAAAGGGAGTATGCTGAGCCAGTCTGACCTGCGAAATGCTCCTACATGTAGCTTCTCAATCTGCCTGAGCTGCAGTGGATCTTTTAGAAAGGTTTCTAATCAGTGCTGTCTCCACGGGGAGAGTGCCCCCTATGGAGCCCCCCACACCCTCCCCTGCAACACAGCACCTCCTAGCGCCACATAGGGTCATTGCAGTCAGTACTGACTCTGAGGGTAGAGCGCCCGCTACTGAGCTCCTCACCCCGCTCCCTGCAGCACAGCACCCCCCAGAGCCATGCTGGGGCATTGGGGTCAGCATTGACTGTAAGGGGTGAGTGCCCTCTACTAGGAGCACTGGAACGGGGGGGGGGGGGGAGGCCATGTGGGGAAGGGGTGGTGTCGGAATGGGGCCTCAGGGGGAAGGGGCAGCACAGGGGGGCAGGACCACAGTTTGGGTGCAGGTGGCCCCCCACTTTTAGGGAGCTTCCGTCACCCCACCCTCTATTGAGCCCCTGCCTCAGTCCCTGCAGCAGTCTGGGGTTTCCCAGTCCAAGTACTAACCCAGTCTGTCCTTGCAGAAATAACACGTCACCCACACAAGACAGATTGTCGCTGGCTTCCAGCCTGTCTGACTCCTCTTTTCAGGAGAGTGCCAGGTACAAGGGCACTCAAGGAAATGGGCATAGCTGGCTGGGGCTGCCTGAACAGCAGCAAGCTGGGCCATAGCTGTCAGTTGCACAACACCAAAGAGAGAACATTGCACTAATTAGACACACCTCCCTCCCCATCTGCCTGGGCTATGCTCCAAGGGCAATCACTTGGAGTGATTTCCTTTGTGGCTGGTGCCAGGGACATCCCTGCTTCTGGATGGACTGGGGGTCCCCAGCAAGGGGCCTCAGAGGGACACAGGACCTGACTTTCCTTCCACATGGAGAG
Organism: Platysternon megacephalum; assembly: GCA_003942145.1. Taxonomy (NCBI): domain Eukaryota; kingdom Metazoa; phylum Chordata; order Testudines; family Platysternidae; genus Platysternon; species Platysternon megacephalum. Next base: position 189,746 of record QXTE01000584.1, read on the forward strand.
CGATCGGAGTAACACCATCAAAGTCAGCACAGCAGGCTCATTGTGTCTGGGGATTGTTTCCCAAGAGACTTGTAAAACTAAACTGGCTTTGGATTAAGAGATCTATTTGCAGCGACATTCCAGCCATGTGCACACAGACTAACTTCCAGGTGGCTCTTCCCTCCTGCAACCTGGGCTCCTCCCTATAAGTCACATGCAGGTTGCTACAGGGATTGCCGTCTATACAGAAGGGTCCTCACCCCCACCCATGCCCCCTTATGGAGCAGGCTGGCTGTAAAAACAGTAGTCTGAAGATTGTAAGGGCGTTGTCTTTTTGCTCAGTATTCGTCCAGCACCTAGCACAGTAATAATACCTACCTCTTCTATAGTGCTTCTCATCCCTAGCTCTCCAAGCATGTAGGCCTACTGCAGTACAGCTAATAAATAATACTCACAGCTGCCAGCTCGTCTCAGACACTAGCTGATGTCTTGGCTAGGGCTTCGCCTTTTGGAGGAGGGTTTTCATATCACACCCTCCTCACGCAGTAATTCAGTCCTTTCTCTTTCACTGCCGCATGTCGCTGACACAGCGACTACCAGCTTGGCTGGCACAGGGCAGCGGCCAAAGTGTGGGAGCTTCATAAAGGGGAATCCAAGTGTTAAAAGCTTGTGGATTGGAACAGACGTCATTCCTCAGCTTTACAAAACACAGGACTCTGCTGCACATCACTATGAGACACTTTTGTCTCCATACAGTTAGTACAGTTAGTACAGGGCAAACACTCCTCTCGTTCTGGAAGCACCCGCAGGCCCTGGCCGAGATCCGCTGCTCATTGTGCTAGGCACTGCATCTAGTAAGGGCATGGGAATGTGAGAAAGTTGACCCGGTGCAGTGCTAGGCAGCGTTGTGCTGCAGGGAGCAGGGCGGGGGCTCAGTAGGGGGCGCTCTCCCCTTGCAGTCAGTGCTGACCCCAATGTCCCAGCCTGGCTCCAGGGGTGCTGTGCTGCAGGGAGTGGGTCAGGATTTGGGGTCCCTCCCACACTTTGAGAAGGGGCGAGCAGTGTCTCCTCTGCCACCCCATCAGGGTCAGTTACATTTTCACAGACCATCAGCTAGTTCCATTAGGGAGAGGGGGATTCCCCCTTCCTCTTTGCCACGGCTCCTTTTGCATCTTCCCAAGCAGTGGCTTCACTCTTGACTCGGGCTTTCCCCACCCTCCGGCAGGTATCATATGTCCTCAGTACCCCTTAACAGCCTCCATTTCCCCACTCATGGCTGGGATCTCCACCACATCAATGCTCAGCTCTGCCTCGGTTTCCCCAGCAGCTTCCCTGGCCACTGAGTCTAGTGTCATGGCATTTATACCTGTTCTGTGTGGAAATGGCTGGGGGGCCCACCCCTCTCCACTCAGATTCATGTGGCTGCTTCCAGGCACTGGGAAGGTGACCTGAGCTCAACAGCTCCCCCTCGTGTGCTGCCAACTAGACCCCACTGCCACCCGGTCCCAGTCCCAGCTGCTGCTGGAATGCAGACAGAACCGGCCAGAGCTGTGTAGAACTCCTCCAGGCCGAGTCAAACTGGACTACAAACTCCTTCGATTCATAAACTCAGAGCAGCAATTTGAAACAAACCCATTGGTGGGGGGTGTTTGATGGTTCGAGGGCGGCTCTGGAGGCCTGATCCTGCAAAGACTGAATACATGTGAGCCAGTGGGGACACACGGGTGTCAACTGAGCGGCTCAGCTACAGTTCTGGAGGAGACACGCGGCTTCACTGCCGTCAGAGGGGTGACTGCAGCTCGTGTAGACAGACCAGAGCCAACTTGGACCTAGCTAGCTCGGGTACTGGAAGCTGTGGCAGTGAAAGTGTCAACATGGGCTGTAAAACCCAGCCGGACCCCTGGGTCAGCACGCAGGCAGCTACCCCTTGCTGATGCCCACACCCCTGGGGTTTCACTGCTCTGGCACTGATCAAAGCTAGCTCAGGTGTCAGCTCCAGCTACAGTCACCCCTGACGACAGTGTAGATGTGCTCTGAGAGGGCTTGTGTGGCCTAGCAAACTGACGGCTGAGAGAGATCTGATCGCGCTCTAGAAATACATTGCGGGGGCGGGATGCCAGAGAGGGCGAAGAGCTAGTGCAGCAAGACAGTATTGCCCAAGAACAAATGGGGCTAGCTGGCCAGGAATCAGTTAGAAGCAGGTTTTGAACCGCCCAGAGGAGGGAGGTGCTGGAACTGCCTCGCAATAGGACCATGAGGGCAAGAGACTGAAACCGATCTGAAGGTGGAGCTTGGTCCGTTTATGAACAGGGCAATACAACGGGGTGGCCTATGATGACACGAAGTTGGAAGGTATTGCCAGTTCGGAAAAGGATCGGGATATCCTGCAGGGAGATTTAGATGACCTTGTAAACTGGAGTAATAGTAATAGGATGACATTTAATAGCAAGAAATGTAAGGTTATGCATTTAGGGATGACTAACAAGAATTTTAGTTATAAGCTGGGAACGCATCAGTTGGAAGTAACTGAAGAGGAGAAGGACCTCGGAGTCCTAGTTGATCGCAGGATGACTATGAGTCGGCAATGTGACGTGGCCGTAAAAAAAGCTAATGCGGTCTTGGGATGCATTAGGCGAGGTATTTCTAGTAGAGATAAGGAGGTGCTAGTCCCGTTATACAAGGCATTTGTGAAGGAAATACACCCCCCCTTCTTTGTCCCCTCCAAGTTACTTTCTCCCCTCTTTTCTATCCCCCCTGGCCTGGCTCAAAACTGTCAGACCGGAAGCCTGAGCCAGACTAGGCTGCACTTTGGGGATGGGATGGGAGGGGGAGAGAGGGGGAGGGAAAGAGGAACTAGCAGAGGGAGGACTATTTGTAACAGTCATTGCTCAAGGTTTAAAATGCATCTGCTTATATTAATTTGCTTGCTAAAGACTATTAAGACTCATCCTGAAACCTATCTGTAATCAATGTTTTTATAATGGAATCGTTGCTTGGCATATAAACTCTGTTATCTTTAAATTGTGCCCCCTTTAGGTAAGCCCCTGTATGCCCATATCCACCAAAAGGTTAGTCCTCCTCCTTACCCCAAGGCCCAGCCAAATGCCCAAATGGCATCAGATGGGGGCCCCCTCTTTTGTGGCCCCTATAACAGTAAAAGGCCTTAATGACCCTTGTAACAGCAACCCCCCTCTGTAAGCTCTGACCAGGGCCTACCCTGTAACCAACAGGTCAGAAGCCAGAACCATACTAAGCGATGCTGCCCTGGAAAGGGGGGGGGGAAGGCCGGAGGAAAGAGGAACTGGAATATTTGTAACAGCGTCCTTGGCCATGGTCCAGCCTAGCGTTTGCTTAAACTTCTGCTTCTGTAACAGCTTCTGCTCTAAGGCTACAAGACTGTACAACCTATAATTACTGCTGTATAAACAATTAAGGTACATTAATCAAAGATAGATACTTCTGTAGGCACCCACCCCTTGTACCTGTCCACTCACCCCCCATTGCCTCCCCTTCCCTCCTTTTCCCTTCCCTTCCCTAACACTGTGCCTGCCCTGCTATTGCAGGGCAACAATAGAAAGCAATAAGGCAAAGCCTGTAACCAATAACCTGTAACAAGTTAGCACAGCAATAATCCTAGTGGTCATACTGAAGGACATCATACCCCTTCTTTGTCCTACTACGTACCCCCTTGCCCAAACCCTACTAACCCTACTAATTAAGGAAATGTTAACTCATTATAAAACAATATTATTGTTTGGCTCTAATATACAAGCATGTAACAAAGTATTCTTGTAACCTATGCTGGAACATATTTCTGCAGAGCTGTCTTTTGTAACCGGAATTCGTGCTAATGTCCCCGCTCATGGCATAAACAGTGGCTAGGTCCACACTACCCGCCCGGATCGGCGGGTAGAAATCGATGTAGTGGGGATTGATGTATTGCGTCTCGTCTGGACGCGATACGTCGATCCCCGAATGCGCTCACATCGACTCCGTAACTCCAGCAGGGCGAGCGGAGTTAGCGGAGTCGACGGGGGAGCCGCGGACGTCAATCCCGCGCTGCGAGGACGCGAGGTAAGTGCCAGGTAATTCGAAATAAGATACTTCGACTTCAGCTACGCTATTCTCATAGCTGAAGTCGCGTATCTTATTTCGATCCCCGCCCCTAGTGTGGACCAGCCCAGTATAACCGCAGACTGCCCTTTTGTGGACCCCTGTGTACCCAGACTAGTTGTCACACTAGGCCCAAAATACCATATTGGGCCCTAACCCCTCCGGTCACAAAATGTGGGGCCTACGTGTCCAGGACATGTTAAAAGTTTCTATAGGGAAGTACNTATAACCGCAGACTGCCCTTTTGTGGACCCCTGTGGACCCAGACTAGTTGTCACACTAGGCCCCAAATACCATATTGGGCCCTAACCCCTCCGGTCACAAAATGTGGGGCCTACGTGTCCAGGACATGTTAAAAGTTTCTATAGGGAAGTACCAATCACCCAACCCCTCTTGGCACGTCCAAAGGAAGATTGCTGACAACTCAGAAAAGCACCCCTCACCCTAATGCTTGGCAGTGACGCGTGTGCGGTTGCGGTTTAAGACTTTAAAAGATGGCATGTAACCTTGTAAGCGGGGTAGTTGATTTTGGTCTGCTACCCCTATGCATAGGTGTGTGTGAGCTCAATAAACGGGCCTCAGGCTTGAGACTATAATTCAAATTTTCTGCCTAGGAGTGTTTGTTCCTAACAGTTCAAATGACTGCCTAGGGGGTATTCGTTCTTGACACATTGGTGAGACCTCATTTGGAGTACTGTGTGCAGTTCTGGTCTCCCATGTTTAAGAAGGATGAATTCAAACTGGAACGGGTACAAAGAAGGGCCACTAGGATGATCCGAGGAATGGAAGGACTGTCGTATGAAAGGAGACTTGAGAAGCTCGGTTTGTTACCTTAACCAAAAGAAGGCTGAGGGGAGATATGATTGCTCTCTTTAAATATATCAGAGGGATAAATACAAAGGAGGGAGAGGAATTATTTCAGCTCAGTACTAATGTGGACACGAGAACAAATGGATATAAATTGGCCATCGGGAAGTTTAGGCTTGAAATTAGATGAAGGTTTCTAACCATCAGAGGAGTGAAATTCTGGAACAGCCTTCCGAGGGAAACAGTGGGGGCGAAAGACCTCTCTGGCTTTAAGATTAAGCTTGATAAGTTTATGGAGGGGATGGTTTGATGGGATAACGTGATCTTAGCCAATAGGTCAATAACGTGCCATCACTGGTAATTAGTACCAAGGGTCAATGATGGGATATTAAAAGTCTTTTTCCTAAGTGTCTGGCTGGAGAGTCTTGCCCGCATGCTCGGGGTTCAGCTGATTGCCATATTTGGGGTCGGGAAGGAATTTTCCTCCAGGGTAGATTGGCAGAGGCCCTGGAGGTTTTTCACCTTCCTCTGAAGCATGGGGCAGGGGTCGCTTGCTGGAGGATTCTGTGCAACTTGAAGTCTTTAAATCACGATTTGGGGACTTCAACAGCTGAGTCAAGGGAGAGAATTATTCCAGGAGTGGGTGTGTCGGCTTTTGTGGCCTGCATCATGCGGGAGGTCAGACTAGATGATCATAATGGTCCCTTCTGACCTTAAAGTCTATGAGTCTATGAGTCTATGAGCTACCAGACCCCATGACCCAGGAGGCTGCTCCCAGTCCTGTGTTCTGAAAGTTAAGTAGGTGCCTACATCATTCAGGGATTAGAACCAGGGCTCGTCTTCACATGAAAGTTAATTTGGATTAAGGTCAGGTGTGACTTTAAAGCCCAATAGCTATTCAGTTCTATAGAGGGTTTTATACCACACTCATCAGTGTGGTATCTGAGCTCCTTCCAGCAGAGCAGTAAGCCACATGACTACCCATCCCCTGCCATTTGTTCTCCCCTCAGCGAACCGTGTGCAGTGAAGCGGCTTGTTTTGGGAGGGTTTGTAGATGTGTGGTGCTGTGTGTTTATCATAGAGAAGGGAAGGTCCACAACCTGTGCCGGGTGTTGGGGTGGTTTGGGGGAGCTCATTCCGCAGGCTGGGACCGGCCTCCAGAAAAGTTCTGGGTGGAGACTTTCATTGTGGAATGAGGCTGCCCTGTTCCTGTTTAGCTTAACCCACTTTGCCCTCATCACCTTACCTCTGCCCCCTTGTGCATGGGCATTAGGCTACAGTCTTCATTGCAGCTCACATGGTAGCTTTTCCAGGAGCCCCACCTCCTTCAGTGCACAGGCTGGATGGGGCTGATAGAAAGGGCAGCTAGTCAGTGTTCCTTTTTAGTTGCATTGGTCAGTGGGTGGCGCTTGTTGTATTCATTTAGATGGGCGATCAGGCCCAGAGGGTCAGAGGTGTTAACGAGACCCTGCAGCTGTCCAACGTTAAACAGTCGGATACAAAGTCAGGGGGTTGGTATACAGAGACCTCAACCTGCTTAGTCCCACAGCAAAGAACCCGTTTAAAAATCTTGGTAACTTTCTACTGAAGATCCAGAAGAAGAAAGAAAAACAGTGAAAGCATTGGAGGTGTAAAATCCTATGGAAGGCTTTTATCTTAACAACATTTTTGTTGTCGTTCCCTTTCCCTTGAGCAGTAGAGAGGCTTTGCAAGGAAAACCCTCTATCTGACAGTCTCTCAGATTAGTGGGTCTCAACCTGTGGTCCGCAGACCCTTGGGGGTCTGCAGCATAGGCTAAGGGGTCTGAAAAATAAGGTCACTTACAGCCCTGCAGCAGTGCAGCTGGACTGGTACAGCTGATCCTCTGCAGCGCGTGTGGTGAAGCGGCTCTATGCCAATGGGAGAGAGCTCTCCGGGCGGCATAAAAAAGCCACCCCGGCGAGCGGCAGAAACTATGTCAGTGGGAGAAGCTCTCCTGCCAACGGCGCGCTTATGCCAGCGTAACATATGTCGCTCGGGGTGTGTGTGGAATATTCACACCTCTGAACGACATAAGTTTTGTCGACATAAGTGGTAGTACGGGCGTGGCCTTAGACTGAAAACTGACTGAACAGAACTCCACTGTGTACACAGACAATTGATTTCCAAAGGGGGCCACAAATAAAAAAGGTTACAGACCACTGGCTTAGAGGGTGAGAACTGTCCTCTTTGAGGGGAAGAGAGGACGTTAGTTGCAGCTGCTGTTAGTGCTGTGGGGGTTTGAGTCCGATCCCGTTTCTTAGAAGACAAAGCAAGACAAACACACCAAAGGGGAACGACATGACCAGCAAAGACACAAAATCCAGCTTTTGTCTCTGGTGTTGCTACTGTCTTGCAATCTCCCTGCTGGGGAACCACAGGCCCGGTGCATGGTTTTACCAGCCACTCTGAGACCTGGCAAACTTGTACTAGCATGGGGTAATTAGGAGTTTTGCATTTAGCTGCCTTTCTGGCCACAGGCTTAGAGCAGTGTTGCAAAATATGCAGTCCTGGGGGGGTAAGCCAGATTCTTATTCAATAGAAGGCCAAAGGAGAGGGATAGGAAAGACAAGAAATAAGGTAGGGGAGGAAAAGGACACACAGGGCGGGGGTGAGGGTGACAGTCCCAGGTGGTATTTGGGATTCAGCTGGACCCAGGGGAGGTGGCGCTATCCTCTGAGTCCCTCCTTGGCCCGGCAGTGAGGACATCTCTCGAGTTCAGGACAACAAAGGCTCAGGGATGTGATGGTGGATCCCAGGGTCCCAGGAGCCAGTGCAGATGGCAGCCATGATGGTGAAAGTTACTCCTTCCCCTTCTTTCAGTCAGCCATTGTCCCCCTGTGATACCTCTCCTATCAGTCGGCAGCATCGCAGGAGCCTCTTTTTCCCCACAGTCTCCCCACAGAAAGGGACTGATGGGCAGAATAGCCCGCCCCCTCATTATTTTGTCCACCAATTAGGCCTAGTTTTGAACCCACCAATTTTGGTCCGTTTTGCTCTGGTCTTGCCATTGTTCGTCTTTACCAGGCATGATTGTAACACAGTCCTTGAGTGATACCTGGAGGCCTTCTCGTTTGGACTAATTCAGTCTGTCTGTCTCCCTTTTGCACCTTTTCCCATCCGCCTTTGTTGTTACAGGAGGTTTTGACACTTTATGAACTTTCATTCCCTTTTCAGAGTTGAGCTCACACTGAGAGTAAATGCGCAGGCCCCGTTATCACATCTCTGCCTGCACTCAGCTTCAGGGCTGCTCTATAACTCCGGAGCCACACAGCCAATCAATTCCAAAATGTCAGGGAATGTTCCTGGCATCAGTGGGTGGGACCATATGGATTTTGGTGCAAATCAGAAAGCCAGATTCTGAGGAAAAGCTGGGCCCCCAGACTGCCTGGAGTTTCTCCGGCTCCCGGGCTGCTGCGTCTCAGAGGCAGCAGGTTCACCTGCTGCCCGGGGAGATCAGGGCATTTTGATATGGCCAAAACAAAATGGTTTGATGCTTCCAAATTGAAATTTTGCAAAATTTCCATTTTGCAAAAGAATTAGAAATGGCAACTCAGTGTTCTGATTTGGAACAAAACCAAATTTCGAAATGTCAGGATTTCCCGGGGAACAGAAATTCTGTTTTCTGCTCAGCTCGTGTCCGGGTTTGTTAAATCAAGACTCATCTATCACGCAGACCTGGACAGTCCTCAGTGAATCTGAGGTAGGTCTTGTTGGTAGAGCAGGGCAAATAATGGATTTATTGGTAACTGGGAATTCCAAAAAATGGAGGGAAGAATTCATTTTAGGTTGAACCGAACACAGAATTTTCTGAAATTTTCACTGAATTGAAAGTAAAACAAATTTCATTTTGGGTCGAACAAAACATTTGGGGCATTTTTGTTACTTTTTTGTTTTTTAAATAAAATTAAAGGCAATTTTGAAACAAATTTCTAAAAGTTTTGTTAGAAAATGTCAACATGAAACATTTCGATTTTCTTCCTTTTTTTCTCAATTGAAACCATGCAGCAAAATGGACAGGAATTGGCACAATGTTTTGGTGTTGTCAAAGCTGTGCTTTTTGCCAAGAAAAGAGGTTTGCACCCAGCTCTAATCGTTAACCTCCCTTGTACAGATGGGGAGGCAGAGAGCGATGTGACTTGCCCAAGGTCACCCCGTGTGTCAGTGGCACAGCCAGAAATAGAATGCAGCTCTCTAGCTCCCAGGCCGGTGCTCTCACCATAAGACCATGCTTCCTGAAGACACACTGTTTTCTGATGCACTCCAAACCAAGGAGGCTGGAGAGGTTTTGTGATGGGTTGGACCCCCCTTTCGAGGTGCCACCAGATGTGCTGGGGTCCCACTGAGCCCGCCTGTCCCAGCAGCCTGGGCTTCCCTTACTCTGTGTTGCTGTGACAGGCTCTCAAGCCCCTTTCCAGCACACACCCAGGTAGGGACACACCCAGCTGTAGAATCACACAGAACCTGTGATCAGCTCTATGTGAGAGGACTCAGCTAGGGGATTGCCCAGCACTCTTGTGCACACACCCTCTGGAGCGTAACCCCAAAATTATATTGTTTTGTGCCTTATAGAGATCTATATAGCATAAGCTCGTGAAAATCACCCCCTCCCTCAGTGTGGAGGGAGTTATGCACAGCTCCTCCCCTCCCCTCTCCCCTCCCTCCCCCCCCCCCCGCACCCCAGTTATGAGTTGCACAAACTGGGTTTTGGTAAAAACAAGAAATCAGTTTATTAACTACAAAAGGTCAGTGATGATAAGGGATAGCAAACAGAACAAAGCAGATTACTGAGCAAATAAAACAAAACATGCAGCCTAAGCTTAATTCACTAAAGAAACAGGTTACGAATCTAATTTCTCACCCTAAATGTTGGTTTAGGCAGGTTGCAGAGTTTCTGCAGCTTAGAGTTCCAGTTATTTCTCTTCATAGGCTAGACCCCTGTCTCAGCCTGGACTCAGCCCTGGCCTTTCCCCAGCTTAGTTCCTCTGCTTCTTCAGGTGCTTTCAGCAGCCTTCCTCCTTGGGCGGGGAGGGAATGAGAAGAGCCTTGATTGACTCACTCCCCAGCCTTAAGTAAGATTTACATACGGCGGGAATCCTTTGTTTCCAGTGGAAAATACCAGCAGTGTCCAAGGTGGTACTTGGTACCAGGTGACATGATCACATGACCCTGCAGTGTCAAAGCAGCATCCCAGGAAACTTCTCAGGAAGGAGGGAGATTAGCATCTTCAAAGTTCTATTGTCCTTCTTAAACGGCCCATCCAGGCTGATTGCCTACTGTCTGGTGTTCCCCCAAGTACACACACAGTTGTAATTGTTACATAGTCAATATACCTAACTTCAGATACAGAAATGATACATGCATACAAATAGGATAATCGCATTCAGCAAATCATAACCTTTCCAATGATACCTCACATGACCTATCTTGCATAAAATATATCTTAGTTATGCCATATTCATATCATAACAATATTTCTATGAAGAATATGGGGTGTAGCATCACATGTTTAAATCCATTTGCCAGATGGAAAAGGACGTTTGAGGAAGAGAAAATGTTTCCATGGCAAATTTGTGGCCAAACTGCTGCTATCCACAGCCCCTCGGTGACTGGGATTCATCTGCTCCTAAGCCATGCCTCTATGGGAATTTCCCCCTCCTGTTAGCAGTATAGGGCTGATGACCCACAGCAGGTTAGTTCTAATTCCATTCCATGAAGAGTGGTGGGGACACATCCCCGCCCCAGCCAGCTCATTTTGTTACTCACCTGCTTGTCAGAGAGGATCCTAAGCCACAGGCTAGAAATAACAGCAATGAGCTCTGAGCCACTGACTGTGTCTGCCAACACCAGAGTCCGTGCTGATCTTCTAATCACAAGGTGGCATTTCACACCTGGCTCTCTCAGGGCTCCCGTGGGGCTGCCAGATCAAATCACTCCCATACAGCAATGAAGCGGGAACATTAAGCACCATGGATTGAAGCCCGGAGGACACACACAGCTGGCCCTTCTGCCTGGCTCTTCCCAGCTCCTAAATATTCTTGGTAACACTGCACCCATTGGTGTTACAGGGAGTCTGGTGCCCGGGGGGGGGGATTCCCAGATGCCAGTCTGCTGTCTGTCTGCAGCACAGGAGCTGAACTGCGGCTCTCCGGTCCCATCGCCATTATTATCATTTGTCTTATGGATATCTTATGGATAACCAAGATCAGGACCCCATTGTGCTGGGCGCTGTACAGATACATGCTGAAGGACAGTCCCTGCCCTGAAGAGCTCACAGTCCAACTAGACAAAGGGCAGGCTGAGGAATGGAGGCCTGGAGAGGAGAAGTGTTGGATAGGGGCCGTTGTGCACTGTGGAGCTGCGATAAGGCACCATCTCTGTGGAGGGCAGTGGCAATGGAGGGGTTAAATCCAGGGAAGACTGAGGTGCCAGTACCTGGCTCTCTGCATGGCAGACATTCACCTTGCTGCTTGGCAGTGGAGCAGGGGATGCCTGCAGGCCGGTGCCCTGTGGGAGGACAGCTCAGAGATTAGCTGAGACATGGAGGATAGCCCTGGATGCAGAGTGGGTGCAAGGATGTTTCGTGCCCTAGGCGAAACTTCCACCTTGCGCCCTGCCCCCCCTCCCCAAGCCCTGTGGCAGCTCTCTGCCCCCCCCCGCCCTGAGGCGCCCCCCCGCGGCAGCTCCCCCCCCCGCCCTGAGGTGCCCCCCCCGCGGCAGCTCCCCCCTCCGCCTTGAGGCACCCCCCCGCGGCAGCTCCCCCCAGCCCGTGTGGCAGCTCCCCGCCCCAGCTCACCTCTGCTCCGCCTCCTCCCCGAGCACGCCGTCGCCGCTCCACTTCTCCCTGCTCCCAGGCTTGCGGCGCCAATCAGCTGTTTGGCGCCGCAAGCCTGGGAGGGAGAGAAGCAGAGCGGGGCGGCGTGCTCAGGGGAGGAGGCGGAGCAGAGGTGAGCTGGGGTGGGGAGCGGTTCCCCTGCATGCCGCCCCCCCCCTTACTTGCTGTAGGCGGCCCTCCCCGCACCCCTCTGCCCCAGCTCCCTCCGCCTAAATGCCGACGACGACCGGGGCGGCCGAAGATCCGGCCGCCGCGGTTGCCACCGAAGGACCCGAAATGCCGCCCCCCAAATGCTAGTGCCCTAGGCGACCGCCTAGGTCGCCTAATGGGTTGCACCGGCCCTGCCTGGATGGTTGCCCCTGGCTGGAGCCATGCACCGTGCTGCTCCCAGACATGAGCACTGAGCTGGGGGCAAGGGCTACTCCAGAGAGCCCCAGGGTCCAGATGCTCCAGCCAGGCCCTGTCCCATGGCTGGAGACTGGAGAGTCAGGCAGAAGGGGCAGGCTACTGTGTGAACAACTAAGCAGTTATAACCGCTAGCGCCAGCCCCTCGCCATGGGGCTCTGCCCCTCCCTGCAACTCCCCCCCTGCCTGCAAGGCATTGCCAACCCCTCCAGAGCCCCCATGCCATTGGGCTCTGCCCCTCCCTGCAGCCCACCTGCAGGGCACCACCAATCCTGCCAGTGCCCCAGGCTATGGGGCTCTGCCCCTCCCAACATCACCGCCTGCAGGGCACCGCCAGCCTCTGCCCTGTGGAGATTCCCGTCTGAATAGACAAAGTGTGGGAGGGGAAACTGAGGCACGGAGTGGGGAAGTGGCTTGCCGAAGAGCATCCAGCAGGGAGTGGCAGTCCCAGCTCCCTGCCCACTAGCCCAGGCTGTCTGGGTCACTCGTCAGTGCTGCTGGGAAATGACTGAATACTCTCCCTGGGGGAGCAGGTTATCCCTCTGCCCTGTCAGCTTCTGAGTGTTCATCGCCTTTGTTCTGTCTCTGGGCTGCTATTGTCACTGGGCTGAAGCTCAGTGCAGGGAAATGATTGCAAAAGGTCCCCGGGGGCGGGGAGTATAAACATGTCACAGAGCTCTCCCCCCTCCCCCCTTGGGATTTCACAACACCTGCACTGCCCGGGACATCATTTTGTTCTGTTTGTGCAGCTCCCAGCACCACGGGGTCCTGGCCATGGCTGGGGCTCCTGGGTGCTACCATAATACCCCTAATAAATAAGGTACAGAGCCTAACACAGTGGGGTCCTGGTCCTAGCCCATGACTGGGACACGAAGGCATTACCGTAATACCCCTACTAAACAAGGTACATAACCGGGCCCCTAGGTGCTTTCGCTATATAGATAATAACACTGTCAAGGTAGAACTCTCCCGGCTCTCACAGCCCAGGGCCTACAGCAGGGGTGGGCAAACTACCGCCTGCGGGCCAGATCCGGCCCCTCAGGGCTTTGGATCCGGCCCGTGGGATTGCCCCCCGTGGCGCCGCGGGCCCTGCGCCGCTCTGCAGAAGCGGCCAACACCATGTCCCTGCGGCCCCTGGGCGGGGGGGGGTAGAGGGCTCCATGCATTGCCCATGCCTCCAGGCACCGCCCCCCGCAGCTCCCATTGGCGGGGAATGGGGAACCGCAGCCAATGGGAGCTTCGGGGGAGGTACCTGGAGGCGCGGCAAGGNCGCGCCGCTCTGCAGAAGCGGCCAACACCACGTCCCTGCGACCCCTGGGCGGGGGGGGGGGTAGAGGGCTCCATGCGTTGCCCATGCCTCCAGGCACCGCCCCCCGCAGCTCCCATTGGTGGGGAATGGGGAACCGCAGCCAATGGGAGCTTCGGGGGAGGTACCTGGAGGCGCGGCAAGGGCAGCACACACAGAGCCCTCTGCTCCCCATCCCCCAGGGGCCACAATGCTTCCTGGAGCGGCACGGGGCCGGGGACAGGGCAGGCGTGCAGGAAGCCTGCCCTGGCCCCGGTGCGCGCCGCTGCCACCCCGGAGCTGCTTTAGGTAAGCAGCGCCGGGCCAGAGCCCGAACCAACCCCTCCTGCACCCCAACTCCAACTCCCTGCCTGGAGCTCCCTCGTGCACCTCTCCTGCACCCCAACCCCCTGCCGCACCCCGCACCCCTCCTGTACCCCAACCCCTGCCCTGAGCCCCCTGCTGCACCCTGCACCCCTGTGCACTCCAACCCCCTGCCCTGAGCCCCCTCCCACAGTCTGCACTCCTCCTGCACCCCAACCCTCTTCCCTGAGCCCCCTCATACACCCCACACCCCACCTCTGCCCCAATCCCTTGCCCTGAGCCCCTTCCTGCACACCGCACCCACTCCCACACCCTGCACTCCCTCATGCACCCCAACCCCCTGCCCGGGCCCTGCATACAATTTCCCCACCCAGATGTGGCCCTTGGCCCAAAAAGTTTGCCCACCTCTGGCCTACAGCTTGAACTATAGTGGAATCTTCCTCCGCTCTCAGCAGTATGGGGGCTCTGACGCACAGTTGGGTAGTTTTCAGAGTAGCAGCCGTGTTAGTCTGTATCCGCAAAAAGAACAGGAGTACTTGTGGCACCTTAGAGACTAACACATTTATTTGAGCATAAGCTTTTGTGGGCTAAAGCCCACTTCATCGGATGCATGCAGTTGGGTAGTTGTGTCTCTATCCAGCAGAGGCGACACCTGCTAACTAGCCGTGTCGCTGCCCGGTGAGAGCTCCAATCAGCCTGTCCTTTGGCAGTTTGGAGAACAATGACACAGCCTGGGCAGAGACACAATTACCGTGGTTATTATGGGCTGAGCAGGCTGACGTGGCCCTGCTGGTGAATGAGGTGATGAGATAATGGGTCCCCCCCTCCCTCCCGGGATGGCTTTGTTCCTGCTGTGAGGGGCTAATCACATCCTGGCTGCCAGCAGCTCCTGGGAAAACAAAGGACAGAGTCCTGGGCTGGCAGATAAAGGCTCTTATTAAAGTGTGTTTTGTTGCCTAGGCCTCTGCAGAGCGAGGGGAGTGTGTGTGTGTGGGGGGGGGGGGGGGGGGGGGGGGGGGGGGGGGGGAGGGGGGGGGGGGGGGGGGGGGGGGGGGGGGGGGGGGGGGGGGGGGGGGGGAGAGGGGCATGGGGAGAGAATAGGGCACACACACACAAAACCACAGAGACACCCCCCCCCCCAGGAAACATGTGATCTGGTAGCTGGGGTTGAACTGCCTGGCTGGAGAAGGGTTACTGACCCCTGGATCAGAGGGGGTGGGAGACTGGGGTCTCCGGGCAGAGCTAGTGGAGGGGGACTGAGAGGCAGGCTCAGTTCTGGCCCTTGTCCATGTGCTGCATCAGCTCCAGCAGGGGGTGGCAGCAGCAGCGTTCTCCAAGGAGGGCAGCATGGGAGGGGTATGAAGTGCCCCCTTCTGAGCCCCCAACCCTGCTCCCCAGAGCACAGCACCCACTAGTGCTCGGGCATTCAGGGCAGCACTCCCTGCCAAGGGAGAGTGCCCCTATTGAGCCCTCCCCTCACAGCACAGAACCTCCGAGCACTACGTTGGGTCAGCCGGGGCAGCACGGATTGCCAGGAGACAGCACCCTGAATTGAGCCACTGTTCTCCTGGCAGGTCGCCCATCTATGTATTGACCAGGCCCAACCCTGCTTGGTTTGTGGATCCCGCCCAAACCCCAGTGCAGGGTGTGACTGGAGATGCGAAGCAGCCATTGTAGGACAGTATGGTGCCAGCACCCCGCATGCCAGTGTGGGGGGCACAGATATACTGATGTTCAAATGGCCAGGACCATCCCACCCTAAACTGAGTGGGGCTGGCCCCACACGTTCCCCACATTTGCAGCCTGAGTAGCTTTTATCCCTCCACCACCCTGGGAATGATGCCCACAGCCCCAAGGGGCTCCCAGCAGCCCTGCCCACAGGCTCACTCATGGTGAGATTTCTGAGCAGGTGGTAAAAGCCCAGAGCACCAGGACTCTGTGCCTGGCACAGCCGGTCTCCAAGGTGTTAGAAAAGGGAGCACCATTACCATCAGAACCCAATTACCCTCCTGTCTGGCCTTCCAAATGCATCTGGTGGGGAGCATGGAGCCATCAGCCAGCAAGGGGCAGGGTGGGGGACGGGGGGGCAGGGGGGGGGACGGGGGGGTCAGCAGCATTGAACTAATGTGGAACAAACAGGCTAGTGTGTGTGTGTATATACATGTGTGTATGGTAGTGGGTAAACATGAGTTGGGGGGATGTGACTGTGTGTGTGGTCCTGTGTGTATTAAAGTGTGCATTGGTGCTCATGCACCACTGTCCTCCAAGGCATGGGACCAGCACTGGTCCATCATGTGTCACAAGCCCTGAGGAGCTAGTAGAGATGGAGGATTTCAGCTCTGGACTCAGTGTTGGGTAAACTACCATGTGAAGCCTAAAGTGATGGACATGTGCGCACATGGGGTTAAACCAAATCCATTCTCACTTCTGTGTGTAGCCAAGACCTCAGAGTGACTCTGCCATAGAATATCAAGGTTGGAAGGGACCTCAGGAGGTCATTTAGTCCAACCCCCTGCTCAAAAGGAGGACCAATCCCCAGGCAGATTTTTGCCCCAGATTCACTAAATGGCCCCCTTAAGGATTGAACTCACAACCATGGGTTTAGCAGGCCAATGCTCAAACCACTGAGCTATCCCTCCCCCCCTGGAAGAAGGGGCTCAGGTTCCTGGACACTCATGCTGTTTGTGGTCGTGGGTCTTTCTGTGTGGAATAGCCATGAGACCCAGCAAACTCGTTCTACACCAACCACCACCTCCTCCCCAAGAGGCTGCATCATTCCAAGACAAACCCCCCAGGATCTGGCCTATACTGGGAAATGCCCGAGACTCTGCCTCCTCCCCATCCTGAGCCGCAGAGCCAATTACACTGAGATGGAGGGAGAAAATCACAGTAATGAGGGGATAATGGGGAGGAAAAATGAAGGAAAATTTGTCATCTTCTCACTTAGGGCCGGATCCTGCAGCAAGCTGAGCGCTTCCCAGCAGCTGTCAAGCGACCTCTGCAGCCCGTGGAGCACCCACAGAGGCGGTGCCTATGCCGTGGGGCTGAGCCTCCCCCTTCCCCCCAGGGATGGAAAAAGCAGAACTCACAGTGTCGTTCCCATGCATTTGCTGCTTGTGGCTTCCTAGAGTCTGTTAGAGGCTTTCCCTTCACCCTCCCACTTCCCTGGTTCTTGTCACGCAGACAGCAAGCAGCAAAAGACCAGAAGTCCGAAGTGTAGACAACGCGATGTTTATTGGGGTTAGTTTCCAAGCAAGCATATTCTGCAGCCCTTCACACCAGCCCTTCCCAGCTCCGACGCTGCAGAGCATTTACCCTGCGTCCCCGTTCCCAGCTCCGACGCTGCACAGCCTCTACCCCGCGCCCCCGTTCCCAGCTCTGACGCCGCAGAGCCTTTCCCCTGCGTCCCCCTTCCCAGCTCCGACGCTGCAGAGCGTTTACCCTGCGTCCCCGTTCCCAGCTCTGAAGCCGCATAGCATTTACCCCGTGTCCCCGTTCCCAGCTCCGACGCTGCAGAGCATTTACCCCGCGTCCCCGTTCCCAGCTCTGATGCCGCAGAGCCTTTACCCTGCGTCCCCCTTCCCAGCTCCGACGCTGCAGAGCGTTTACCCTGCGTCCCCCTTCCCAGTTCTGACACTGCAGAGCCTTGCCTGTGCCCTATTCCCCACCCTTAGCAAACGTGATTCCAATTTCCCTCCCACTTCCTGTTTGACCCCAGTTTATATAGTAATATTCTCAGCTATACCTTAGCCAATCATTTTACTGAAATTTAACTAACCAATCCTAACATATTGTAACATAATTCTCTAACCAATTATATCCCACTACCCTAATTAACTTACACCTAGCAAAATTAATTATACAGCAGACAGATTAGAGAACCAGACAGATTAACAATAGAAAAGTGGGGGCCATAAAGATAAAACAATACAGAAATGAGGGTTTCACAACCACAACCATTGATAAGTGATTTCTTGCCAGACAGGATGCTGTCAAACTAAGGCCGTGGCTACACTCGAAATTTCAAAGCGCTGCTGTGGGAGCGCTCCCGCGGCAGCGCTTTGAAGTGCGAGTGGGGTCGCGTGCCAGTGCTGGGAGAGAGCTCTCCCAGCGCTGCAGGTTCTCCACCTCCACGAGGGGATTAGCTTACAGCGCTGGGGCACTGTTTACACTGGCGCTTTACAGCGCTGTAACTTGCTGCGCTCAGGGGGGTGTTTTTTCACACCCCTGAGCGAGAAAGTTGCAGCGCTGTAAAGCGCCAGTGTAGCCATAGCCTAAGTTTTCTTTAACCAGCTTAAGATCTGTTTCTTTATCTGGTGGGATGGGCACTATCAGGACAGGATTGTCTTCCTAACAGCCCACTACCACCTTATTTCAATGTGACTGGTGTGGGATGTGAGGATGTGACCGTAGGCTTCCCAGCTTATGGCTGCCCCTGCTGCTTAGCCACACACCTTAGCTAAGAACAAGGCCTCAGACTATCCTAGTGAGAGAAGGCCCGTACACAGGCCGACTGTGGTTTTGATTCTTTGTTTTTATACCCCTGTAACTAGCTAAGTGGTAAAAATACACCTAAGTTCTTCAAGTCCAGGCCTTTACAGGCAGCCTGAATATCTATATTCTAATAGAGTCCAAGGCCAAAGGGGCCACTGTGATCTAGGCTGACCTCCTGCCTAAGGCAGCCCAGGTGACTGCCCTGAATTCCCTCCTGTCTTAACTGGAGCAGATCTGTGAGAAAAAACAGCCCATCCGGAGTCCAAACCTTCCCCCCAGCCCCTTGGGGAGTCGCTCCATTGGTTAATTACTGTCCCTGCGACAAAACTGCACCTTATTTCCTGGCTGAATTTGTCAAGCTTCAGCTTCCAGCTGTTGAATCATGTTAAACCTTTGTCTGCAGCATTGAAGAGCGGATCTGTTACCAAAGGGCAGCTCCTCCAGCAGGTACTTCTGTGGGGGCTGGTTAGAGACTGTGACCAAGTCACCCTTGTCCCTCAAGAGCCCTTGGCATCATTAGGGCTCTTGTTAGCTCATAACTGAGGATACGGTTTCGTTACAGAGTCACGGATCCTGTGACCTTAAGAGACCTCCGTGAGCTCAGCCTCAGCACAGAGAGGCAAAGAGATTTTCCCCCAGCAGCAGAACTGGGACTGGACCCCAGGTGGCCAATCTCCCAGCTCAGGGCACTGGCCACTTGACTGCTGCAGCCAGCCAGCCAGCAGGGTTGACGGATTGATCCCAGGGATCAGCTGCACCAGACCTCTCCCATCTCTCGTTTATTTCCCTCTAGCCAGCTGTGCCGGGGCCTTCAGGTGCCCTAGTCCGGTGCTGCTGCCTGGCATCGCGCAGACCCCACAGCCTAAACCCACTTGTTGCTTTTCATCCCTTTGTTTCCCAGCAACGATCACCCCCCTGCCTGGTGCTGATGGGCCGGAGCCCGGGCTCAGCGCAGCCAACACCTGGCAGCAGGTGGAACACACACAAACCTCCTGTCTCAGTGGGGAGATTCGGTTACACGGCAGCCGCTTCCTCCCGAGATCTCAAAGCCCTTTTGCCAGTCTGAACATAAGAACATAAGAACGGCCATACTGGGTCAGAGCAAAGGTCCATCTAACCCAGTATCCTGTCTTCTGCAGTGGCCAATGCCAGGTGCCCCAGAGGGAATGAACAGAACAGGTAGTCATCAAGTGATCCATCTCCTGTTGCCCATTCCCAGCTAATAGCCATTGATGGATGTATCCTCCATGAACTTATCTAGTTCTTTTTTGAACCCTGTGATAGTCTTGGCCTTCACAACATCCTCTGGCAAGGAGTTCCACAGGTTGACTGTGTGTTGTGTGAAAAAATACTTCCTTTTGTTTGTTTTAAACCTGCTGCCTATTTGGGGCTTTCAATTGCAGCCGCTCCACTTGCCAGTGCTCCCAAAGCAGCTCTCGTACCTGCTGTGGGTGACACTGTTAGAGGGCTTTCCCTTCACCCTCTCCCCTGGTTCTTGTCACGCAGACAGAAAGCAGAAGACCAGAAGTGCAGACAATGCAATGTCTATCGGGGTTAGTTCTAAGCAAACATACCCATAGCTCTACACGCCGGCAGAGTCTGTTCCCCAGTGTTCCGTTCCCAGCTCTGACCCCACAGAGCCTTTACCCTGCATCCCCCTTCCCAGCTCTGACGCTGCAGAACCTTGCCTGTGTCCCCATTCCCTATTCCCCCCTCCTCCTTCTTAGCAGGCCCAAATATACCTGCAATGCAGGCCCACAGTCGTACCCCATGGGAGGGGCAAGGAGTGAGGTAGTGCTACGGTCAGGGACTTTGGTCTTTTAGTGTTTTATACCTTCCCCCCAAACCTCCTTTGCCCCTCCCCCTGGTTGCTTGACCTTGCCTTGAGATAGGGGTTGAGGCAATCTTAAAGTATGCTCTGGAGTAACACTTCAACTGCTCTTGTCTGTTCCCATTGTACTAACAAACCCAGCTGACTAGGCAGAACCAACATCACAGCTCTTTGTCCCTTGTTTACACATTTTCGTATAAGATATAATAGTATCAAAAAGTCAAACCTAAAATTCTATCCTAGGCTAACAAACAGACCTCGATACTAACACTCCACCACAATTTTTCTTTTCTTCTGGGACCCCCCTGCCCAGGTATCCCGGGGAAAGCATAGGACAGATGGTGGCACATTTTTTGATAGGGCCAGGTATCAAGATGGAATGTGTCGATGCTCCATTTTCCCCACTGTCCCCTATGCAGTATAGTGCCCTGCACCTTCCCTCTCATGGGCATACTGCATGTATATTCCAGTGAGTGTGTCAGACTCCCCATAGTAATGGGCCCAAGAAAGTTGGGTCTGGGTTATCCGTTACACTTTGGTGGAGGACCGTTCACATTGCTTAAATCTGACAATTAGTGGTTGTACCTGGTGTGTCTGTGCCCCCTTTAACCACTGCAGTACACAGCCATAATGATCCACAGTAATACACCTCTACCCCGATAGAACGCGACCCGATATAACACGAATTCAGATATAACGTGGTAAAGCAGCGGGGAGCCCCGGGCCCTTTAAAGCGCCACCCAAGCCCCACTGCTTTACCGCGTTATATCCGAATTCGTGTGGAGCCCCAGGCCCTTTAAATCACTGCCGGGGAAGCCGGTCCAGTCCGGTCCAGTCCGGCACGGCGTACCGGCTCTTGCCAGTACACCATACCGGACCGGACCCGATATAACGCGGTCTCACCTATAAGGCGGTGAGATTTTTTGGCTCCCGAGGACCGTGTTATATCGGGGTAGAGGTGTATCTGGGTCACCACCAAAAATGCTGCTTCTCTTCTTTTGACAAGGTTAAGATCCAGGGCCGGCGCAACCCATTAGGCGACCTAGGTGGTCGCCTAGGGCGCTGCTATTTTGGGGGCGCCGGCGCCCTGGCTGTCCGTTCAATTTTGGGGGTGGGACCTTCCGCCGCCTAGGGCGCCGGAAGAGCTGGCGCCGCTACTGTTAAGATCTTGTAACACCATTCCGGGGAATCTATTTTAAATGTGTCCAATTGTTGGCAGTTTCATCGAGCTGCTCCTGCAGGTTTTGCAGGTTTTCATCCATATCAAGATACTAGACCCCACTCTCCTTCCAGCACTGGAGATAGAACCCAGGAGTCCTGAGCACATGCACTTCCTGTGATTTGTGGTATCCTGTCAGTGCGGTGGGTTTCCATGGGCAGGGAGAGGTGCAGCCCTTTGGGTCGGGGTTGGAGAGAGACGGAGCCACTAGGCATCATTATTAATCCATGGAGCCTGGTCCCTGCTCTGCAAGCACAGAGGGGTGAATCCCCCTTCCTCACCCGCTTCAACACAGCCCAGGGCCTTCCCTTGCCACTGAGCCCGTGGGGCAGGACATGAACCAACAGGATGATTCTGCAGGGGCTGCAACCTGCTCTTTCCATCAACACTCCCGGGATGGCTGGGAGCCAGTAACAGCACCATTGAGCTCAGTGGGGGGCAGGTATGGATAGATAGATATGGGGGGTGTATGGGGATGGATAGATAGATACGGGGGCTATATGGGGATGGATAGATGGACGATGGGCTATTTCGTGACGTTAAGACTCCTACAGAAAAAGGGAAATGAATGCCCCTCGCCCTTCCCCGCTCAGCCTGTGTTGTGGGGTAAGGAGGGCCGGGGCGGGGCTGTCTCTGCACAGTGTCCCTGTGAGCTGGTTTCAAGCACCCTCTTCAAGTCTCCTTTGTGCTTGTTCCTGTGAAGCCCTTGAGACCTCTGGCGTGTTCCCTGCAGCCTCTCCACAGCCGCCTGCCAGCCCCACCCCCAGGCAGCCCTGTCCATGCTCCAGCCCCAGTTTGCTGAGTTCAGCTGGCTGGGGCTGGGGGCCAGAGCTGCCCCTGGGCTCTGCGGCCTGTGGGTCCTTCCCCAGCCATGTGACGTGGGGCTGGTGTTTGGTAACCCTGATCCAGGCTGTGTCCCTGGGACCAGCCCTCCTGTACCTCACACCCTTATTGCAGGGTATGGGGCAGAAACACGGGGCCAGATCCCCAGCTGGTGTACGTCAACTGTGGTGCCACGGGAGTCCATGGGGCCAGATCCCCAGGGGGTGTAAGTCAGTGTCGCTCCACGGATGACAGGGAGCAGATTTACCCCAGCGGGGCTCTGGCCATGACTCTAGCGCACGGGGAGCAGCTGAAGGCAGCTGTGCCCCTCGCTCGGGTGGGCTGTGGCGCGTGGGCTGCTCTGACTACAGTCCGTTGGCACCAGGTGGCCTTGCAGAGCAATCAGAGGGTGAATTCTGGAGCCGTCCTGGAGCCCCTTGGAGCTCCTAGAAACAGGGAACTCAGGGGCTGCAGGGAGTGGAGCCTGGAGCAAATATCACCCCAGGGCTGCTTGTCGCAGGAACAACCTCTGACAAGGTCAAAAGAGAAACATCGAATGGCCCCGGCAGCTGGATGGGCATTGGGCTGCCCCCCACCCAGGCCCTGCTACTGGGGACAGGGGCCAAGTGAGCCAGAGGTCCCCACATGCTCAGCCCCTTTTCCCAGCAGCCGAGCCCAGGCAGGGAGCGGGCTGCCTGCCTCCCAGCCAGGCTCTCAGGCAGAAGTGGCTCTGTCCTGCTCCCAGCCTGGCTCTCACGGAGAGCGGCTGAACATGTCAGGGAGAGAAGGACAGAGCCTGTCTCCCACCCCACCCCTGGTAGGTCAATCTGGGGGGACACTGCCTGTGGGGCTGACTAGCAGGCACCACCCAATGGTGTGAGCATGGGGGAGTAGGAGAGCTGCAGTGGGTGGCACGCTGTGAATTCAGTGCGAGGTGATGAACTCTCTGTATCTTTCCCAAGCTGCAAACTTCTTCTGGAACGGGGGCCAGCTGCTGTCTCTGTTGTGCTTTTACCTCCATGCTGGACTGATGCTCCAGGGGCCAGTGGCAAAAGGCTGACAGCTGAGGGTCGTTAGCTCGGGATGATCCTCTGTTCTACTAGACACCCTAGCCAATAGACTGGCTCCCAGGGGCTTACTGGGGGAGGGGGTGGCCTGGCCACGAAGGCACCTGCTCGAGGTCTGGGATCACCAGGGGAGGCTGAGGCAGGTGACAGCAGGGCTGGAAGGTTACAAAGGGCCTGGGCTGATCTATTTTGAGCCTTTGTAGATTTTCACCAGCTAAAGAGGAGGGGCTCCCCTGAGCAACCCCTGGCTGCTGCAGGATCCTGACGAGGTAAAGGGGACCCTGCGACCTGAACCCAGACAGACCCCGAAGGACTCCCAAGGGACCGGTGAGCTGGCGAGCGGCATTGCGGTGGGGGATGGTTGTTTCCTTTATGATCTGGGCTCTGTTAAGTGAAGAGCAATGGGGCTAGAACCCTGTGCGCGGTGTCTGTGCGCTCCGTGCTACACTGACCACCCGGCCCCTGGAAGAGGGAACCCGGCCGACCCACACCTTCAGGGGGAGTTCTGGGAGAAGGGGGGTGTGAGTGACGATGTATGGAGTATGGGAGACCATTTATAATATTAGTAAAAAGTGACAAAGAGTCCTGTGGCACCTTATAAACTAACAGACGTATTGGAGCATACGCTTGCGTGGGTGAATACCCACTTCGTCAGATCACATGCATCTGATGAAGTGGGTATTCACCCACAAAAGCTTATGCTCCAATACGTCTGTTAGTCTATAAGGTGCCACCGGACTCCTCATTGTTTTTGTGGATACAGACTAACATGGCTACCCCCTGATACTTGCTAGCAATGTTAAAGTGCTGCCATGGCTTGTGTAGCCGCGGCAGAGCGCTGGGAGAGAGAGAGAAAACCACCTCCATGAGGGGAATAGCTCCCAGGGCTGGTGCACTGTCTACACTGGCACTTTACAGCTCTGAAACTTGCTGCGCTCAGGGGGGTGTTTTTTCACCCCCCTGAGCGAGAAAGTTGCAGTGCTATAAAGTGCCAGTGTAGACAAGCCCTAAGGCTTCCAGGCCATGTGCTGTGAAGCTTGTGTTTGGAACAAAGGAAATACAAGCTGCATGACAAAAGACTACAAAAGGCAGTTGCATCTTCTCCATTTTGGCTTCATTCCTCTGGAGCAGACCGCGGGACCATCCTGCCCGGCCCCTGAGCTCCTGGCCCGGGAGGATAGCCCCCAGCCCCTCCCCCTGCTGTTCCCCCACAGCCTCAGTTCACTGTACCGCTGACACAATGCTCTGGGGCTGCGAGTTCTTGCCGGGCAGCACAGAGCCGCGGCCTGACCCGGTGCTCTGTGTTGCACGGTGGCATGGCTGGCTCCAGCTGGGCGGCGCGGCTGCCTGTCCTGGTGCTCTGGGCAGCGCGGCTGTAGTACTGCCAGCCACTGGTGCTCCAGGCAGCACGGTAAGAGGGCAGGGAGCAGGGGGGGTTGGATAGAGGGCAGGGGAGTTCGGGGTGGTGGCCAGGGGGCGGGGTGTGTGGATAGGGGTTGGGGCGGTCGGAGGGTGGGGAACAGGGGGGTTGAATGGGGGCAGGGGTCCCGGGGGGGCAGTCAGGAAGGAGAGGGGGGGGTTGGATGGGGCGGCGGGGGACAGTCAGCGGCAGGGGTTCCGGGGGNTCCAGTGAGTGTGTCAGACTCCCCATAGTAATGGGCCCAAGAAAGTTGGGTCTGGGTTATCCGTTACACTTTGGTGGAGGACCGTTCACATTGCTTAAATCTGACAATTAGTGGTTGTACCTGGTGTGTCTGTGCCCCCTTTAACCACTGCAGTACACAGCCATAATGATCCACAGTAATACACCTCTACCCCGATAGAACGCGACCCGATATAACACGAATTCAGATATAACGTGGTAAAGCAGCGGGGAGCCCCGGGCCCTTTAAAGCGCCACCCAAGCCCCACTGCTTTACCGCGTTATATCCGAATTCGTGTGGAGCCCCAGGCCCTTTAAATCACTGCCGGGGAAGCCGGTCCAGTCCGGTCCAGTCCGGCACGGCGTACCGGCTCTTGCCAGTACACCATACCGGACCGGACCCGATATAACGCGGTCTCACCTATAAGGCGGTGAGATTTTTTGGCTCCCGAGGACCGTGTTATATCGGGGTAGAGGTGTATCTGGGTCACCACCAAAAATGCTGCTTCTCTTCTTTTGACAAGGTTAAGATCCAGGGCCGGCGCAACCCATTAGGCGACCTAGGTGGTCGCCTAGGGCGCTGCTATTTTGGGGGCGCCGGCGCCCTGGCTGTCCGTTCAATTTTGGGGGTGGGACCTTCCGCCGCCTAGGGCGCCGGAAGAGCTGGCGCCGCTACTGTTAAGATCTTGTAACACCATTCCGGGGAATCTATTTTAAATGTGTCCAATTGTTGGCAGTTTCATCGAGCTGCTCCTGCAGGTTTTGCAGGTTTTCATCCATATCAAGATACTAGACCCCACTCTCCTTCCAGCACTGGAGATAGAACCCAGGAGTCCTGAGCACATGCACTTCCTGTGATTTGTGGTATCCTGTCAGTGCGGTGGGTTTCCATGGGCAGGGAGAGGTGCAGCCCTTTGGGTCGGGGTTGGAGAGAGACGGAGCCACTAGGCATCATTATTAATCCATGGAGCCTGGTCCCTGCTCTGCAAGCACAGAGGGGTGAATCCCCCTTCCTCACCCGCTTCAACACAGCCCAGGGCCTTCCCTTGCCACTGAGCCCGTGGGGCAGGACATGAACCAACAGGATGATTCTGCAGGGGCTGCAACCTGCTCTTTCCATCAACACTCCCGGGATGGCTGGGAGCCAGTAACAGCACCATTGAGCTCAGTGGGGGGCAGGTATGGATAGATAGATATGGGGGGTGTATGGGGATGGATAGATAGATACGGGGGCTATATGGGGATGGATAGATGGACGATGGGCTATTTCGTGACGTTAAGACTCCTACAGAAAAAGGGAAATGAATGCCCCTCGCCCTTCCCCGCTCAGCCTGTGTTGTGGGGTAAGGAGGGCCGGGGCGGGGCTGTCTCTGCACAGTGTCCCTGTGAGCTGGTTTCAAGCACCCTCTTCAAGTCTCCTTTGTGCTTGTTCCTGTGAAGCCCTTGAGACCTCTGGCGTGTTCCCTGCAGCCTCTCCACAGCCGCCTGCCAGCCCCACCCCCAGGCAGCCCTGTCCATGCTCCAGCCCCAGTTTGCTGAGTTCAGCTGGCTGGGGCTGGGGGCCAGAGCTGCCCCTGGGCTCTGCGGCCTGTGGGTCCTTCCCCAGCCATGTGACGTGGGGCTGGTGTTTGGTAACCCTGATCCAGGCTGTGTCCCTGGGACCAGCCCTCCTGTACCTCACACCCTTATTGCAGGGTATGGGGCAGAAACACGGGGCCAGATCCCCAGCTGGTGTACGTCAACTGTGGTGCCACGGGAGTCCATGGGGCCAGATCCCCAGGGGGTGTAAGTCAGTGTCGCTCCACGGATGACAGGGAGCAGATTTACCCCAGCGGGGCTCTGGCCATGACTCTAGCGCACGGGGAGCAGCTGAAGGCAGCTGTGCCCCTCGCTCGGGTGGGCTGTGGCGCGTGGGCTGCTCTGACTACAGTCCGTTGGCACCAGGTGGCCTTGCAGAGCAATCAGAGGGTGAATTCTGGAGCCGTCCTGGAGCCCCTTGGAGCTCCTAGAAACAGGGAACTCAGGGGCTGCAGGGAGTGGAGCCTGGAGCAAATATCACCCCAGGGCTGCTTGTCGCAGGAACAACCTCTGACAAGGTCAAAAGAGAAACATCGAATGGCCCCGGCAGCTGGATGGGCATTGGGCTGCCCCCCACCCAGGCCCTGCTACTGGGGACAGGGGCCAAGTGAGCCAGAGGTCCCCACATGCTCAGCCCCTTTTCCCAGCAGCCGAGCCCAGGCAGGGAGCGGGCTGCCTGCCTCCCAGCCAGGCTCTCAGGCAGAAGTGGCTCTGTCCTGCTCCCAGCCTGGCTCTCACGGAGAGCGGCTGAACATGTCAGGGAGAGAAGGACAGAGCCTGTCTCCCACCCCACCCCTGGTAGGTCAATCTGGGGGGACACTGCCTGTGGGGCTGACTAGCAGGCACCACCCAATGGTGTGAGCATGGGGGAGTAGGAGAGCTGCAGTGGGTGGCACGCTGTGAATTCAGTGCGAGGTGATGAACTCTCTGTATCTTTCCCAAGCTGCAAACTTCTTCTGGAACGGGGGCCAGCTGCTGTCTCTGTTGTGCTTTTACCTCCATGCTGGACTGATGCTCCAGGGGCCAGTGGCAAAAGGCTGACAGCTGAGGGTCGTTAGCTCGGGATGATCCTCTGTTCTACTAGACACCCTAGCCAATAGACTGGCTCCCAGGGGCTTACTGGGGGAGGGGGTGGCCTGGCCACGAAGGCACCTGCTCGAGGTCTGGGATCACCAGGGGAGGCTGAGGCAGGTGACAGCAGGGCTGGAAGGTTACAAAGGGCCTGGGCTGATCTATTTTGAGCCTTTGTAGATTTTCACCAGCTAAAGAGGAGGGGCTCCCCTGAGCAACCCCTGGCTGCTGCAGGATCCTGACGAGGTAAAGGGGACCCTGCGACCTGAACCCAGACAGACCCCGAAGGACTCCCAAGGGACCGGTGAGCTGGCGAGCGGCATTGCGGTGGGGGATGGTTGTTTCCTTTATGATCTGGGCTCTGTTAAGTGAAGAGCAATGGGGCTAGAACCCTGTGCGCGGTGTCTGTGCGCTCCGTGCTACACTGACCACCCGGCCCCTGGAAGAGGGAACCCGGCCGACCCACACCTTCAGGGGGAGTTCTGGGAGAAGGGGGGTGTGAGTGACGATGTATGGAGTATGGGAGACCATTTATAATATTAGTAAAAAGTGACAAAGAGTCCTGTGGCACCTTATAAACTAACAGACGTATTGGAGCATAAGCTTTCGTGGGTGAATACCCACTTCGTCAGATCACATGCATCTGATGAAGTGGGTATTCACCCACAAAAGCTTATGCTCCAATACGTCTGTTAGTCTATAAGGTGCCACCGGACTCCTCATTGTTTTTGTGGATACAGACTAACATGGCTACCCCCTGATACTTGCTAGCAATGTTAAAGTGCTGCCATGGCTTGTGTAGCCGCGGCAGAGCGCTGGGAGAGAGAGAGAAAACCACCTCCATGAGGGGAATAGCTCCCAGGGCTGGTGCACTGTCTACACTGGCACTTTACAGCTCTGAAACTTGCTGCGCTCAGGGGGGTGTTTTTTCACCCCCCTGAGCGAGAAAGTTGCAGTGCTATAAAGTGCCAGTGTAGACAAGCCCTAAGGCTTCCAGGCCATGTGCTGTGAAGCTTGTGTTTGGAACAAAGGAAATACAAGCTGCATGACAAAAGACTACAAAAGGCAGTTGCATCTTCTCCATTTTGGCTTCATTCCTCTGGAGCAGACCGCGGGACCATCCTGCCCGGCCCCTGAGCTCCTGGCCCGGGAGGATAGCCCCCAGCCCCTCCCCCTGCTGTTCCCCCACAGCCTCAGTTCACTGTACCGCTGACACAATGCTCTGGGGCTGCGAGTTCTTGCCGGGCAGCACAGAGCCGCGGCCTGACCCGGTGCTCTGTGTTGCACGGTGGCATGGCTGGCTCCAGCTGGGCGGCGCGGCTGCCTGTCCTGGTGCTCTGGGCAGCGCGGCTGTAGTACTGCCAGCCACTGGTGCTCCAGGCAGCACGGTAAGAGGGCAGGGAGCAGGGGGGGTTGGATAGAGGGCAGGGGAGTTCGGGGTGGTGGCCAGGGGGCGGGGTGTGTGGATAGGGGTTGGGGCGGTCGGAGGGTGGGGAACAGGGGGGTTGAATGGGGGCAGGGGTCCCGGGGGGGCAGTCAGGAAGGAGAGGGGGGGGTTGGATGGGGCGGCGGGGGACAGTCAGCGGCAGGGGTTCCGGGGGTGGTCAGGGGACAGGGAGAAGGGGTGGTTGAATGGGGGTAGGGGTCCTGGGGGGGCGGTCAGGAATGAGAGGAGGGGTTGGATGGGGTAGCGGGGGGCAGTCAGCGCGGGGGGTCCGGGGGCGGTCAGGGGACAGGGAACGGGGGTGGGTGGGTGGGGCAGGGGATCCCAGGGGGGTGGTCAGGGGACAGGGAATGGGGGTTTGGATGGGGCAGGGGTCCCAGGGGGGGCCGTCAGGGGACAGGGGGGGTTGGATGGGGCAGAAGTCCCCTGGGGGGGCCGTTAGGGCTCGAGAAGCAGGGGGGGGTCGTATAGGGTGTGGGGGCCGGGCCACACCTGGCTGTTTAGGGAGGCACAGCCTCCCCTAACCGGCCCTCCATACAATTTCGGAAACCTGATGTGGCCCTCAGGCCAAAAAGTTTGCCCACCCCTGCTCTGGAGTAACCTTTGTACAAAGCTCTGAACAAAGGACTGAATGACCCATCCAAGCTGTGGATGTGTTCCAGAGGGACTTTCAAACCAGCAAATTCACCAATACTGCTAGGAACCTGATATATGGACTTTGAAATCTTTGTATGTATGTGACCGATTTACCATTTAACATCTCTCTTCTTGTTCTTTCTTGTTGCTTTATAATAAACCTTTAGTTTTAGACACTAAAGGATTGGCTGGCAGCATGGTATTTTGGGTAAGATCCAAATCTATACTGAGCTGGTAACATGGCTGACCCTTTGGGGTCAGAAGAACATTTTGTATATGTGAGCAGAGTTTTTAAATAATTTCTCAGTGCACCTAGGTCTAGTACATACTAGATCTAGGTGCTGATTGGGAGCCAGAGACTGGAATGCAATGAAGGGGGCTGCGTGATTTCTTTTTTGCATCTTGATAACCAGTGTGGGGGATTAGAAGCACAGTTTGTGACTGGTTGGGGAATTTAACTTCAGTGTTACCCACCAGTCTTGGGAGGCTCTGCTCTCCCTTTTGCAGCCTGCCCTGACCTTGGCGTTTCCAGTGAGGGCTGCCCTAGGCACACCGGGTCACCGGGGGGTTTAAGCTACTGGGCTATTTGGGGGTCAGTGTTGGGTCTGGGGGCCTAAGGCAGGTGGACTGTGGGGCTCCGTTTCTGTGAAGGGGTAACAGACAGAGTCAGTGCCCAGGAAATGTGCCCCAGAGGCCATGGGAGACACCAGCGCTGCAGCCTGCTGAGACCCCAGGAAGCTCAGAACACCCAAGCTGGGGGCAGGGGGCAGCGTGTTCAGTGTCTGGACTTCTGTAGCGATCTGGAGAGCTGCCAGCAGGGACAGCCCAACCTGATTTGGGACAGAGACCTCTCTGGGGGAAATAGGAGAGGGAGGCAGAGTTGTGCCCCCTGCCTGGGCTCTGGCCCTAGGTACCAGAGTCCTGGAGTCAGGGGAAGAACAGAGCCAGAGAAGCCTCAACAGACCCAGATCCAAGTTTATTCATTGCACTGGACACAAAGGGCACAGCATGGTTCTGTGCCAGGGCCCACGGCGAGTGGGCGGCAGGGGCAGCAGGCCAAGTGGGGCTCTCCGGTGCCCCAGGCTGGGTCTTGGCATCACTACAGCCCTATCTTGCAGCAGCGCGCGGACGTCCAATCGATGCCGACGCACTGGCAGTGGCAGGTGGAGTCAGAGCGAATGTCCCAGGAGCCGCAGCCCATTCCGCAGGCGCAGCCCGTGGGCTTGTACCCTGTGGGGGGATGGGGGAGGTGGGTTAGGGGAGCAGCTGGTGGGGGAATTGGGGATGTGGGGGGCATCGAGGTACCCTGCTGTCTCCTCCTCCCCAGCACCCAGGGCATGGCCCTGTGGCTCCCTTGCAGCCAGGCCACTGCCCAAGCAAGGGAGGCCAGTGAGACGTCCCAGGGGTCTGGCCCAGGGGCCCACACTGGTCCCAGCTCCGCAGCATCCAGTGCCCGCAGGGACTCGGGAGTGGTGCGAATGCCGTTGCTCCAGGCACTGGGCAGCTCATGTGCAGGGGGCCCCAGGCAGGCTGGTGGCCCATCGCTGCCCCAGCTCCACACCCGCCCAGGATTGCAGAGGGGGTGGGGTCCGTGCCACAGGGGCCCCTCCCTCCTTGGGCCTGCGGGGCACTCGGGAAAGTGCTCTCACCTGCTGGGCAGGAGACAAGTGCCCCACGTGCCAAGACGTCCTGGCAGAGTAGCTTGGCTTTGGCCAGGGTGGAGGACACTGCAAGGCAAGAGGCAGAGTTGTAGCCAGCAGGACCCTGGGTGCGGAAAGGCTGCCCCTCCCCCCCGGCTCAGGTGGAGAGAAGCTGCCTCTGCCCCAGCTGTTACCTGGGCAGGTGTAACCCACCCAGCCTCACTCCATGTGGCGCTCTGGCTCCCCCGAGTGGTGTCTGGGCTACATACAGCCGCAGCGCCTGGAGCTGGGTGCTGTAGCTGAGCCTCAGACAATAGAGGCTCCTGACCTGAGATCTGGAGGTCTCATGTTTGATTCCAGTTGCCCACAGCCCCCCATAAGAGTGTTACCCCATCTCCAGACGCTCCCATGGGGTGACTGACCAATCCAGTGGGTCTGTGGCTAAGGCACTGGGCTGGGCTGCAGGAGATGTGGGTTTAATTGCTGCCTCTGCCACTGACTCCCTTTGTGACCTTGGGTGAGTCACTTAGTCCCTCTGGACTTCCGTTCCCCTTTATGCAACGGGGATGATGATCCGTCTCTTGGCAGCTCTTTGGGGCAGGGAGTGTCTCACCATGGCCTGTGCAGCGCCTGGCACAACGGGGCCCAGAGCGCAGCCACTGGAATAGAACTAACACAAATGCTGGCTCCGTGCTGTGCTCAGGCTGAGGCTGAACTGAAGCTGAGGAATGGCAGGGAGCCCCAAGGGTTCCAGCTCCCCCTTGCCCTGTTTACACACTAAATGGGGCTGGCTGGGAGCAGAATGGGATGGGCAGTGAAAGAACTGCTCCAGGTGGCTTGGCAGGAGCAGGGATCAAACCTGGGACTCCCGTAGTCTCTGCCTAAGTCAAAGCCCCAGGCCCATCAGCTCAGAGGCAGTATCAGAAACTATGCGACTCAACCACTAGAGAGAGATAGAGAGCCACAGTGTGGGGCACAGATAATGTTGCTCTGGTATGTGGCTGGTTCCACCAAGTTCTCATGTGGCTTTCCCAGCGGTTTAGTTGATCCCATTAATCTTGGTTTAAAAATCAGGAGAAGATTGACCCAGTCACTGACACTGCCTGTGTCGTATCTCACCAATGCACAGGTGACTTGTGAGCCTGGGCAGGATGGTGCAGTGGTTAAAGCATCAGACTTGGTCTGGAGAAATTTGGGTTCAAGCCCTTGCTCTGCCACAGACTCCCTGTATGATCTTGGGTAAGTCACTTAACTTCTCTGGCCCAAATCTACAAAAGTCCCTTGTTTCTAGACGCCCTGTAACTCCTGCTCAGCCACTGCCAGACACCTAACGCACCTGGTGCCCAAGTGTTTGCAGTAAGAATACACTGGAGAGGGTGCGGGGGTCAGATGTTGCGTGGCAGGGAGGAGGAGAGACAGGTACAGCACAGACTGTAAATGAGCCAGTTTGGGAGGAAAACCGTAGCTTTGGCAGCTCCCAGCACATGACGAATTGCAAAGCCAGCTCCCTCGCCCAGTCTGGGACTCAGAGCAGAGACTGCCAGAGCTTCGCCTTTTGCTGCAAAGTCCCATCCCTCGGCCTCCCCTAAATGTGAGCGCCCCTGTTTCTGCGGGTGGCGCCCCTGGGTCAGTTACCTATGGAACTAATCGCTGCCTGCACCTTCAGATCGACCACATTGTCAATGATGCACTGAGTCTCTGTGTGGCATGCGGGCACCAGGAGGGCGAGCAGCAGGAACACGGCAGCCTTCATCACGCTGGGTGCTGAGCCACCTGCAGGGGAGAGACCCGGCTGACACGTGAGACTCCAGGACAGGAGCCCTCTGGAACCCGTGGCTGGAGCCGAGGTGCACACAAGGCAGTGGAGTGGGGCACAGGCATGAGGGAAAGCCACAGTGCCAGGGAAGGGGGTGAGGGTCAGAGGGGGACAGGCAGGCCCAAGGGGGCAGGGGATGTGGGGAGGAGAATGTGGGGGGCTGGAAGGGATAGTGAGGGGTGGGGGAAAGGTAATGGCAGCAAATAGGGGAAAGGGAGGAAGGATTTGGAGCAGGAGAGTGGGAGCGGTGGGTGCGTGGCGAGGCAGGCAGGATGGCAATGGGGGGGCATTGGGGAGGGCTGGAATGGAATCCCCATCCTAGGGGCTAGCAGAGCAGGACTGCCTCCATGCTGCCAGTGGGGACCATGTGCACTGGTGGTTGAATTTTCAGGCTGAAATCGACACCCACAAACACACACACACGTGGGGAAAGGGGGTTCCCGTTAAAGGTTTGGAGCCTTAGAATTAGCTCCTTAGAGAACTGATCCTCCCCCAGCGACCCCTCCCCAAAACAAAATTAAAGCACCCACAAAAAGAGCCTCGTCTCTCTGCTCCAAGCTGCACCTGTTTCACTCAGGGCACGACTGTAAACCAGTTCAGTGAAAGCGAGTCGCAGTGTTGATGCTCTTACTCCAATGGAATTGCCATTTGGTAAGGGCTAAATTGACATACGTCTGGTGTGAATCAGGTTCGGACTGGGCTACACACCATTTTGCACTGAGTTATCCGTTACAGACTGATCTGATTCGTGCTGTGCCCCCTGGGGTGGATGCAGCTAGAATAGTATAAAATCATTTATAGCAAAAGAGTTTTTTAGTTAATAAGTATCCTTAAATAGGTGCAAAACTGGGTTTAGACCAGTCTTTATGGGATTAAAACCAGATTTATATTGATTTAGTTTAAGGGTAACGTTTTCCCGTGATTTAGGATTCTAACTCCTATTGACTTTCAATGAGACGAGGCTCCTAGAGGCCAGATACCAAAGGCATTTAGGCGCCTAATGATGCACATAGGCAGCTACGTTATTTTTGAAAATGGAACATTAACTCCTAAATCCCTTAGCTGCTTTACAAAACTTTATCCCAAGCTGATCCCTTGCTACATGGAGAGGAACTCGGTTCACATTGGATTAAGAGCGTCCCCACTGTGCCTGGAACCAGATTAACTCCATCAGTTTTGAAAGCCATTGAAAGTTACACCACTGCCATCCTGACTATGGCCGAGGCCCCAGGGAGCTGGGCACATGCAGGAGCTGTGCCCCAAACCTACCCCAAGGCTGAGTCTGGAGAATCCCGCCCGACCAACGGTACAAACTCACCTTCTGGCACAATCTTGCAAAATGCTGCTCCCCAATTCATAAGCTGCCCCTTTAAATAGGAGCCAGCTGGAGCAGAGGTGGTGAAATCTTCCATCCCATTGGCCACTTGACAATTGACTCCCCCTTCCCACAAGTGTGGGGCAACCTCAAGGCTGTTCCTAACAAAGAATGTTTCTTTTGCAACTTCCCTGTTTGCTCAAACCCTTCCCAGCTCTTCACTGCCAGGGCCAAATTCTCCCCTGGTGTAACTCCATTACCTCAGTGGCATTACACCAGCGTAGGCTTTGGCTCTGAGGGTCTGGACAGCCCTGGGGCTCCCCCTCTGTGGGAACTTCCTGGGTATTGTAAGGGGGTTGCTGGAAGGCAGGGCCACTCTGGGTTTGGCACCAGCTACTTGCAGATTGGAGACTGATAAGGGGCGGGCTGCGCTGCAGCTGGAGGTGTAATTAACTTTGCTGGAGCTAGCGAAGTGAAAACAGCAGTGTAGCCTCAGTGGTGCAGGAGGTGGGATCGGTCAGCTGCCCCATGCATGTACCCTGGGTCCCGGACTGGATCATACTCTGCTGCGTGGCCAGCCCATCCCGCCTCCCGTGCTGCCGTGGCTACATACCTGCTCTAGCCCGTTAGCTCAGTCGGTTCCTGAGCTGGAAATTACACCTCTGGCTACAGTGTAGAGGCAAGTGCCAGAGATGGGTTGAAAATGCACCAGCAGGATTTGTAGCCCAGCACAGGGCTGGGCAGGGAGGGCAAACATGCAATCAGAGCCCAGCTTTCTGACCTCTCTCTAGTTGCTAGTGTGAGCCCCGTCTCACAGAGCTTAAGCCAGGAGGGACCATCAGACCATCCAGTCTGTGTAGCACAGGCCATTGCACGTCACCCACATGTCCCTAATGTTGAAATAGAGGGAATTGATGAGGGGAGATGGCCAGCTCGTCCCAGCAGGCGATCCACACTCCACAAGAAGCAAAAACACACCAAGATCCATCGCCAAACCAGGAGAAGCTTCCTTCCAAATCTCAAACCTTGAGCATGGGAGCAAGAGCCACCAGCCACAGACCTGAGCGCCATCCTCCCAGCCCTGGGGTGACCGGCACCTCGAGGCACCTTTGCACAAATTACAGCTGTTCCCATGGTATTGCTGGGCCACGGGAACATAGAAGCAATTAGCCTGAGAGCTCATGGGCTGTACTGGCCTGTGTGCAGACACAGAAGGAGAGACAGTCCCTGCCCCAGGAGCTCACAGTCTAAAGAGGAGGGGAAACTGAGGCAGAGGGGAAGTGATTGGTACAAGTTCACTCAGCAAGGCAGTAGCAAAGCAAGGACTAGAACCCAGATTTCCAGCCTGATGTTCTAGCCACTAGACCACGCTGCCTCTAAAGATACAGAATCTAAAGATGAGGCAGGAACCTTCCAAAACTCACACAGAGAGAACCAGGAAAACATCACTGGCCTGACAAGCTGAACAGATGGTGTTTAGTTACTGCCATTATTGCTGCTAAACAAATACCTCAGAGAGGCAATATAGAAGTGTTGTAAATAGTGAGTTTGCAGCAGAGCAGGAAACAGAACTCAAGAGTTCTGACTCCCAGCCACCCTGCTCTAATCCTGTGACAAAGGGGAATTTTCTGTAATATTGTTATGATTCCAATGCATGCCTCAGTTTCCCTATGTATTTTGCATTGCTACCCAGTGAGTACAGAAGGGTTACATGTGCTCTTGGGTCAGAGCAGAAGCCATGAGGCGATGGGTCACGTAGCTGTCTGGGGTGGAATGAGTGGGGGAAAGGACTGGCTGAAACTGACCCGTATCAATGGAAGGGCTGGAAAAACAGTGGGAACCCTAAAGACTGAACAACTGACACCTCTCTGCAGCGGAACATGTGAACTCAGCATGGGCCTGGGGGAGGAGGAGAATGGACTGAGGGGTGGCAGGAGGCTAAGATAAGAGCTGGCCTCTGGGGAGATGCAGAGCTCTCACCTGGGACTGACAAAGAGAAAGGGCCAAAAATGGATTCCAGGCCAGCTTGGCAGGTTGGTGCGCTGGTGTGGCCAGGATGGAAGATGTCTTAGCCTTTGCTTCTCTGCACTAACCTGGGGACTTGTGGGCTGGGTTCCATCCGAGAAACCTGACTGGTTGTAAAGGCTGCAAGGTGTCACTACAAATCCTTGCCGACGTGTGTTGGGCCCTGAAGAGTGGACAAGTCTCTGGCCAGGAGTCTGTCTCAGCTGGATTCACTGTGTTACCCACAAGGGCTAATTATGCCAGGGTGATCTTAGGAATTTCCTGGGGACGCGGCACCTCCGTCCATTAAGTGATTGACACAACCCCTTTTATTGATACAAAAATCACTATTACCGTAGGTTGAAAGCACCCCGAGTCGCAACTACAAACAGTCAGAGGTGAAGCTGAGTCCGCAGCACTCCTCTTCCAATGGCCAATCATCCACAGGTCGTTGGGGAGAACGATATGTGACAGCAGCTTTGCTAGTGCTTCTTAGGCATCTCCACAGAGTGTTATGCTTTTGCTTATTTTATAGTCAAGATTTTGGGCGCGCGTCAACATTGTGGTTAACCCTTATTTTGGTAAATTATTCTACACTCATTTGGGCGCGCATCAACATTGTGGTTAACACTTGTTTTTGTTCTGCACTCAGTGTCACGATCTGCTGGCTTACCACCATTGGTTATTTTTTCCATTCCGATTTCTACTGCTACATGACTTGCCCGCTTTCAGACATCATGGAGTGATGCTCACTTACACTTAGTGGTCGGAAGGGTTTCAAAATGGAATTACTCTTGTTTTCCTCATCAGTCCGCTGGAGCCTCAGAGGCTCAGTTGCAGAGGCATTGAGGATATGTGGCCTATGTTTGAGGAAGAGCGGGACCCGTTGCGGGGCTGGCCCACTGCAGGGGAGCTGTTGAGGGAATGTTTAAAAGCTGGGACATAGCACAGATCCTGTCCCAGAGCTGGGAATGGAACCCAGGAGTCTTGGCTCACAGTCCCCTGCTCTAACCCAATAGACACAGGTCCCCTCCCAGAACTAGTGATGGAACCCAGAAGGCCTGGCTCCCTGCCTCCCTCCTGTAATGCACTAGACCTCAATCCCCTCTCCAGCACCCAGCTACCCTATATAGTAGAGAGAGAGAGAGCCTGGAGCACTCGGCCTGGTGCAAGATCTGAGGCCTGAACCAAAATCAGGCCATGTGTTAAAGGAAATGCTTACAGGTTCACTGTCCAGTACATGAACTTGGCAGAATTGTTGATAGTGTACTAGACACTAGATAGTTACATAAATATATTCCAGCTAGTACTGAT
This sequence comes from Platysternon megacephalum, assembly GCA_003942145.1. NCBI lineage: Eukaryota > Metazoa > Chordata > Testudines > Platysternidae > Platysternon > Platysternon megacephalum. The sequence goes on from QXTE01000584.1 coordinate 227,405, forward strand.
ACACCCCAATCTAATACAAGATGAGATGGTTTGACAAAACAATGGATAGGGATGTTTTGTCCAAGATATCAGAAATAAGGGGAGGTAACAAACAGATGTCATGAAATATGTAAGGTGGTGTGTGAGTTGTGTGTGCTAGTTGTTTGTCTTGGCCTATAAATGTCGGGGTGCTTTGCCTTAATTTGTTGCATGGCCTAGGGGACGGCAGAAATTTCCATGGCCGACTGAGCCATTCCTTGCTACTAGGCACTCATGTGTCAGTGTACTTGTAACCATGGAGCCAGGGTACTGAGACTGTGTCTAGGGGGCAATAAACCTGGCTGAGTGCCTTTGTCACTGAACCGTGCCTGTGGTCTCTCTTTATGAGTAACATCAAAGACTGCTGAACTAACAGGCTGCACTAGCTACTAATAACATTGAAGCTCCAAGAACAGAAGCACTGAGCAGCCTAAGCAGTGCTACTGAGGCAACAATATTACAGCTCCAACACTTAACCACACTGGGTAGTACTATCGAAGTCTGCTGAACCAGCTATCTGCTATCTGCACAGAGCTGGGGACAGCACACAGAAAGAACACACACACACGCAAGCCAACTGACAACACTGGTGACCCCGACTGCCGATCTGGTAAGTGGCGAGCTGTCCTCTGTAGCGACCTAACATGACAGAAAACTACAAGCAAGGGGACCCTGTAGCGAGGTGATGCTCACCTCCACGGCGCCTCCTGTTGGTCGTTCAGGGAATTAGCTCGCCAGCCTCCGGTGCGCCCTCTGCCGGCCGATGTCTCGCCTCTCGCTGGCCCCCAGGTCCCTCCTGGACCTTGGGTGTTGCCCCCTGGCAGTACCCCTTCAGCACTCTGGGTCTCCCCCCCTGGGGAACCCCCAACCCCCTATCCCACCTCGCCTCAGTATATGACTACTGCCAGTCACCATCTAGCCCCTGCTCACTGGGGCAGACTGCAGTGTACACGCCAATCATCACTGGCAAAGGGGGGTTTGGACCTGCTGCCTTTGCCTACCCCAGGCTACCTCTCTGTAGCCCCAGTACCTGTCCTGGCCTTTATCAAGGCCTGCAGCCTGGGGGTTCTTTCTCAGCTTCTAGGCAGCCAGGCCCTTCTCCCTCAAAAGCTAGAGGGAGAGTCCTCTCAGCTCCTGGCTTCCCTGGCCTTTATAGGGACAGCTATGGTCTGATTGGAGCGTGGCCCCCAGCTGTGGCTGTTTCCCCAATCAGCAGAGGCTTGCTGCTCTCCCTAGCAGCAGCCCTCACGCAGCCTCAGCCCTGTCCCAGGGCTGATTTCAAGCTCTTGGGGCAGGAGCGGGTGACCACCCCGCTACAGACCCCCTTATCCCCACCCTGCAAATGTCCACAGAGTTTGATGAGGTATGGATGCGCTGGGTAGTCAGCAAAGGAAGGCCATATGAGTGTGGGCACAAAGTGGGGAACATGGAATGGAATCTGTAAGGCTAGGGCAGAGACTGTACCTTAATAAATAATAATAATAAGAGTAAAAAATGTACAATATTGCAAACTATGGCCATGGCTGTTAGATGGTTACAACAACACGCCACAAAATTGGCAGGGCTTGTAACAGAAACAAAGAAAATGTTAGAAAAAGCAACAGAAACAACACAAAAGCTTGGGGTTCAGCTGATCGCCATATTTGGGGTCGGGAAGGAATTTTCCTCCGGGGTAGATTGGCAGAGGCCCTGGAGGTTTTTCGCCTTCCTCCGAGCATGGGGCAGGGGTTGTTTGCTAGAGGATTATCTGCTGCTTGAAGTCATCGAATCAGGATTTGGGGACTTCAACAGCTGAGTCAAGGGTGAGCGTAATTTCAGGGGTGGGTGGGTCAACTTTTGTGGCCTGCATCATGCAGGAGGTCAGACTAGATGATCATAATGGTCCCTTCTGATCTCAAGTTCTATGATTCTATGAAAAGCAACAGACACTGGGAGAACACATTCAGATTTTGCAAGAGCAGGTAACGACTCCCACTCCACTGTCCTTGGGTAAGGGTTCCCAACTGCTTTAGCCCACGGAACCCCACTCCTCACTCAGAGCTAATAATAGAACCTTCATTGTCAAATATTTTTACATACCAGTTAATTTTTCCTTTATATCCTCTCACAGTTTGCTAAATTTGCTGCTGCTGCCTGTACTTTACAACTTGACAGAGTTAATTAATTTCTTTCATGGCTCAGGTTTCCCTCTCTCCCTTGCTCTTCCCCCTTGCCCCCGTCTCTCCTCACTTCTGCTCTTTCCTTGTTTTAAAAGTTAAAAGTTATAGTTATTACAGAAATCACAGTCGCAGAAAAGACAAAGCAACAACAAACAAACAAAGAGAAAACAAGGTAAAAACTTTACTTTAAATAAGCCCAGTAAGTTAATTTTTTAACCCTTCAGGAATGCAACAGCTGGAAATATTCCTAACGTCCTTGAAGATATGGTTGCCTAGCAACATACATTTTAATTCATCTGCTGATTCTAATCGCTGACTAATATTTCAAAGATGGGCTTTTCTTATTTCCATTTAATAGCATTTTTTAAAATAATTGTACGTTTGTTTTGTATGTCGTGTATGTTGGTCTGTGTTGTATGGTGTCTGTGTGTCATGTGACTACTTTTTGGTTTGTTGCAACAAAAGTCAATTTTGTACTTTTTTTATATATGTGGTACCACATTATTTTAATATTATTGTTGGTGTGTAACCGTCATAATGCCAATTAATTTTTTTGCAAAAGTCAAAAAGGCCTCAGTTATAAATACAGGTACATATATTTTTGCCTCAACAAATAATGCAATTGCAAACAAAAACCATTCTTTTTTATTAATCACAGTTTTTTTATTTAAAAAAAATGTACGGGGGGAACCTCAACATTAATGCCAGGGTAATATTATCAAAATGTCAGTTTCTTTTGGGGGGTTTCATCAATTTGGTTGTGCCTTTATTAAATATAGTTATAAGAATCAACAAAGAGTCCTGTGGCACCTTATAGACTAACAGATGTATTGGAGCATAAGCTTTCGTGGGTGAATACCCACTTCATTAGACGCATGTCTATAAGGTGCCACAGGACTCTTTGTTACTTTTTGCAGATCCAGACTCACACGGCTACCCCTCTGATACTTGAGTTATAAGAATGTTATAGCAAAAATGTTTAAAAATATAGCAATATATTTTGTCTGGTTATGTTGCAAAATGTGAAAGCTAACGGGTTTCCACCTTTGTTTGCCAAACACACCCAAGTGTCATAAACGTTTAATACCTTCAAAGTATTTGCATAGACCTGTATTTAAAATTTATTTTGGTTGAATTTTTATACTCTTTTTTATGTTATGTTGATGGAAAGTAGGTGTTGTTAAAGTTTGTGCTTCCAAACAGTGAACAAAAGTTGAATTGGTATCACAAGGAAATGAATTTTTAAAAGCTTGGGTAAAAATTCTGTTACTCATTTGCTAAAACAGAGTGCTCAGTGCGGGAAAGCAATACACCTTCTCACAGAAGATTGTGAGCATCTATTTTGGTAGTTAAGCACTATATTTAGTATAAAAAATAAGTAATGCACATGTTACGGAAGTAAAAAGGAATGTCTATGCAAAAACTGCAAAAGCATCTAAAACAGGTATATTTGTGATAAAGACTTGGGTAAATCAGAACAAAAGCATAGCTTGTGTTATCAAAGACTTCATCCCTATTACAGTGTAAACAAGCTAAATTAATCTGTATATTAAATTTGAGTTACTGAAAACAAGAGAAATGTAAAACAAACCAGCAAAAACGTTATTTGTTAACCAACATAAGCTGTTTAAGGTTGCACCCACAGACCGAAGACACCAGAAAATATCAGTGCATACTAAGAAACCCCCGGGCATCAAGAAACAAAAATGAAGCGCTTTAGAAATAATTGACTGAACTACACCTCAGTCTACCATATATGGACAATTAAGTATGAAATCAGCTAGAAACCACTAACTGGGGCAGGCCTGTTGTTTAGAAAAGTATATTATTGAGCAAAGCAAGTTCATGTGTCTATGGTTTTAAATCTTTATCACTGAAATAGGGATGAATTTGGCTACTGTTTAAAAGTAACTGTATTATTGCTTTATACTTTTTGGATATGACTAACAGATTCTCACCCTAAGAGATGATACAAGCAGGCTGCAGATCCTTAAGGGGCAAGCTGCACTTGCTTTACAGCTTGGAATCCTCAGGTGTTTCATTCACAGGCTAGAAATCCCTTTAGCCTGGGTCCAGCACTTCCCCCTGTTCAGTCTTTGTTCCTCAGGTGTTTCCAGGAGTTTTCTTGGGTGGGGAGTGAAGAACACCAGGTGATGTCACTCCCTGCCTTATATAGCTTTTGCATATGGCAGGAACCCTTTGTTCCCAAAACTTGGTTCCCAGACCAGTCTGTGGAAAAATACTGACATCCCAAGATGGAGTCCAGCATCATGTGGTCTGATCACATGTCCTTGTAGAGTCATAGCAGCTGTTACTTGGAGGCTGTCTGTAGTGTTCTCAGGAAGGCTCCCCAGGTGGGAGATAAGCTTCTCCTAAGGCCTAGGGTTTTTTCCTAATAGCCCATTGCCCTGAATAGGCCCTTCCCCACCCACTATCTAGACTGAAAACATCTTGTCTAGTGGGCGTTACCCAGGTGTAACTACATTTGAAATACAGATACATAGTCAATATTCATAACTTCAGATACAAACATGATACATGCATACAAATAGGATAATCATATTTAGCACATCATAACTTTTCCAATGACACCTCACATTACTTATCTTGCATAAAATGCATCATAATTATGCTATAACCATATCATAATACTATCACTATGAAGAATATGGGGTGCAGTGTCACAAGTACTACCCATAAAGAACCACCAGCACAGTTCGGTGATAAAGGCACTCAGCCAGGTTTATTGCCCTCAAGACACAGTACTAGCGCATTGGCTCCATGGTTACAGGTATCCAGGAGAGGCAAAATTTGAATTTTTAGGCGCCCCTAGAATGTCGGCGCCCCAGGCATGTGCCTGCTGTGCCTAATGGGAAATCCGGCCCTGAATTTAATTGATAATTTCATTTCGATTTTGGAGTCTCCTATTTTGAGAGATACCAGACTGCGGAATAGTCTTTTGACCAGCCCTGGAGTCTTGTGCCCATTCCTGATAAGATGCTAGTATATCAATTAACAAAGAAATATACAGCAATTATACAGTTGCTTTTACATAATAGCCAAATTCATCCCTATTTCAGTGATAAAAATTTAAAAGCATAGGCACATGAACTTACTCTGCTCAATAATATACATTTTTAAACAACATTTAGACCTGGCCCAGCTAGTGGTTTTTATAATGTCTCTGTAGGCGATTGCATACTTAATTGTCCATATATGGTAGACTGAGGTGTATTGGCCAGTCTACTAGTTATGAAGCACTTCATTTTTCTTTCCTGTTGTCCGAGAGTTTCTTCACTGGGCACTGATATCTTTTGGTGTCTTTGGTCTGTGGGATGCTCCCTTAAACAGCTTACGTTGGTTAGCATAATAAAGCTTGTGCTCGTTTGTTTTACATTCTTCTTGGTTTTAGTGACCCAAATTTAATACACAGATTAACTTAGTTTGTTTGCAAAGTAATAGGGACCAAGTCTTTTATAACACAAACTATGCTTTTGTTCTGATTTTTCCAATTCTTTAGCACAAATAGACCTGTTTGAGATTCATAGATTCTAGGGCTGGAAGGGACTTCGAGAGGTCATCGAGTCCAGTCCCCTGCCCTCATGGCAGGACCAAATACGGTATAGACCATCCCTGATAGACATTTATCTAACCTACTCTGAAATATCTCCAGAGATGGAGATTCCACAACCTCCCTGGGCAGTTTATTCCAGTGTTTAACCACCCTGACAGTTAGGAACTTTTTCCTAATGTCCAACCTAAACCTTCCTTGCTGAAGTTTAAGCCCATTGCTTCTTGTTCTATCCTTAGAGGCTAAGATGAACAAGTTTTCTCCCTCCTCCTTATGACACCCTTTTAGATACCTGAAAACTGCTATCATGTCCCCTCTCAGTCTTCTCTTTTCCAAACTAAACAAACCCAATTCTTTCAGCCTTCCTTCATAGGTCATGTTCTCTAGACCTTTAATCATTCTTGTTGCTCTTCTCTGGACCCTCTCCAATTTCTCCACATCTTTCTTGAAATGCGGTGCCCAGAACTGGACACAATACTCCAGTTGAGGCCTAACCAGCGCAGAGTAGAGCGGAAGAATGACTTCTCGTGTCTTGCTCACAACACACCTGTTAATGCATCCCAGAATCAAGTTTGCTTTTTTTTGCAACAGCATCACACTGTTGACTCATATTTAGCTTGTCGTCCACTGTAACCCCTAGATCCCTTTCTGCCGTACTCCTTCCTAGACAGTCTCTTCCCATTCTGTATGTGTGAAACGGATTTGTTCCTTCCTAAGTGGAGCACTTTGCATTTGTCTTTATTAAACTTCATCCTGTTTACCTCAGACCATTTCTCCAATTTTTCCATATCATTTTGAATTATGACCCTATCCTCCAAAGCAGTTGCAATCCCTCCCAGTTTGGTATCATCTGCAAACTTAATAAGCGTACTTTCTATGCCAATATCTATGTTGTTGATGAATATATTGAACAGAGCCGGTCCCAAAACAGACCCCTGCGGAACCCCACTTGTTATACCTTTCCAGAAGGATTGGGAACCATTAATAACTACTCTCTGAGTGTGGTTATCCAGCCAGTTATGCACCCACCTTATAGTAGCCCCATCTAAGTTGTAGTTGCCTAGTTTATTGATAAGAATATCATGCGAGACCATATCAAATGCCTTACTAAAGTCTAGGTATACCACATCCACCGCTTCTCCCTTTTCCACAAGACTCGTTATCCTATCAAAGAAAGCTATCAGATTGGTTTGACATGATTTGTTCTTTACGAATCCATGCTGGCTATTCCATATCACCTTACCACCTTCCAAGTGTTTGCAGATGATTTCCTTAATTACTTGCTCCATTATCTTCCCTGGCACAGAAGTTAAACCAACTGGTCTGTAGTTTCCTGGGTTGTTTTTATTTCCCTTTTTATAGATGGGCACTATATTTGCCCTTTTCCAGTCTTCTGGAATGTCTCCTGTCTCCCATGATTTTCCAGAGATAATAGCTAGAGGCTCAGATACCTCCTCTATTAGCTCCTTGAGTATTCTAGGATGCATTTCATCAGGCCCTGGTGACTTGCAGGCATCTAACTTTTCTAAGTGATTTTTAACTTGTTCTTTTTTTATTTTATCTTCCAAACCTACCCCCTTCCCATTAGCATTCACTATGTTAGGCATTCCTTCAGACTTCTCGGTGAAAACCGAAACAAAGAGATGCTTTTGCAGTTTTTGCATAGATATTCCTTTTAACTGAAGAGGTGCACTTACTATTTTTTTCTACTAAATATAGTGCTGAACTGCTAAAATAGAACCCCCAACCTTCTGTGAGACAGTGTTTTGCTCTTCCCTGCTGAGCACTCTGTTTTAGCAAAAGAGTTAGTAACAAAATTTTACCCAAGCTTTTTAGAATTAATTTGCTTGTGATACCAACTCCACTTTTGTTAACTGTTTAGAAGCACAAACTTTAACAACCCCTACTTCCCTTTAGCATAATATAAAAGAAAAAAGTATAAAAATTAGGGCTGTAGATTAATCGCAGTTAACTCGCGTGATTAACTCAAAACATTAATTGTGATTAAAAAATTAAGCAAGATTAATCGTAGCTTTAATCATACTGTTAAACAATAGAATACCAATTGAAATGTATTAAATATTTTTGGATGTTTTTCTACATTTTCAAATATACTGATTTCAATTACAAGACAGAATACAAAGTGTACACTGCTCACTTTATATTATTATTTTTTGTTATATATGAATATGGGCTCGGCCATGTAGTGAGTGCTGCTATTTTATCTAGATCAATACTCACAACCTCTTGGGACATAGTGTGACCCACGTACTTCACTAATGTCCTGCAGAACTGGCATTTATCAATGGAAAGCTTCAATCCATAGGCTTCCAACCTGTCTAGCACTTTAAGAAGTCTTTTTTCATGTTCCTCCAAGGTTCTTCCACACACACAATCAGGTCATCCAAATAAACTAAGGGTATGTCTACACTACCCACCGGATCGGCAGGCAGCGATCGATCCAGCAGGGATCAATTTATTGTGTCTAGTCTAGACGCGCTAAATCGACCCCCGAGCCCTCTCCCATCGACTCCTGTACTCCAGCGCCACGAGAGGCGCAGGCAGAGTCGACGGGGGAGCAGCAGCAGTCGACTCACCGTAGTGAAGACACCACGGTAAGTCGATNTTTGTTCCCCCCCCCCCCCCCCAGTGTATAGACCAGGGCTAAGACTTGCAGTAAGTTCATGTCTCAAACAACTTTCTCCATAAAATGTTGAAATGTGGCAGGTGCTTCAGAAATCCCTGGGGTCATGCATTCAAACTGATAAAAACCTAAATAAGATAAAGGCTGTCTTTTCCTTATCTTCTGCTCCCAGAGGGATCTGGTAGTATCCATTTCCGAGATCGAATACTGAGAACCACTGGCTCCCCAGAAAAGAGTCCAAGGAATCTTGGATTCGAGCATGGTGTACTGGTCAACTCCAGTGCACCTGTTTAGGATGCGGTAGTCAATATACATCTAGATTTTCCTTTTCTTCTTACGGACCAACACAATGGGTCAGGAATATGGGCTGCAGGACTCTGTAATGATACCATTCACAATCAGCTTCTGCAGGTGATGATGCATGTCTTCCATCTCAGAGAGGGCAATCTTCTGAGATTGCTCCCTGAAGGGTCGGGAGTCTTGTAGCCGGATGTGATTTTTCACTCCTTTTGCACATGCCACGTCCCAATCATGCAGGGAGAATACCTTGGATTGTTCACAAAGTTTCTTCCTCAGGCGACCCTTCCACTCCTCAGACAATGGTGCGTCTCCAAAGTCAAACTTTGCAGGATCTATTGCTGGAACTTCAGGTTCACACTGGGCTCTCACAATGGTTTTGGGTTCAAAGAGGTCCACTATCTTCTGCCCTTGCTTCACAACACATCATGGCTTGTTTCATTAGCAATCTGGATACTCACCTTTTCCTGGGCTTCAGCAGGTAGGGTTATGTCTCCACTGGGGACCAGCACTCCTTCAGGGAGCCCTCCCTTCCTCAGCCGGCTGCTCTACCATTGCTAATGCCCCATTACTGCCTTTTAGGCAGGTACTCATAACGAGCAATTCTCTCTCAGTCATTGCAGGCACTATTAAGGAGGTTGTTCCCGTGTACCTCAAGGCTTCCATTGGTAGCTCAGACATATCCCTTTTAGTGTTCTCAATTTTCCTAGCGACAGAAGCACAAAGCATATGGATCATCAGGGTGTTTAGGTATTGGTCCCCTGCTCGTTGTCTGCAGTAACCAGCGAGTACCTTGAAGAGATTGGAGTTGGCTCCTATCAGCACAGACACGTCAGAGATTCTTTTAGGGTCAGGGCCTATTAATGCAGCGGTGTCTACCTCTTCTCTTACCCCAGCAACTTCCTCTGGGAATTCCAGGTGTACTATGACATAGGGGTATTCATCTATGCTGAGGCCACAGAGACCAAGCCCTGCCAATGGCTATATAGGCAGGTGGCTAAGCATCTGTTGGTAAAAGAACTGAAATATAATATTCACCTGAGATCTGGTGTCAAGCACAGCTTTATATTCTGCCCCTTTGATCCTCACAGTGACCTCTGCTTGAGGCCCTATCAGTCCTGATGAGATTCTGACTGGACATTCTTTTCTAGGGGAGCCATCAAATCCTGAGGGCCTAGATGTCTCCCATCCCAAGCCCCAGGCCCATTTCCTACTTTACGCAAATGGTCCTCAACTTTCGGTACACTAGGGTGGGATTTTCTTCACTCTGACCCCGCACAGCTGTGTGTCCATCCTGGCCACACCTGTAGCAGAAGACGGACTGTCCCCTCCCTTGCTGCCCTGTTGGGGCCGTGGAGCTAAACGTGGTCTTCAGGACCACTGCAGCAGGGGGCTCCTTGTGCCCGGAAGTGTGTGCAGGACTGATGGTACTCTGCAGTTCAGCCATCTGCTCTGTCAGGGCCTTCATTCGTTGGGCAAGTTCCTCTTCAGTGTTCGCCATGAGTGCTTTGGGTAGTCGTATGGGTGCTGTGACAGTTGGCTCAGATGACTGGAATTCCCAAACCTCACTGGCTGCCTGACTTTCTCCTTCTCACATGACTGGAGTACTGTCATGGATGGATATAAACTGTTCAGGAAGGACAGGCAGGGCAGAAAAGGTGGGGGAGTTGCATTGTATGTAAGAGAGGAGTATGACTGCTCAGAGCTCCGGTATGAAACTGCAGAAAAACCTGAGAGTCTCTGGATTAAGTTTAGAAGTGTGAGCAACAAGGGTGATGTCATGGTGGGAGTCTGCTATAGACCACCAGACCAGGGGGATGAGGTGGACGAGGCTTTCTTCCGGCAACTAGCACAAGTTACTAGATCGCAGGCCCTGGTTCTCATGGGAGACTTTAATCACCCTGATATCTGCTGGGAGAGCAATACAGCGGTGCACAGACAATCCAGGAAGCTTTTGGAAAGTGTAGGGGACAATTTCCTGGTGCAAGTGCTGGAGGAACCAACTAGGGGCAGAGCTCTTCTAGACCTGCTGCTCACAAACCGGGAAGAATTAGTAGGGGAAGCAAAAGTGGATGGGAACCTGGGAGGCAGTGACCATGAGATGGTCGAGTTCAGGATCCTGACACAAGGAAGAAAGGAGAGCAGCAGAATACGGACCCTGGACTTCAGAAAAGCAGACTTTGACTCCCTCAGGGAACTGATGGGCAGGATCCCCTGGGAGAATAACATGAGGGGGAAAGGAGTCCAGGAGAGCTTGCTGTATTTTAAAGAATCCTTATTGAGGTTACAAGAAAAAAACATCCCAATGTGTAGAAAGAACAGTAAATATGGCAGGCTATCAGCTTGGCTTAACAGTGAAATCCTTGCTGATCTTAAACGCAAAAAAGAAGCTTACAAGAAGTGGAAGATTGGACAAATGACCAGGGAGGAGTATAAAAATATTGCTCAGGCATGCAGGAGTGAAATCAGGAAGACCAAAGCACACTTGGAGTTGTAGCTAGCAAGAGATGTTAAGAGTAACAAGAAGGGCTTCTTCAGTTATGTTAGCAACAAGAAGAAAGTCAAGGAAAGTGTGGGCCCCTTACTGAATGAGGGAGGCAACCTAGTGACCGAGGATGTGGAAAAAGCTAATGTACTCAATGATTTTTTTGCCTGTCTTCACAAACAAGGTCAGCTCCCAGACTGCTGCACTGGGCAGCACAGTATGGGGAGAAGGTGACCAGCCCTCTGTGGAGAAAGAAGTGGTTCGGGACTATTTAGAAAAACTGGACGAGCACAAGTCCATGGGGCCGGATGCGCTGCATCCAACGGTGCTAAAGGAGTTGGCGGATGTGATTGCAGAGCTATTGGCCATTATCTTTGAAAACTCATGGCAGTCAGAGGAGGTCCCGAATGACTGGAAAAAGGCTAATGTAGTGCCCATCCTTAAAAAAGGGAAGAAGGAGGATCCAGGGAACTACAGGCCAGTCAGCCTCACCTCAGTCCCTGGAAAAATCATGGAGCAGGTCCACAAGGAATCAATTCTGAAGCACTTAGAGGAGAGGAAAGTGATCAGGAACAGTCAGCATGGATTCACCAAGGGCAAGTCATGCCTGACTAACCTAATTGCCTTCTATGAGGAGATAACTGGGTCTGTGGATGAGGGGAAAGCAGTGGATGTGTTATTCCTTGACTTTAGCAAAGCTTTTGATACGGTCTCCCACAGTATTCTTGCCGGCAAGTTAAAGAAGTATGGGCTGGATGAATGGACTATAAGGTGGATAGAAAGCTGGCTAGATCGTCGGGCTCAACGGGTAGTGATCAACGGCTCCATGTCTAGTTGGCAGCCGGTTTCAAGTGGAGTGCCCCAAGGGTCGGTCCTGGGGCCGGTTTTGTTCAATATCTTCATTAATGATCTGGAGGATGGCGTGGACTGCACTCTCAGCAAATTTGCAGATGACACTAAACTGGGAGGAGTGGTAGATACGCTGGAGGGTAGGGATAGGATACAGAGGGACCTAGACAAATTAGAGGATTGGGCCAAAAGAAACCTGATGAGGTTCAACAAGGACAAGTGCAGAGTCCTGCACTTAGGACGGAAGAATCCCATGCACTGTTACAGACTAGGGACCGAGTGGCTAGGCAGCAGTTCTGCAGAAAAGGACCTAGGGGTTACGGTGGACGAGAAGCTGGATATGAGTCAACAGTGTGCCCTTGTTGCCAAGAAGGCTAACGGCATTTTGGGCTGTATAAGTAGGGGCATTGCCAGCAGATCGAGGGACGTGATCGTTCCCCTCTATTCGACATTGGTGAGGCCTCACCTGGAGTACTGTGTCCAGTTTTGGGCCCCACACTACAAGAAGGATGTGGAAAAATTGGAAAGAGTCCAGCGGAGGGCAACAAAAATGATTAGGGGGCTGGAGCACATGAGTTATGAGGAGAGGCTGAGGGAACTGGGATTGTTTAGTCTGCAGAAGAGAAGAATGAGGGGGGATTTGATAGCTGCTTTCAACTACCTGAAAGGGGGTTCCAAAGAGGATGGATCTAGACTGTTCTCAGTGGTACCAGATGACAGAACAAGGAGTAATGGTCTCAAGTTGCAGTGGGGGAGGTTTAGGTTGGATATTAGGAAAAACTTTTTCACTAGGAGGGTGGTGAAGCACTGGAATGGGTTACCTAGGGAGGTGGTGGAATCTCCTTCCTTAGAGGTTTTTAAGGTCAGGCTTGACAAAGCCCTGGCTGGGATGATTTAGTTGGGAATTGGTCCTGCTTTGAGCAGGGGGTTGGACTAGATGACCTTCTGAGGTCCCTTCCAACCCTGATATTCTATGATTCTCTTGGACCTCTTTCACTAGCTGACAATAAGTAGGTGGATTTTCCTGTCCTTCTTTTAGTCGAAGGTGGAGTAGACAGGGCTGGCGCAACCCATTAGGCGACCTAGGCGGTCGCCTAGGGCGCTGCTATTTTGGGGGCGCCGGCTCCCCGGCTGCCCGTAGAAATTTGGGGGCGGGACCTTCCGCCGCCGCTGTTGGGGGCGGCATTTCGGGGGCGGGACCTTCCGCCGCCTAGGGCGCTGGAAGAGCTGGCGCCGCTACTGGGAGTAGAATCAGGTTCTGCTATTGAGCTCCTCTCACAATTTGGGCCAATCTAGTCCAGTCCATTTCCTTAGCAGTCACTGCTCCCCTTATGACAGCTCTCTGTAATAGTTTCTCCAATCTCTGTATATAGGCTGAAAGCTTCTCACCCTCTTGTTGTCTAGTATAAATATCCTTGGAGCCCTCTGTTCTCCCAACGGCATGGCTGAAGGATTTGAGGCAGTGCTTCCCACTGAGCTTCAGAGCACAGATTACAGCTAGTGCTGGACCCCTGAGGCACTCGACTAGATACCTTCGCTTTTCAGCATCAGGTACTGCCCACCCCTGCAGCATTTCAGTGGTGTGGTCCAACCCCTACATCTAAAATGGGCCAATGGGGACTGGCTTTCACCATCTATTATCTTCCACATTCTGTCAGCCACTGCTGTCTCACTTGAACCCTGCAAGGCTTTCACGGCCACCAGCAGTTCACACAATGCTGTGAAGGCCCCCTCCTCTCTCCTAAACATGGACCCACATGTTTGGCATTCGCTCAGGCAATCGTTGGCTGCCCTTAACGTGCATCTGTCTGAGCCCTCATCGAATGCCTCAGGTATCCCTGTTACTAGATGTGAGGCAGCCGTGGCTGTCCCTCTATCCATTTGGGAGGGATGCCATACCCCTTGGTACAAGGCCTCTGGAAGAGCATAGTTCAGGTGGAATTAGCACCACGGTGTCCGCCACTTGGTGGGGTACAGCAGTATAGTTTATAAGCCCAGGCCCTCAAGGAGGGTGGGGCAGCAAATAGTCAGGTGGCTCTGGCCTCTATTCAGGACAGGCCCTCAAGCGTGGCGGGGCAACCAGCAGTCGAGGGTCCTGGCTCTGGCAGACCACCGATAAACCCAGGCCTCTTGGCCTAGAAAGGGGAGGCTGCCATGCCAGAGGTGAGGTGGCAGAGGTAGGGGGACATGGGCCCACCCGACTCCACCATATCCCAGCCCAGAGCCCTAGTAGTGGAGGAGTTGTCTGCCACTGGGTCAGTGGGGAAATCCCTCTGCAACACACTGCCTGGTTGTCAGTCAGCAACATAGCGGAACCATGTTCAGTTCCCCTGGACTTCTTCCCACACTCCCATTCAGGGGGCGGGAGGGAGTACCTAGCTCCTGGGGTCTTCTTACCTGCCCTATGCTGTATGGTAAATGTGAATGGCTGAAGGGCGAGTTATCACCTCATTAGCCTCTCGTTGGTGTCTTTGCAGCCACTTGAGGGGTGCATGATCTGTGACCACAACGAAGGGGCCACTCAGGAGGTAATGTCAAATGGCCTCCATGGACCATTTACCTGCCAGTGCCTGCTTCTCGATGGTTGAATAGTTACGTTCCTGGGGGAATAGCTTTTGACTAGAATAATAGAATCATAGACTTTAAGGTCAGAAGGGACCATTATGATCATCTAGTCTGACCTCCTGCACAATGCAGGCCACAGAATCTCACCCACTCACTCCTGTATCAAACCTGTGTCTGAGCCATTGAAGTCCTCAAATCATGGTTTAAAGACTTCAAGGTGCAGAGAATCCTCCAGCAAGTGACCTGTGCCCCACTCTGCAGAGGAAGGCAAAAAAACCCCAAGGCTTCTGCCAATCTGACCTGGAGGAAAATTCCTTCCCGACCCCAAATATGGCAATCAGCTAAACCCTGAGCATGTGGGCAAGACTCACCAGCCAGACACCCAGGAAAGAATTCTCTGTAGTAACTCAGATCCCACCCCATCTAACATCCCAAAACAAAATGTTTTTTTTAAGTACATCAGAAGCAGGAAGCCTGCAAAACAACCAGTGGGGCCCCTTGATGATCAAAATACAAAAGGAGCGCTTAAATATGATAAAGTCATTGCGGAGAAACTAAATGGATTCTTTGCTTCAGTCTTCACGGCTGAGGATGTTAGGGAGATTCCCAAACCTGAGCTGGCTTTTGTAGGTGACAAATCTGAGGAACTGTCACAGATTGAAGTGTCACTAGAGGAGGTTTTGGAATTAATTGATAAACTCAACATTAACAAGTCACCGGGACCAGATGGCATTCACCCAAGAGTTCTGAAAGAACTCAAATGTGAAGTTGCGGAACTATTAACTAAGGTTTGTAACCTGTCCTTTAAATCGGCTTCGGTACCCAATGACTGGAAGTTAGCTAATGTAACGCCAATATTTAAAAAGGGCTCTAGGGGTGATCCCGGCAATTACAGACCGGTAAGTCTAACGTCGGTACCGGGCAAATTAGTTGAAACAATAGTAAAGAATAAAATTGTCAGACACATAGAAAAACATAAACTCTTGAGCAAGAGTCAACATGGTTTCTGTAAAGGGAAATCGTGTCTTACTAATCTATTAGAGTTCTTTGAAGGGGTCAACAAACATGTGGACAAGGGGGATCCGGTGGACATAGTGTACTTAGATTTCCAGAAAGCCTTTGACAAGGTCCCTCACCAAAGGCTCCTACGTAAATTAAGCTGTCATGGGATAAAAGGGAAGGTCCTTTCATGGATTGAGAACTGGTTAAAGGACAGGGAACAAAGGGTAGGAATTAATGGTAAATTCTCAGAATGGAGAGAGGTAACTAGTGGTGTTCCCCAAGGGTCAGTCCTAGGACCAATCCTATTCAATTTATTCATAAATGATCTGGAGAAAGGGGTAAACAGTGAGGTGGCAAAGTTTGCAGATGATACTAAACTACTCAAGATAGTTAAGACCAAAGCAGATTGTGAAGAACTTCAAAAAGATCTCACAAAACTAAGTGATTGGGCAACAAAATGGCAAATGAAATTTAATGTGGATAAATGTAAAGTAATGCACATTGGAAAAAATAACCCCAACTATACATACAACATGATGGGGGCTAATTTAGCTACAACGAGTCAGGAAAAAGATCTTGGCGTCATTGTGGATAGTTCTCTAAAGATGTCCACGCAGTGTGCAGAGGCGGTCAAAAAAGCAAACAGGATGTTAGGAATCATTAAAAAGGGGATAGAGAATAAGACAGAGAATATATTATTGCCCTTATATAAATCCATGGTACGCCCACATCTCGAATACTGTGTACAGATGTGGTCTCCTCACCTCAAAAAGGATATTCTAGCACTAGAAAAGGTTCAGAAAAGGGCAACTAAAATGATTAGGGGTTTAGAGAGGGTCCCATACGAGGAGAGATTAGAGAGGCTGGGACTCTTCGGCTTGGAAAAGAGAAGACTAAGGGGGGACATGATAGAGGTATATAAAATCATGAGTGATGTTGAGAAAGTGGATAAGGAAAAGTTATTTACTTATTCCCATAATACAAGAACTAGGGGTCACCAAATGAAATTAATAGGCAGCAGGTTTAAAACAAATAAAAGGAAGTTCTTCTTCACGCAGCGCACAGTCAACTTGTGGAACTCCTTACCTGAGGAGGTTGTGAAGGCTAGGACTATAACAATGTTTAAAAGGGGACTGGATAAATTCATGGTGGCTAAGTCCATAAATGGCTATTAGCCAGGATGGGTAAGAATGGTGTCCCTAGCCTCTGTTCGTCAGAGGATGGAGATGGATGGCAGGAGAGAGATCACTTGACCATTGCCTGTTAGGTTCACTCCCTCTGGGGCACCTGGCATTGGCCACTGTCGGTAGACAGATACTGGGCTAGATGGACCTTTGGTCTGACCCGGTACGGCTTTTCTTATGTTCTTATGTTCTTAAGCCATTGGGCATATTTACCGCTAGTAGTGAAAGACGAATTAATTGCCAAAATTAGGCTATCCCATTATACCATCCCCTCCATAAACTT